>CM037856.1:8189934-8789934 GCA_021234595.1 Delia radicum | reverse complement strand
AATCAAACCGTTCTCTGGTCCATATACTAAAGTCTGTCTGTATACCTGTGTTGTAACGTGATTTTCTAGATATTTGATCGAATGCAGCCTTGAAATCAACAAAAAAGGCTTATCATTTACGTTTTTCGTTATGGTTTTACAATCTCAGCTTAGTTGTATATGTTGTCTGCTGTGCAGTACCCTTGTCGAAAACAAGCTTGGAACTCTGTAATAACATTGTTTTTATCCAAACATTTATGTAATCTGTTATTTTAAATGCTCATCATTACTTTAGCAATGGTATTCATAAACTAATATTGGAAAGATTATGCTAGTGATAAACTTTTCATCTAATTTTGCACTTTCGAATATGAATATGATTTAGAAATTTCCTCTAAAAACACAACTGTGGCATTTTAAAAAAGTGTGTATGATATACGATCTTCCCCAGGCGCCTTATTATAATACTTTGCTTTTGCCAACGAATATTTTATTTCATCAGTGTAATGGGACTATCTAAATCCTGATCGAAATAAAACATCGAAGCATATAAAAATACGTTTGTATTTTGGGGGGGTTAAGCAAAGTTTCTAAATAGTTTTTAAAATCAGTAGATATTCCAGGACTTTCTTGTCTATCTATGTGCCTTATTCCTTGGGTAATTGCATCTTATTATTTTCGTTATTATTATTGACCATTAGACTGAGCGTTACCGTTACGGGCATATGATCAGACCAGTTTTATCCTCCATCCACTTTGAAATATTCTACTTTTTTTAAAAGTTCATGTGAGACTGCACATAAATAAATTACTGACTCACCCTGTACCACCAATATCTCTTCCGAATCTGATTTTTCTAAATGCTGGTTTCCTATAAGTATCATAGCCCCCAAAGAATTTGTTAAATCTTTCAATCTTATCTTCCATATATATATATATATATATATATATATATATATATATATATATATATATATATATGTATGCACACCGCATACTCTAGAGACATTTATTCGTTCCCCCGCATAGTTTAGGGACATTTGCTTACTTTGGGGACTGTCCCCAAAATTTTCGCGCCTTTTCATACATCTAGCGTATAAGATGAGGACAATTTTTTCTATACACCGCATTTTACGGCGACAATTTTGGGCGTGTCCCTAAACTATGCGCTGTGCATACATATATATATATATAAAAATGTATGCACAGCGCATATATATATATGTATGCATATTTCGCGGACATTTTTGGGCTTGTCCCTAAAGTATGCGCTGTGCATACATATATATATATATATATATGTATGCACAGCGCATACTCTAGAGACATTTATTCATTCCCCCGCATAGTTTAGGGACATTTGCTTACTTTGGGGACTGTCCCCAAAGTTTTCGCGCCTTTTCATACATCTAGCGTATTAGATGAGGACAATTTTTTCTATACACCGCGTATTCCGGCGACAATTTTGGGCGTGTCCCTAAAGTATGCGCTGCGCATACATATATATATATATATATATATATATATATATATATGTATATGTATGCACAGCGCATAGTCTAGAGACATTTATTCATTCCCCCGCATAGTTTAGGGACATTTGCTTACTTTGGGGACTGTCCCCAAAGTTTTCGCGCCTTTTCATACATCTAGCGTATTAGATGAGGACAATTTTTTCCATACACCGCATATTCCGGCGACAATTTTGGGCGTGTCCCTAAACTATGCGCTGTGCATACATATATATATATATATATATATATATATATATATATATATATATATATATGTATGCACAGCGCATACTTCAGGGACACGCTCAAAATTGTCCCCGAAATATGCGGTGTATCGAACCAACTGTCCACATCTTATACGCTAGATGTATGAAAAGGCGCGAAAACTTTGCGGACAGTCCCCAAAGTAAGCAAATGTCTCTAAACTATGCGGAGGAACGAATAATTGTCCCTAGAGTTTGCTTACTTTGGGGACTGTCCTCAAAGTTTTCATACATCTAGCGTATAAGATGAGGACAATTGGTTCGATACACCGCATACTTAGGGGACAATTTTGGGTGTATATACAGAGGTCCCCATACAGATGTCCGCATACTTTAGGGACACGCCCAAAATTGTCGGCGGAATATGCGGTGTATGGAAAAAATTGTCCTCATCTAATACGCTACATGTATGAAAAGGCGCGAAAACTTTGGGGACAGTCCCAAAAGTAAGCAAATGTCCCTAAACTATGCGGGGGAACGAATAAATGTCTCTAGACTATGCGCTGTGCATACATACATATAGATATATATTAGGGCGGGTTAATTTTTTTTTTCTAAGTCGGATTTGGAGCCCCCCAAAATTTCGAAATAGATATTTTTCCGTATATACATAGAATAATTTAATTAAATTCGTCATAAAATCGGATATAACTATAGTAGATTTCTCAATCTGGGCTTGTTTGAAAGGTATTTTTATCACCTTTCAGAATCTGTATTGATACCAATATTTTTTTTATTTTTAGTAGAGATATTAGGAATTTTTTGTCGAAAAAGAGCCTAAAATTAATTTTTAACTAATTTTTTTTTTGCAGATTATGAAAGTTCAGATTAGATAAGATTAGATCAGAAGGCACTATGCACCGCGACCAATGTAGGTCTTTTGTGCTGCCTAAGGTTACCTACAGATTCAAGCTACCTATAAAGCCAATTATCCTATTATGCAAAATGTTCGCGATGTCGGAAGGCGAAATGAAGCGATCACCTAGAAACCTAAGTCTCCTATCACAAAGCCTGGGACATTCGCAGAGAACATGCTCCGAGGTCTTAGACACCATGTTGTATTAAAACAAAATAACGTTTTAGATTTGGCTCTTATGAGCGACTGTTTTATTATATTTTTGGTGTTCTTAATTCTACCTTAAATTAACCTTAATTATATTTTGTGGGTAACAATCAAATGAGTGGTTCCCACGATTCATATTATGAAGGACCGTCATGGTCCTTTTATCGTCGAGTGCTATTAAACAATTGCCCTGGTCATCAGTATTCCTCACTTCAAAAGGACCTTTATGACCGGCATTGTTTTCTAAAAGAACTAGATCTCCTATTTTCACGCTTATCGGCCTTGTTGACTCATCATATAGGCCTTTGTTGGTCAATTTTGCCTTTTCGATCATCAATGCAGCCCTCTTCTGTGCTGTCTGGAGTCTATACTTCACTTCTTTCTCATATGAGTCTATGTTATAAAGTGGACTAATTTTATCCGACTTTAAAGCGTCTATGGATGGTGGTATTTTACCAAAGACTAGTTCATATGGACAGTAATTATGTACTGTTGAAGGTGTTGTATTAAAGCAATACGTGAAGTAAGCTAACCATTCATCCCAATCAGTCCTATCCGAGGATTTGTACGAACGTACGTACTCATTGAATGTTCTATGGGATCGTGCTATGGTACCCAGTGTTTGATGATGATAGGCTGTTGAAGTGACGAAGTCGATATTCAACAATTGACATAATTCTATTATGGTCTGATTTTTATATTCTGTTCCCATATCAGAAATCATTTTTCGCATGGGTCCATAAATTAAAACAAAACCTTCGAAAATCGCTTTGGCGACCGTTCGAGCTGATTTGTTGGGAATTGGGACAGTAACTAAGTATTTAGTTAAGTCACATATTATCGTTACAGCGTATTCATTACCATTATTAGATCTCATGAAGGGACCAATTGTGTCTATGACAATTGTGTCAAATGCGTGCGTTGGCGTTTCAGTGTCAATCATTGGTTCTCTTGTTTTTGGCAATGACTTGTTCTTTTGGCACTCAGCACAGGATTTCACATAACGAGTTATATCTCTTGTCATGTTCTTCCAGTGGTATTGCAGTCTTATCTTTCTGAGCATTCTTGTAATGCCAGGGTGACCTCCAAACAATGGATTGTTATGATACATTTCCATTATTTTAAATTTTTCGGAATCCGTTTCGACTTTAATAAGTGGTGGTACGAGTACTATGTTTAACTTCTGAAGTTTTTCATTACCTACTTTCTTGAAGTGGTTTAATTTTACGTTCGCGAACAACGCATCATTCAAAGACATGCGGAGAGTCATGATTTTAAGATTACCAGCTACTTTTTCAAGCTTTGGAAAAAAATGATCTAAATTCACTATTCCATTAGTAATAAAATCTCGTGACTCGAATTGAAAAATCTTGGTTTTTCCCTTTTGGATAAATAGTTTATCCTTAGCAAAATACAATCTTGTACTTTTATTGTACTCATGGGCATTTATGGCCTCATGTACCCGGATATTTTCCGATTTTGTGTTTGGTTTATTAGCGGTCACTTTCTCGCAATCATTATTCCATTCGAATGGTATGTTTTTTCGACATAGCCTTGTTATGTGCCTTGAATGTTCGGCAAAATTAGGAATAAATCTCCGATAATAGTTGCAGAAGGCTACGAAGCGTTTAGCTTCATCATTTTGAAATTTATTTTTCGTAAATAGAACGGAGTTTTGCTGCCCGTAAGCTTCCGTGCTTGCGTGCCGCCTGGGTTGAATACCTCTGGGCAAGTTGTTGCGAGAGGCCATTCGTAATATATGCACTCTCTAAGGATTGAGTCAGTAGTTCTATTTCCGATACATAGGCATTGGCGTTTTTGCCGCCCTGACGGACATTCATAAGTTTGGCCGATATGACCTCATCTGTCTCGCCCTTGACGCTCCTAGTTAATGTGGCTATCACCTCATTAATAGTGCTTTCGTCTGAAATTAAATTTCGGGCAGTTCCCTTTAGTTTCGTTTTAACTAAATTTACCGCCACCGCTTCATGGATATCCTTTACGGAATCCAGGAGGGTTAGTGCGTCAAGAAAACTTCGTAAGTTTTCCGGTTTCCCATCGAAATCGTGTAAGATTTTGTCGAAAAAGAGCCTAAAATTAACTTTTAACTAATTTTTTTTTTGCAGATTATGAAAGTTCAGATTAGATAAGATTAGATCAGAAGGCACTATGCACCGCGACCAATGTAGGTCTTTTGTGCTGCCTAAGGTTACCTACAGATTCAAGCTACCTATAAAGCCAATTATCCTATTAGGCAAAATGTTCGCGATGTCGGAAGGCGAAATGAAGCGATCACCTAGAAACCTAAGTCTCCTATCACAAAGCCTGGGACATTCGCAGAGAACATGCTCCGAGGTCTTAGACACCATGTTGTATTAAAACAAAATAACGTTTTAGATTTGGCTCTTATGAGCGACTGTTTTATTATATTTTTGGTGTTCTTAATTCTACCTTAAATTAACCTTAATTATATTTTGTGGGTAACAATCAAATGAGTGGTTCCCACGATTCATATTATGAAGGACCGTCATGGTCCTTTTATCGTCGAGTGCTATTAAACAATTGCCCTGGTCATCAGTATTCCTCACTTCAAAAGGACCTTTAAAAAGCGGTTCCAATTTATGACCGGCATTGTTTTCTAAAAGAACTAGATCTCCTATTTTCACGCTTATCGGCCTTGTTGACTCATCATATAGGCCTTTGTTGGTCAATTTTGCCTTTTCGATCATCAATGCAGCCCTCTTCTGTGCTGTCTGGAGTCTATACTTCACTTCTTTCTCATATGAGTCTATGTTATAAAGTGGACTAATTTTATCCGACTTTAAAGCGTCTATGGATGGTGGTATTTTACCAAAGACTAGTTCATATGGACAGTAATTATGTACTGTTGAAGGTGTTGTATTAAAGCAATACGTGAAGTAAGCTAACCATTCATCCCAATCAGTCCTATCCGAGGATTTGTACGAACGTACGTACTCATTGAATGTTCTATGGGATCGTGCTATGGTACCCAGTGTTTGATGATGATAGGCTGTTGAAGTGACGAAGTCGATATTCAACAATTGACATAATTCTATTATGGTCTGATTTTTATATTCTGTTCCCATATCAGAAATCATTTTTCGCATGGGTCCATAAATTAAAACAAAACCTTCGAAAATCGCTTTGGCGACCGTTCGAGCTGATTTGTTGGGAATTGGGACAGTAACTAAGTATTTAGTTAAGTCACATATTATCGTTACAGCGTATTCATTACCATTATTAGATCTCATGAAGGGACCAATTGTGTCTATGACAATTGTGTCAAATGCGTGCGTTGGCGTTTCAGTGTCAATCATTGGTTCTCTTGTTTTTGGCAATGACTTGTTCTTTTGGCACTCAGCACAGGATTTCACATAACGAGTTATATCTCTTGTCATGTTCTTCCAGTGGTATTGCAGTCTTATCTTTCTGAGCATTCTTGTAATGCCAGGGTGACCTCCAAACAATGGATTGTTATGATACATTTCCATTATTTTAAATTTTTCGGAATCCGTTTCGACTTTAATAAGTGGTGGTACGAGTACTATGTTTAACTTCTGAAGTTTTTCATTACCTACTTTCTTGAAGTGGTTTAATTTTACGTTCGCGAACAACGCATCATTCAAAGACATGCGGAGAGTCATGATTTTAAGATTACCAGCTACTTTTTCAAGCTTTGGAAAAAAATGATCTAAATTCACTATTCCATTAGTAATAAAATCTCGTGACTCGAATTGAAAAATCTTGGTTTTTCCCTTTTGGATAAATAGTTTATCCTTAGCAAAATACAATCTTGTACTTTTATTGTACTCATGGGCATTTATGGCCTCATGTACCCGGATATTTTCCGATTTTGTGTTTGGTTTATTAGCGGTCACTTTCTCGCAATCATTATTCCATTCGAATGGTATGTTTTTTTCGACATAGCCTTGTTATGTGCCTTGAATGTTCGGCAAAATTAGGAATAAATCTCCGATAATAGTTGCAGAAGGCTACGAAGCGTTTAGCTTCATCATTTTGAAATTTATTTTTCGTAAATAGAACGGAGTTTTGCTGCCCGTAAGCTTCCGTGCTTGCCTTAACTGCCGCCTGGGTTGAATACCTCTGGGCAAGTTGTTGCGAGAGGCCATTCGTAATATATGCACTCTCTAAGGATTGAGTCAGTAGTTCTATTTCCGATACATAGGCATTGGCGTTTTTGCCGCCCTGACGGACATTCATAAGTTTGGCCGATATGACCTCAACTGTCTCGCCCTTGACGCTCCTAGTTAATGTGGCTATCACCTCATTAATAGTGCTTTCGTCTGAAATTAAATTTCGGGCAGTTCCCTTTAGTTTCGTTTTAACTAAATTTACCGCCACCGCTTCATGGATATCCTTTACGGAATCCAGGAGGGTTAGTGCGTCAAGAAAACTTCGTAAGTTTTCCGGTTTCCCATCGAAATCGTGTAAGATCTTCGATGCCAAACCGAGAAATTCAGTTATTGATTGAGGCATTGTTTTTTCTATACTGGACGCTATGCCACCACTATTTATGTTAGATGTGGTTTTCGCGGTATTGATCACCGGTTTATCGGATTCTATGTTCAAATCCTGGCTAGTCCAAGCGTTAACAAGAGCAGGGTCGTAGACCACTTTCTCTTGGAGTGTTTGAGGTAAATTCGCTTTTAAATTCCTTTTGGTTAGGAGGTTCGAAAGTTTATCACGAATGTCATCGAAGAAAGCATTCGCCGCCAAATGATGGTTATCGGTTAGACGAGAATAATATTCGTCAAATAACGCCCTAACTTCTTCAAGACAGGTGAACAAATTCTTAAGGTGTTTTTCTACCGTTTCGTCCCTTGAAGGTCCTTTGCTGGTATTTAAACACTTAAAGTATTTGTCGAAATCCTCTCTCAGAATTCTTGCCTTCCCTATGATTCTTTGCCACTCCATATGGTTGGCATGACGAAATTACAGCGATTCTCACACACGTACAGATTTGACTTACCAGTGTCATGAGCAGAAAAAATAATAATGTTCCAGTAATGAATTAGATTTTGAAAGAATATAAAAAAATTAAATTCTTTCAATGCCGTTTGCCAAAGAAGCAGCTCTGGCGTAGCTCTTGCGTAACGACCTCTTGTGTAGTTGGTACACCGTCGTCACAAATTGCAAGGCTAATATAGATATGATTATTATTAGATATATCACTGGAAGGTGCACTTCCACAGTGATTTCGTTTATCACGTTAGCGTTGGGGTCCTGGATTTTCGAATCGTGATTCCCCATCTTCAATTCTCGTTATTAAAAATGCAATTCATAAAAATTTTGTTAGTATGTTTCCAAAAAAAAAAAAAAAATTCAATTATGTCATTTCATCCCCTATCCGTTTCCTTCAGGACAACAGATTGAGGTGGATGTGACATAAATCAGTCACTAATTATTTGGGACTGTAGGATTTCTGTCGCGCTGTGAGAGTGTCCCTTGAGAATCATCCCAGCCGACGGAAATTAAAAAAAATTGGTTGTTAGTTTAAGAAATTAATTATAATTAATTTGTATATTAAGTTTTCTAAAAAAAAAAAATTAATCACAATAACGGAATATTGTAGTTTGTTTGTTTGTAGAATTAAAAAACACTAATAATTCCGTTTTAGTTATTTTAAATATATTCACCCTCTTGTTGTTGCTGCTTTTTGTTGTTGTTCTATATTTAATGATGAAGTTGTTGTAAGTGTTGTTGCTGCTGTTATTGATGAAGTGTGTTAATTGTTGTTGCTGCATTTTTTTTTCTGTTTTTTTTTCTCACCGATGGTGTTTAGGCTACACCACCCTTGGGCACTCGGCTTGGTGACCCGGCAATGTTTTGATTACACTGCATCTTCCATCATTATAACACATCAGATTTTCTTAATATTTTTCATTTTTCTTGTAGTTGCGGTTATTCATCAATGTGGTTTTTTTTATTGTTGTATATAAAAGTTTGTTGTTAACATTTTCGGTTTTATTTGTTAACATTTTTCATTTTGATGGTATTGTTTTAAAATTTTTTTTTTTTTTTTTATTATAAGTTTTTTATATAAAGTTTTGTTTTTACTAGTGCAACATTGTCTCACTTTTCTATTTTTATTTTTGATTACTTAAAACAACGGAAACCGTGTATTTATTAATAGAGTTAATAGTTTTTTTTTTTTTTTTTTTTTAAACACTTTAGGGTGTATTATAGCCAAGTTTCAATTAGAGAATTTTTTTTTTTTTTAGCCAATTTTAAAATTCAATTTCAGTCCTTTTTAGAGTTTTTAGATTTTACACACTGGCAGGATCGCCATGTTGTATTAAAACAAAATAACGTTTTAGATTTGGCTCTAATGAGCGACTGTTTTATTACATTTTTGGTGTTCTTAATTCTACCTTAAATTAACCTTAATTATATTTTGTGGGTAACCATCAAATGAGTGGTTCCCACGGTTCATATTATGAAGGTGTCAAATTAATCAACCAAAAAAGTACGGCTTTTAGCCAATCGCAATTAAGTGTCAAGTACATGACAGTGATTTCTATTGCACGACAATATTGACTTATTAATTACACTACAACCATCTCTCAAAACCTACACAAATCCGTGTCCGATTGACCCTTCGTGTGCAGATGGTATCTGAGGTTACAGTGTCCAGTTAAGTACGACGCCAGGGTCCTCAAACCCCCCCTTTCAAGCGACAACATACCCCGCAGGTATTCCACAGAATGGTTCAGGACCAATAAAGGGCTTTCGGACCCCGCGGTTGGCAGGAATCCACCCCAAGGTTAGAGAGTTGCCTCTACCGAGCCTATTGAGAGTCTGAATGCATTCCATGACCATCCCGAACGACACCTTATAAGCCATTAAGGCCCTCAGTGCAGCCTGACTGTCAGAAAGAATGTAGATGCGAGATCTGCGAGTTCCCCTTCGCAGGCATTCCCCTGCACAGACACAGATGGCCAAATCTCCGCCTGAAAAATGGACGGATATTTTCCAATAGGTATGGCACGCTGGAAGCCTGGTCCAAAGACGCCCGCACCCGTGTTCCCATTCGACTGCTTAGAGCAATCAGTGAACCACACCTGAGAACCATCTTCCGGTTCCCAGGATTGATTGGTCCACATGTCTCTGTCAAACAATAACACATCAAAATATCTATCAAAGATCCACTCCGGTGATACTTTGTCATCGGTATAACAATAGTATTGAACGACCTGTAGACCATTTGTTGCCTTAGGCCCCATGTTCTCCCGAAAAGCCTCTGGCAGGCATAATATGCCCTGGTGGCCTTCGTGGAGACGTGGTCAAGATGTTCGTTCCAGGTGAGGGAGCTATCAAGAGTCACTCCAAGATACTTAACACTGCTAGAGAAGCCAACCGTTACGCCCTCAACGACCGGCATAGACAGGTTAAGTTTTCTCCTTCTCGTGAATGGTACCAGGATTGTCTTCGACGGATTGACAGACAACCCCTTTTCCCGGCACCACGAAAGAGTGAAGTTCAGAGCCTGTTGAATACGCTCGGAGATGGTCCTGTCATCCCAGCCCTCAACGGAAATGACAAGATCATCGGCGTATCCATAGGTCCTGAAACCCAAGTCGTTCAGACCCTCGAGTAATTCATCAATGACCAGTGTCCATAGTAAAGGCGACAAAACGCCACCCTGAGGACACCCTCTGGTCGCATTCACGGTCCTACAAGTAGTCCCTATTCCGAACGTGATTATCCTAGTGCGGAGCATCTCCAATGTCCAATTAATTATGATTGGAGGAATGCTCTTCCTAGCCATGGATACCCTAATCGCATCGTAGGACGTGTTGTCAAAAGCGCCCTGTATATCAATAAATGTACAAAGGGCAATGTTCTTTGCCTCCAGTGCCCGTTCTATTGTTGTGACAACATGATGGATAGCAGTTTCGGTAGACTTACCCCGTTGATACGCGAGCTGTAGCTCATGTATCGGCTTTCGTCTGAGGTAAGTGTCCCTAATATACTGATCCAAAACTTTCTCCATTGTCTTGAGGAGAAACGAGCTCAGGCTAATTGGTCTAAAGGACTTAGGTAGCTGTTCAGATTTTTTCCCAACCTTCGGTATAAAGACCACTCTAACCTCCCTCCAGGGTCTCGGTACATGTCCGAATAATAGATTCGATCTAAATATCCTAACCAGTTGTGGGACAATTAATTCCATCCCTCTCTGTAAGAGACAAGGATAGATCCCATCTGGACCCGGAGATTTAAATGAAGAAAATTCATCTATCGCCCACTTTACCCGGTTCTCCTGAAAGATTGCACCCGCCAGGCGTACGTACCTACCTGTCAGGTTCGGGATTGTCTGAATCACAGCGGACCAGCAGTTGTCAACGCATCCTGGGAAATGAGTATCGAGCAAGAGTTTACAAGTTTCAGTGGGAGATTCCGTGTATGAGCCATCCGGCCTCCTAAGAGTGCAGAGACCATTTGTATGATCCTGTGACAGGGCCTTTTGTAGTCGCACCGCCTCACTGTGGTCGAAAAGGCTAATTTAGCGGCGTTTAATTAATAGCGCTTAGGGAATTTTTTTTTTTGCTTGTGTAATATTTTTTTTTAGTTGAAAATAGATTAAGCTACAATGTTAAACAAAAAAAAAAATTTTTAAAAATATATTAATATTTTTTTTTTTTTGTGAAAGTTTAAATTATTTTCATATTTACGACATTTTTTATTTCATTCAGGAAAACATTATAAAGTTAATATATTTAATGTTTCACATTCTTTTGGGCTAAAAATATATTAAACATTAATATTAAAATCATTTTTTTTAAACATTAATTTATTTATTTTTTAAAATTTTTTTTCTGTTATATTAAACTTTAAACAATTTTTATTTATTTCAGTGCTTATTTCAGTGTTAATAAAACGACATATGTATATATTGGTACAGTTATGTTGGAAATAATAGGCTTAAGGCAAATATACGAGTTTTTATTCAGAATCATCAGAACCAACAGCGTCATCTTGTATAATTGGCTCTGAAAGCAAATTTAATACATCACTGCCCATTTCTATATTATTTCGGGAGTAGCTAGATGGTTGTTTGGAGAGCGAGGATATGAGAGGATCAGAAGAGAAAAGAAGTGAGTGAATTAAATCCTCCATTGTGTTTTTTCTTGAATTTTTGCGTGTGTGGTGCTCTCTAAAATTCCTTAAATCTTTATTTCGGGCTTCCTGTGCTTCTTCTGACATCATGCCAATTGGGAGCGAGACATTATTTATGATGTCAGCACCGTGGATTAAAATTTTGTGAACGGAAGATGGCATATAGAACCATGGGTATTTTTCTACAAATATTTGCGCTGTTTCAAAGGAATATATTTTGAAAGCATGTGTATTAACTTTATACCCACAAGCCATAGTTCGTAAAATAACACTAAATCTACTGATTAGTTCCTCACTGATTCCAGTTAAAAGTGCAGCCAATTTTGGTTGTTGGAAAAAACGTCTAGCTGTATTTCCGCTATTGGTATTTCCCGAACCAGGTTTAGGTATATCAACTAGTAAACACATCTCATTTCTTAACTTTTCTTGTATATCCAGCTTAGTTTGTTGTACAACTGATTTATCAGTGCTACGAACTTGCCACTTTTGAATTGGCAATCTATATGCAATATGTAAAATGCATTCAAAACATCTTATCCAAGCATGTAATGTTGACAAGCCATACTCATACATATTAGTATTAGGTGGTAGATTTTTAATAGAATTTAAGTCATTCATAACTTTTGGTGTTGCTCCACAAATGCCACATGTTTGTGACGAGGATTCTGCAATCACACTAAAAACTTTTCCATCGATCATTGTCAGGTGAAATTGGTGATGAATTTGAAACGACTCAAACTGTGTTGGAATAATTTCAGATATTTGCTGTTTTACTCTTTCAATTTCAGTTCTGACTAAGTTAGAAGTTTCTTTTTCATAAATCAATTTAATTGGTCTACAAAACCGAGTAGAAGAAGGCCGAGAATTCTCCCATAGAATAACGCTTCCCATTTTGACTTGTAGTGGCACAATGCACACTGCAAATAAAGCTTCATCATTTCTGTTCGATTCAGGGTCAGAAAAGCTTTGCCTGTAAGTGGAATGTCCACTGCTGCCATCACATCCCCACTTGTATATAGCAGTAATGATGTCTTCATTGAGGTTGACGAAAATTTCCTTCTGTGATTCAACGATCCTTGTAACAGTATGATCAACCAAGGTCTGTAGGGGCACTTCAGCAGATGTGTCGGTTATTTGGACTCCGACGGGATAGCACTTCTTTTTTGCTAATAACAATGCATCATATGTTGGATATATGTTTGAGTTTCTTATTTTTGCACCAGATTGCATTAATTTATACGAGTGTTTTGTGAAATCCCCGTCCACGTAAAGAGCTAAAGCTTCATCAGGGCTGTATGGAATAGAATTTTTTTCCGTAGAAGTAATGGTTTTTTGAATTTTTGCTGCGACCTCGGTATCAGAATGTACCATGGACACCACATCTGAAGCTTTTCTCTTTCCTGCTTTGTGTAAACTTACGCGCGTCGCTACCATAAGTTCATGGGAAGAAGTTTTATTTACACGCTGTGAAACTTTTTTGACTTGGGTTTTAGAGGTACATTCTGTGAAATCCTTTGCAGGTCGTCCAAAAGAAGTGGTACTTATCGGCTCAACTAATATTATTTCACTGTCCAACCATTCTTTGTTACGTTCTTCAAAATAAGATAATGTTCTGTGGCAACTCTTCCACTTCTCAACTAATTTGCTTATAAAGCTCCGCAACTTTCTTTTTATTTCTTGGCACTGTTCCTCAGCATACTTTGTTTTGTCTATTATATTGTTAAATACGTGGTCCTCCACAGCCGAAAATTTTCTAGTTGGGATGTTTTCATTGTGCCAAATTAAGAAAAGTGTGCGTTTGGAAACATTCATTGTGCCTAAAAAATTAATTAACCAAATACATTGCGCGAACTGGCATGCCATATTGGACGATTCACAACAACAATAATCCAAATTAATAAACAAAAAAAGAATTGGACCGAACACGATCGAACGCCAAAAGTTGCACTCCATGAAACAATAGTATATAACACTTTAAACGCCCTATCACAAATTCCAACTTCTACAATTCACTACTACTAAACTAGATACACACAGGTCACAAACATTTATTTTTTAGTTAATACATACCTTTGTCTTTCAATTACAACTTTTAGGCTCAAAATTGATAAACAATTGACTTAAAGGTGACAAGAAACACGCACTGAGTAATTAGGCGCCAAATTCCTAAAATGCACTTGCTGCAGCAAACTTTATGTTTGACAGCTAACAGCTGAGCGAATATTGAAAGCAAAATAAAAGTAAAAACGCAGAGTTTCTCAGAAAAGTATCGGTAATCGATACAATGCAAAACATTAAACGATTTTAAAGATTTAATTTTTGACTTAAGCGCCGCTAGATCAATGATTTCGACCAGTGTGCGCCTCTGGAAGATCAGAGATCTTCTCACAGTAGTTGCGCCACGTGGTCCTTTTGGATCTGCGTAGTTCTCTATTGTACTCAGTGAGTGCGGCCCTATAGGTGATCCAGTCACCTGTTTCCTTTGCCCTGTTGAACAGTCTTCTGGCTTCCTTTTTAAGCTTCTCCAGACCATCATTCCACCATGGAACGTCCCTCTTCGTCTTCCTGGTCTTTTCGGGGCAGCTCAAAAATAAAGCAGAAGTTAGATTCGATTGCATATCGGATGCCGCATGATCGATCTCTCTAGTGCTCAGAATGAGCCCTTTAGAGACATCTGCATCTCGTTCCAAATTGTATCGGAAATCCTCCCAGTTCGTGCGTCTGGGATAACGATAAACCTGGCATGAGTCAAATACCAGATGTTGATGGTCCGACATTGACAGTTCATTGGATACATGCCAGTTTGAAATGGCAAATGACATATCAGAACTAGTAAGAGTGAGATCCAAGACCTCTGTCCTAATAGAATTCCTGAAAGTCGGCTGGTCACCCCTATTCACTATGTTTATATTGTTACTACATATAAATTCAAGTAGGTACTCACCACGTTTATTTATATTGGTACTTCCCCATATCGTGTTATGTGCGTTGGCGTCACAACAGAGGATCCAACATAGGTTCCTCATTCGACAATATTCCACCAAGGCCGAGACCTCAGCTGTTGGTACCGTGTTGGTGTCGCCAGGTAGATACGCGGAGGCCAGTACTACCTCATGTTCCCCAGATAAGGAGGGCACCTTTGCCCAAATCGCAACCAAGTCTCCCAAAACGAATTCTGAAATTGGAAGAAATGTTATATTGTTTCTAACAAGGATGGCCGCTCTGGGCCGACTATGCTGATAATCGTAAATCAGCCTACCTTGATTGGCGTTAAGCCCCTTGATGGCTCCGTCGTGCACCCATGGTTCCTGGATGAATACAACATCCAGGGCATCAGTGGTGAACCTTCTGTGGGCGATGTCCGATGCCGCTTTGGCATGGTGAAGGTTCACCTGTAAGCACCTTAGGTGCTTTGGTGTCTTACCTTTTCGGGCAGCCATCATTTTAGGCGTGTTTTGCGGCACGATTTGCCACCTTCCTGCCTCTATTGGAGTTCAGCAGAACCGCCTCTTCTGCCGAGTTTCTCCCATTTTTTCGGTCTGTTGGGAGCCTTATGTTTGGCCGTCTTTTTAGCTTTGGGCTCAGAAGAACTAGGCGTTACAAAGTTCTTCGATCAGCCCTTTTTTTCATCCGACGTTGTTGGGTCGGTGGAGACCCTTTTGTCGGATTTAGTCGCAGCTGTCGAAGTATTTGTTTTTTCCTTACCAGGTATGACACGATCGACCCCATATTGTTGACGGGTGGGTCTTACCAGCTCTGTTCCATACCCGAAGTTCACCCTGTGATTCTTTCGCTTGAGTATGTCAGCTGAGATTGGATCAATGGATAGGGTGAGCTCAACGATACCACCCTTTATGATCCTGTTCAAAACTTTCCAGTACTCAACCGAAAGTTCGCAGTTCAGGCCCTCCACCAGTCCAAGAACCAATTCATTGGACGTGTCCTCTTTCTCGGGAAAGTATCCCACGAACACCTGGGCCTTCGGCACTTCATCTTCAGCTACTACCTTCAACACAGCGTCACTATATGGCTTTAGAGTGGTGACATGAGTCTCCAGCCACTGCGCTGTGTCCTTATCGCGGCAGACGAAACTGAGCCAGCCTGGCTTATAGGAGCAACTTGAGAAGCTAGGCTTAATAGTCCCTTTTCTCAGCTCCGCGATCTTGTACAAGACAGCTCTTTGGATAGAATGTAGCTGTTCATCCGTCCATCTTGTCGCCGGAAAATCAGGTGGAATAACACCAATCTTTACTGTGGCAACTGCTTCCTTATAGGATGGCGCCACTTGCTTTAGCTGCTTAGCTGGAGCCGTCAGGGTCGGCTTTGGCAATGAGCCACCTTCAACCTTGCGAGGTGTAGTATCCGCAGCTATTTCAGCGGTCCGTTTTGCAGGCTGTTTAGATCCTGGTGGCGTTGAGCGATCAGATCGTACCCTCTTCCTTTTACCCATAATATCTTTGACCTCCATTCGGGCTTCGCGCATTGATAACAAACACAGTCGCCGCGCTACCTCTAGGTCAATGCCTTCATCCAGGTACATCCTCAGGCGTTTGCGAGCAGCGCCACATAGCTTTGCTCTCTCAGTCACTGGTTTTGACTGATCGCCTGGAGCTTCTTTTACCTCTTTTGCGGCACCTTTAGATTGAGAGCTTAAAAGTTCTTCTTCCTCGTCCGTAGGGATGTTAATATCTGCGTCTATAGGTGGACCCGAGTGGTCCTCAGACACATTACCAACATCCATAGGCTCGGCAAGGTTAGGACAGAAGATGTCCTTTGCTTGACCGACCGTTTCGATTGCACCCTCACTGCTCTTTAGGCATAAAACCTCTTGGCTGGTTGATGGTAGACCTGCGTCGGTCTTCTCTTGCTCATTATTAAATTTTTGGTTTTTTAAATCCATCTATAAATAAAGAATAATAAGGGATTAAAAAGAAAGCATAATAGCAGAGCCCTGTGCTACCAGTGGGCTAATACAACCAGGGTTCGCCTCGTCCTGGAGGCCACCGTTCGAAAACACACTAACGTAGTGCTATTCATCCCATGGGCACGGTAAGGTAACACCGGGGATTACGGGTTTTTATCGAGTGTCCGCTCTAGATCCGCCATGTTCTGCGAAAGCAGGGACACCTCTAGCCGGGTGTGGTACTAAACCACGCATGGTCGGTCTTTGGAATCCTGATAGGCTATGGCATTATCAATAGATTTGCTGTATATACGCTTCAAGGACCCCTGCAACACTTGCTACTTCGACTTCTAAGATAATTTCCAACAACTTTTATTACAATAAATTTTTTTGTTTTCGAACTCCTTTTTGTAGGAAAATCGATCTGAAAAATCAACATTTTCAAGGTTTCAACAAAAAAAAAACACTATTTTTACATTTTTAATTCAATTTATTTTTAAATATTATTCTCGACCTACAATTTAGTGTTTTAACGTGGTAATATTATTTTTTAAGGTCCTTTTTACTCTCCATTCGAGGAGTTTTCTTACGACTTTCTAATGTCACTGCCATAACTCCTTCACGATTCTTTTCTATAACTCGTTTTAAAACACTCGTTAATAATTGTACATGTCTTTCTGTTCCTTGTATGTGCATTGGAATTTGTGGATCAGCCAGTGGTGGTTCATCGAAATCTAAGTATTCTACCAAGTGATCATATGGCATCTGTCGAGTAAATGCTGGTTCAAATAATATATCGTCGTTATTCATATCAACCATATTGACATAATCGGTAGCATCGAAATTTAGTATATATTTTTTGTAAACTCTGAGTTTAGTTGGATCGTACAATTTTTCTCGATAGTGTAAAATCTTTTTGATAGCTCTATCCCGTGTTGCTTTTCGATCATCAAATAACATTGTTAATAAGATATTTTCTGGATGTGCGTAATATGAGTTGTTTTGAATTACACCATCTACAATATTACGTAAGTTTGGTTGTAAGTATCGTGTCCAACGTATAAAATTTAATAAAAGTGCACTGCCGTACACAACAGAGTTATAAAACTTCACATTGAAGTACATTGGCACATAAACTGCCAAAGTTTTTAAATTGGTCGATGGTGTATTAGTTGTTACATATAATCGTAGTAATCTACATGCTTTGGTTAACCAATGAGAATGTGCAAGTGGTCCTGGTTTAATGTTACCTAAATCAACTGGAACAATACCATTCGAAATTGCTTTAGCTATTTGATATAAATATTTAACATCTGTTGATAGTTCGAGCTCATGTTCATGATCCATCATTGCAGGCATATTCTCCAGTGGTATTGGATCAAAATCAGCTACTACCTGAAAAATGAAATGTTTAGATCAATTAAAATGCAATTATTTTATTTTAACTTCATTCCAATCGAAAAACTAAAATAATGACAATAAATAATGATAATAAATGATGATATTAAATAAAACAAAGTGTTACATACCTGCAATTTCTCACATTCTTGAATAGCTTTGAATAACTTTCCACTTTCTGCTCGTGGTCCACTGGTGACTGTTTTGTCCAATGCTTCATATAAATGACGAAATGGCAGTTCATTGAAATGAAGCAGACATATAAACCAGTGAATTGGTCTATTTAACTGTTTTTCAAATAATCGTAAAACACCATTTTCTGTTCCAGTATTTGATGGCTCACCATCACTGCATATGCCAATTAATTGATCAACTGTTAATGTTTTATTGTTGAAAAATTCATTCAGTTTTCTGTGTTTGGTTTTTGCATCTTCTTGAGTACCCAAATTTACATATCCAAGTAACTCATTATAGGGCTCTTTCAGAACAACTAAATGCGGTTCTTTTACCATAGTGGTATGAAATTTGTCATTAATTTTCTCTGTAGTTAGTGAGTCATCTTTTCTACCATCGAAAGATAATGCAGTTATGGAAGAATTTGTATGTCATGTACGAAGCACTGCATCTCTAGATTTAACTTTGTCTCTAGCCACTTTTGATTTATCCATAATAAAAAGATTACCATGAACATCTCTAAAATTTATATCTTCGAATAAAGCTGTTGCTAAACATGAAGCGACTCTATCTGAAACACCGAATCTATCACACATCATAGCAAAATTTAAGCATCGTATCTTTGAGTATAATGACCTCGTCTCATTTGAACAGTTGCTTCTGGAACTTCTGTTGTTGCTTCATTTTCACCTTCATCCATGTGTAATTCAGGTGGTTCGTATGTTGGATCATCGGTACCAGTTGTAAGTGTTGGTATTGTTGTAGCTACTTCTTCAACGTCTTCCGTATGTTCAGGTATTGTGAATTTCTATCATTATGCTGGTCCATCATAAATTCTTTTAGATGTTCTGGAATCAATCCACACGAGCATTCTGTTGTTTTTAATTTGCAATTACATTTTCCAATATAAAATAATTCGTTTATTGAATCAACAAATGCTTTAAATTCATCTCTTTTGTTTCTATGTTGTACATGTTTCTGGTATTTATCAAGCAAACCAGTTAATTTTTTGAAAACACTTTCTATTAATGATTTCAATATTTAATTTACACCAAATTTGGATCAATTTATCCAGTTTTATACGAGAACATTTTGTATTCAAATTTAGCACGATCACTTAAAAAAAATAATATTTTAAAATGTCACATTTAGTAGGCAAACTAAGATCATTTAAATCACTTGATAAACAAAAAACAACAATATAACAATCTAGAGTCAAAACTTGTTGATGTTGTTGCTTCCATTTGCGAAGACAACGCAGACGATGTTGATGGTTCTTGATTATCCATAATAACTTTGATATTATCACTGCACTCTTTGATTGTGTTTAAAATTAAATTTAAAAATAAAAAAAATATTGGTATTGTGATAACCGAGTTTCTATTTAAGTATTATGGCAAACTGCGTGCGCATTGCACGATGAACAATTAAGGAAGAAGGAAAAGCAAGCTTGGCAACGTTTAGTGTTGGTAAACATCATTATTTTGTAACGTCATTATTCAGTGTTACAAAGTTGTTCAATTGAACAATGCTGCCATTGACAACTTATTCTACAGGTATCAATAGAGATTCTGAAAGGTGATAAAAATACCTTTCAAACAAGCGCAGATTGAGAAATGTACTATTATTCTATCCGATTTTATGACGAATTTAATTAAATTATTCTATGTATATATGGAAAAATATCTATTTTGAAATTTTGGGGGGCTCCAAATCCGACTTAGAGCTATGATCTCTTCAGCAAAATTTCTCAGAATCACCTATAGATTACGTTTTTGCTATACGCTTCATCAAAAAAATCGTTCCATACAATTTGACCCGTCCTAATATATATATATATATATATATATATATATATTAGGGTAGTCCTTATTTTTCAACTTCCGATTTTTGGGGCTGCCCCCCTCTTAAAATATTTGTTTGGGTACAAAAATTCACCATGCAAAAAATTAGAGTTCTAGCATAATAGGAAGATGTCCCGCATCGCCCTTGAAAATCGGGCCCCTTGGAAAAATGGGCATAATTTAAAAAAAAATACAATTTTTTTTCTTCAAAATTAAAAAAATATAAAATAAGTTTTGTGTTGGGTTTAATCACAACTACTCAGATAAAAAATATTACTTTCCCAGAAAATCGCTAACTTACCCTAACTTTGTGTCAAAAAAATTAATAAATATTTTGTTAGAGCATTTTGATTCTAGCGGATTTCAACGTTTTTTTTAAATTTGTATAGACTTTTTTTCTTAACAAGATTTTTGTAATATTTCATCAATGTTATTGTGTATGCTATTTTATATAATTGTAATAACTTTATTATGAAGTATAATTTTTCGTGTTTATAGTTAACCTGTGTTTTCATGGGGTCACAATTGACCCTCGTATTTTAAAGAGTCAAAAATCACAAAGATGACAAAATAAATTTTTGTTTATGTGTCTAATTGTAATTTATTTACATTTTAAAATTAATTAAAATTAATTATTTAGTATAAATTCAGATATTTGTATTCATATTAAAATTGATTTTTTTGTACATATTCAGGAGTATTTTCGAAAAACGTATTTTTAATTTAATAGTGTAAATTTTTTTCCCTCAAATTTACCTACTCGAAGACTAGAAACGGTTAACGAAATTTTTTTAGAATAAATATAAATTGAATTATTCCTTTCCTTATTTTATTTATAAATTTTGCCACAAAGCTGCATTTTTCTTACGTGGGTCATATTTGACCCCAGGTTAAGATGGGTTAACTATCAACAGAAAATATAGTATTTTAAAATAAAGTTATTACAATCATATAAAAGAGCATATACAATAATATTGATGAAATATTATTAAAACCTTGTTTTAAAGTAAAAATGTATAAAAATAAAAAAAAACCTTGAAATCCCCGAGAATCAAAATGTCCTAAAAAAAAATTTGCCAACGGATATCCGTAATACTTGGCTAATTTAATACTTGAGATGTGCTTAATGAAATACTTGACAACAAACACTAGGTTTTTGATTTTTGTTGAATAAAATTTTCAAAAATGCAAAAAAGTCACTTTGAGGTACCCCCAAAATATTTATTAATTTTTTTGACACAAAGTTAGGGTAAGTTAGCGATTTTCTGGGAAAGTAATATTTTTTATCTGAGTAGTTATGATTAAACCCAACACAAAAATTATTTTATATTTTTTTAATTTGAAGAAAAAAAATTTGTAAAATTATGCCCATTTTTCCAAGGGCGATGCGGGACATCTTCCCGTTATGCTAGAACTCTAATTTTTTGCATGGCGTATTTTGACACCCTAACAAATATTTTAAGGGGCTGTATTTGAAAAAATCACTAAAAGAACTTATTTTCCAAACTATGAATATTATAAACAAGCCATTAAGTGGCAAACATACATTTTCTTGATTAGTTTCAGTTACATTATAGATTCTATTACATTTACTTATTTTATTTGATTCTATTCTATTCTAAAAGTACATTCACACTGAACCCCAAAATACGTATTTTCGTTTTTTTTACCTGTTTTGGACTGCCAAATTACATACAAATTTTATATATAAATAACACTAATATTTTATTATTTTTTAGTTTTTTGAATTTAAATTAAATAATAATTCATAGTAATTATTATTAATCGAGCCAGTAGCATCATTTACCACACAATATCTGTTTTTGCATGTTCCAATAAAACCTTTTATCAATTATAAGACACAAATAATAATACAATTTAAATGGAAAATCACTGATGACGCCTGTCCATAAAAACAAGGCAGAAACTAGTCTAGTCTGATTTAAATTAATAGTGTTTATTATTTTTAGAGAAAAACGTGTATTCTTCTTCTTAACCTCAACCTTTCTAAAAAAAAACCTTTTATCGTTTGTACGTATTTTATCGCACAGTATAGTAATTCGATGTTTACTGCTTACATTTTTAATTTGTTTCTTTATGGAAAGCATTGTCCTCTTATCTTGGTGTTTTCCCTTGTTAAATCACGATTGAGGAAAATTCCTGTACCGGCTAAATGTTTGGCATGCTTAAATATGTCTCTTGCCATTGCTTCTGTTTGAAATTCCGCAATAAGTCCAACTTTACCATCATTTTCATACATTTTTTGGTTGATACTACGCTTATTTCGCTTGGAAGTTTTGTATGTTCACTAAACCAATCTTTTACAGCTTCATCCAAGGGCATTTTATAATTGATATTTTTAAAAATGATTTTGTTTCTCTTTGAATGTTCTTCTAAATATATAAAATGTTTACGTTCTTTTTGTTTTTCTTCCTTTAATTTCTGCACTTGCTCCTTTTAGGCTTTATTTTCGTCTTGTAGCGTATCAATCTTTATCGCAAGTTCATTAACGTTACTTTTTATTTCTTCAAAATCCTGTTGGTAATTTCCAAAGTTTTTCATCCATTAAGTTAGACATACACATAATCAGATGTTGAACTGGCATTTGTCCCACTGCATTTGTAGCACCAGCATCTGGTAACGAAACAATTAACTTTTTTAGCGGCTGGCAACTCTGAGTGTGACATTTTAATATCAGTAAGAGATATTGCCTACTTTTAGGCGTTAATTTATGTATATTTTAAGTTTTTGTGTAAATGGTAACGCTGTGATGAATTTTTGGCGTCTATGTCAAACCAATAATAAGCTGACGAGGTCTCCACCCGAAGCTGATATGACTCTCACAGATATTTTATGTTTTTTTTTTAAGTTTTTTTATTCTTTATGTTGCTTGTATGAAAAACTTTGGATATATAAACGTGGAAAAACTGCTCCTTTTTCGGAAAATGATGTCCATTTTTCCAAAAAAAAAGTACTTTTTCCAAAAAAAAAAAGTATCGAGAAAGAAACTTTTTCCAAAAAGTAGTACCAAAAAAGTGCCTTCTTCAAAAAAAGTACCAAAAAAATTCATTTTCAAAATAAAGTACCGAAAATTTACCTTTTTACCCAAAAAAAAAGTACTAAAAACTATTGGCAAAAAAGTAGCAACAAAATAAAAATGTTCCTTTCCAAAAAAAAGTACCGAAATTTTAAAAAAGTACATTTATCAACAAGTCCTTTTTCAAAAATAAAAGTACCAAAAAATATTGAAAAAAAAAAATTCTTTTTCTAAAAAAAACACCATTTTCAACATAGTACTTTTTCCAAAAAAAGTACCCTTTTTCAAAAAATAAGTATCTTCCAAAAACAAAGTAATGTTTATAATTTTTGGATAAAAACGTTTATTCTTCTTAACCTCAACCTTTCTAAATTACATTTTTGCCAAAAAAAAGTATACTCCAAAAAAGTACAAAAAAATAACCAAAAAAGTATCTTCCAAAAAAGTACCAAAAAAATTAAATTTTTCTAAAAAAAAGTAAAAAAGTACTTTTTCCAAAAAAAATATCTTTTGCAAAATAATACTTTTTCAAAAGAAAGTACCTTTTAAACAAAAAATTTAAATTTTTCCAAAATAGTATCTTTCAAAAAAAGGACTGGAAAAAGTAGCTTTTTCAAAAAGAAGCACCAAAAAATTTAATTTTTCTAAAAAAGTACCAATTTCAAAAAAGCACTTTTTCCAAAAAAAATACCTTTACCAACAACAGTACTTCTTAAAAAAAAATTTAATTTTTCCAGCAAAAGTATCTTCAAAAAAAAAATTACCGAAAAAGTACCTTTTCCAAAAAAAGTACTTTAAAAAGTTAAACTACTTACATCTTTTTGATCATGATGTCACCTGGCATGGTTACGCCCGCGACCAAGACCACTCCTCCTACCACGTCCGCTTCTTCTTGACTTTCCGGCCAGTAATTTCACCAGATGCTGAAAGGAAATAAAAAATATCCAAAAAATTACAATTAGTTTATAAAAATTAATTAAAAATACTTACTCTTAAAAAATGTTCACCTTCCATATCCTAGAACTACTGCCTTTAAGTAAGATTTTAAAAGCATGGTTTTTGTTAGAAATTTTCGCCACATTTTAAAGTGTTAAATCATTTTTAAAAATATTTACCAATCAAATATGTATGTGTATGTATTTTTTTCATAAGGTTGACGGTAAAACGAACACTCAATGAAAAAAATTTCCGGTTCAACGAATGTCAAACTTTTCATACTGAAATACCGCTTTAACGAACAAGTCGAACAAAAACAAAAAAATATATAAATTTAAAAAATATAAATAAAAATCGCTTAGATTTGGTTTTATTCCAACTGTACTCTTTAAGAACAGCTTCAAAAGAGAGAGCAAGATAACAGTTGATTTTTGCAGTGTTAAAAAGTGCAAAATTAAGTGCAACTTTAAATTAATTAAAACAATAAAAAAAAATTCTGTTGAAATTAATGAAAATGAATATTGAATTAAAAGGTATTAACTAAATTTTAAAGTCATTAAAATGGGTTTAGCTTGTTGTGGAATTCTTATAAAATTAATACTTTTCCAGTGTCATTGTAAGTGTTCGTTTGTCCATATATTTAAATTTCAAGTAGAGTTTTAGTTGTGTCCCCCCCTGAAATCTCCAATGGGATTACTTTTGGTTTATAACTTAATATTCCAAGATTCTAAAATCGGTAATATAAGCTGCCCATTTTTGAGTTATCACCCACAGATCAAAGCGGCCTCGTTGTTTTTGATGTCCAACTTGGAATTTGTGTGTGGTGTTTTGTTAATTTATGTTCGTGTTGCTATGTTACTGTTATGCATGTAAAGAAATGTGTTTGTCTTTTTTCTTTTCTACGGACTTTTAATTTTATTTTTTCTTTATTTAATCCTTATTATAAATTGTTTTTGCAATAGGCACATGTTATAATTGCAAACATTCGCGTTCACATATTTTTGATATTTAGTGCTCAGAAAGAGGTGCAAATGGTAAAAAAAGTATGAAAAGTGAAGGATATTGTGAAAAGCTATATAAAAAATGAGGGCTACACATTTGAATAAAGTCATTCAGAAACACGATTAAATTATATTTGCAAAAAATTACAGAATTTTGGCAAAAATGCAATCGTACAAAATTAGTCGATTTTATTAAACTCAGAAACATCTGACTTGAATCAAGATCGAGGACGTCCTAGATATTTTTTTACTTTTCTTTATCCATTAAAAAAAAAATAGATCAAAATTTCAAAATATGGCGACAGTAAGTACTAGAGAATTTAATAATCTGCAAGTCAAAAAAATATTTCACCAAAATCGGTTCAGTAGTTTTTGCTGTACAACCTCAGCCGACTTTGTTCTTTAAAATAAGCATCCCACAATTGGGTGGCAACCCTGGCGATTCTAGTTGACCAAAGTTTGAGTTATAAAATTTTAAATATACACCGATAGATTATTTTTTCAATAAAACAACAGAATTAAAAAATATTGTGAATTTATTTTTTATAGCAGTTTAGAAATTATTGATATTAAGGCTGTTTTTTAGTAACAACCCCCCTTAACCTTTTTATAATTATTTATTACATATTATTTCATATTTAATTAGTCAATATTTTTCTTTTTTAAAACTAATCTTGTAAAAAAGTTGTTAACAAATGAATTAAAAACAAGTTTCGTACATTTTTTCTCAATTTTTTGCTTACGTGGGGTGAATGTGGGTGCTATGGTACGGTAGGGGGTGGGTATGAGTCATCAACCACTCCCATTTTATCATGAAATAGTTCTGACATCTTAAAAAAGCCGTGACCGAAGTTTCACGATAATACCTATACTGGAAGTATTTTTGGCCGCCGACTCCATACAGCACCGACCACTGCACAGTGGGATAAATAACAAAATTTGTGGAAATAATTCGGCCATTTGTTAACTTGTGGTCCGATTGCAATGAAATTTGGAACATGCATAAAAGGCATAAAATGGAGTTTAAGTTTTGATTTTGAACCTTCCAGACCCTTTGGGGCGGCAAAATGGCTGCCCAAAGTTGGGTACTTTTTTCATAAAAAATTTTGAGTGTTTGCCATATTTTCCCCAAAAAGCACCAAACTTCTTATCGCTCCAGACAAATATTTTTCTTCTGAACATATAAAGTATGTATACTTTTCTGGAAGGTCTTTTTATATAAATGCGAGTTGTGGTAAAAAAAATTTTGATTTGTAAATACTTTTCACCCCATCCGCTTCCAAAGTTGCCATATTTTTGAGGTAAATATCAACTTTAACTCACAGTTAAAATTTCTGCACGCCTCCAATTGGGTAGTGGAAACTGGTTTTAGATACTCCAACAGATACCTAATGTAGTGTGTAAGTCATTTCCAATCCCCGCTTTAAATAACGACATGGCAGCAAAAAACGAAAAAAATCCCATTTTTGGAAAAATTTTTTTATTTGTACGAATTGTGGGATTGTTTTCAGAAAATCATAATTTCTGAAATTTGTTTCGATTTGTTGACCTTAAAGTCTAGTTAAATCCAAAAAATCATTGGATTATGTCTATTAATAAATATTTTATTGAATAGTGAAAATTTTCATTTAAGCAAAAACTGAAATTTTTACCTTCATATTTGGATTACCCAAGTTTTTGTTTTACCAAGATGGCTAAATTCAACCTTTTCTAAAAAAAATCGCAATCTACAGGTAATTTTCTTTTCACCGATACCAAACACTGGTATGTTATGTTCATAACTTCTAAACAGAAAATCTTCAAATGTTAGCCCTTATTCATATATTTCTTCTAATGTGTCCTCGTATTCACATCTTACATAATTGGGTCAGGAAAAAAGGTTTTAATAATGTTCATCATTAATGATATTAAAGGTTTTGTGGGCCCACCCAAAGATACGTGTTTTATGATTGCTATTTTAAATATACCCTCTCTTTTTATATTTTATGGGCCTTAGTATTTGAAGACCCAGTTACCTGGGTTATGATAGCTAACATTTGTACCTAATATTTGTATATAAATATGAATAGGTTTAGTTTTAAGTTCATAAAAAACTCGTCAATCATGGTAATAACAGTAAATCATGAAGCATTGTGCTTAACTTTGTGGGACAACTCAAAACTACAGAGATTTGAAAAGGTTAACGTTGTAGTTGCATCAATTGAATCTTCACATCAGACTAAATTGGACACTGCAGAAATATCTAAAATTGACAATTTTATTAAATTATTTGATAAAAAAATGCAGTCCGTTTCCGGCTCTATTCTGAAATTTAAAACAAAATATTATAAGTGGATGAATGATAGCCTGGAGATAAATTTTTCTGCTGTTGGTGCACCCTGTAAGCCTTATAATGATTTGTGTGCACAATCTAAAAAAAAAAAGAACATCGATTACTCTTTCTACGCATTCAAATACAGAAGTTTCTGACACGTTCAAGGAAATGTTAAAAAAAGAAAATCGCCCTAAAGAGGCGTTGCAAATCGCAGATGTTCTTCCAACTGCATCACCAAAACGGCGTAAAAGGATTGTTAAAAGCATCCCCACCACTTCATCGGATACAGATTTTACAGAAGAAGAAGCCATTGCTCTTATGGTGGAATTAGTGCTAAGCAAAAATAAATATCTTATTTTGAGAAAGGCTTTGATTGATAAAGGACACAAAATTCTGCCCTCATATAACGCAATAAAGGATAAGAAGGATAGTATCTTACCAAAACCTATTGCTGTTAATGAACATGAAGCTTGCATTGAATTGTCTACTCTGCTCGAAAACACAGCATCTAGGATTGTTTCTGACGTTTCTAGAGATCAGCTGGAAAGAGTCAATAATTGCGATGTTCTACTAATGTGCAAGTGGGGATGTGATGGCTTATCAGCCCTTCCTGAATACAAACATGCTTCCGAAGGCCAGAACAAATCAGAATATAAGAGCGTATTCATGTCATCGTTAGTTCCATTAATAATTCGTTCATATTCTACTACTGAGCCTTCAACAAGTAATGCTTTCGATGATGTATGGATCAATTCAGCACCTGGATCCAAAGCTTTTTGCAGACCCATTGGTTTCGAGTATATAAAAGAGTCAAACTCTACTACTAATAATTTGGTGGATTATATAGAAGGAGAAAAATGTACTTTGGAGCCAATTTGTATTGAGATTGGCGATTACAAGTTTAATATATCTTTTGATTTGAGCCTTACAATGATCGATGGAAAGGTTTGCAATGCCATAACAGACACGCTCTCAACTTGGGAATGCACTATATGCAATGAAAAGAAATCACAGTTTTCAAATGTTTCCAAAGAAAGGACTATTAATAAAAAAGTATTGCGTTTTGGCATATCCCCCTTACATGCCCGCATTCGTTTCATGGAACACTTCTTACACATAGCATATGATTTAAAGTATAAAAGCATAGCAGGAAATGAAACAAAATCAGTAAGAAACAACGAAGAAATGTCAAAAATGAGGGCAGAAGAAAAAAGGAGGATACAAGAAGAATTTAAAAGGCAGACAGGCATAAACATAGATAAACCACTTGCTAGTTGCGGAAGTACAAACGATGGCAATACAGAACCAAGGTTTTTTAGAGATTTTGAAATTACTTCAATAATAACAGGAATTGACAAGGAGTTGCTTCGAAAGATCAACATCATGTTAATGGCAATTAATAGTAAACATAAACTGAATTCCTCAAAATTTGGAGTATATACCGACGAAATAACAAAACTTCTATTATCATTATATCCCTGGAAAGAAATGACACCAACAGTTCATAAGGTATTGTGCCATGGAAAAATCATCATTGAACCAAACATTCTTCCTCTAGGTGAATTAACAGAAGAAGCTCGGGAAGCAAGGAATCGAGATTTCAAACATGCCCAATTGTTCAGTTCCAGAAAATGTTCAAGGCAATCACAGAACGAAGATATTTTCAATAACCTATTACTGTCTTCCGATCCCGTCCTGTCGTCAATGAGAAAACGATGGATTTCTTATAACACATTGGCATCTGTAAATAATGAAGAATTAAAAGATTTGCTTTATCTGTTAGATATAAATAATGATGTGTCCGATTATTTTGTATTAAATAAAGAAACAACCTAATTTGTTTGTCTTTTTTTTCATTAATGAAGAACATCATAAAACCCTTTTTATCTGACCCAATTATGTAAGATGTGAATACGAGGACACATTAGAAGAAATATATGAATAAGGGCTAACATTTGAAGATTTTCTGTTCAGAAGTTATGAACATAACATACCAGTGATTGGTATCGTTGAAAAGAAAATTACCTGTAGATTGCGATTTTTTAAAAAAGGTTGAATTTAGCCATCTTGGTAAAACAAAAACTTGGGTAATCCAAATATGAAGGTAAAAATTTCAGTTTTTGCTTAAATGAAAATTTTCACTATTCAATCAAATATTTATTAATAGACATAATCCAATGATTTTTTGTATCTAACTAGACTAGAAGGTCAACAAATCGAAACAAATTTCGGAAATTATGATTTTCTGAAAACAATCCCACAATTCCCACAAATAAAAAAAATTTCCAAAAATGGGATTTTTTTCGTTTTTTGCTGCCATGTCGTCATTTAAAGCGGGGATTGGAAATGACTTACACACTACATTAGGTATCTGTTGGAGTATCTAAAACCGGTTTCCACTACCCAATTGGAGGCGTGCACAAATTTTAACTGTGAGTTAAAGTTGATATTTACCTCAAAAATATGAGAACTTTGGAAGCGGATGGGGGGAAAAGTATTTACAAATCAAATTTTTTTTTACCACAACTCGCATTTATATAAAAAGACCTTCCAGAAAAGTATACATACTTTATATGTTCAGAAGAAAAATATTTGTCTGGAGCGATAAGAAGTTTGGTGCTTTTTGGGGAAAATATCGCCAAAATTTACTTTTTTTTTAATTTCTACTTTAAACTAATGTAATTTTTGACTGAAACAAGATATTGAACTAATTTTTTATTCAATCAAGAATTTTATTGGCTAAATAACCGTTATTTTAAAACGAAAATTGGTCCCAATTTTCTCCCGATATTCGAACAACTTTGGAACTGAGTCGGACAAAATTTGGAATTTCACATTTTCAAATCGGAATATCTCGGAAACTATTGGAAGTAACCCACACATGTAAGCATGTTTTTTGTTCATCTTTACAAGAAGATTACTAATATGTTAAAATCGGATGAGAAACAAAAAAATGGCAAACACTCAAAATTTTTTATGAAAAAAGTACCCAACTTTGGGCAGCCATTTTGCCGCCCGCAAAGGGTCTGGAAGGTTCAAAATCAAAACTTAAACTCCATTTTATGTCTTTTATGCATGTTCCAAATTTCATTGCAATCGGACCACAAGTTAACAAATGGCCGAATTATTTCCACACATTTTGTGATTTATCCCACTGTGCACTGTGGGATGGAGTGAATATATAACTTCTTTAATAGCATTTTAAACAGTGCATGGATATGCAGCATACTTTAGGGATGTTTCTTTAAATATAAAAAAAAAAATCTTTTGGTGCCAGCGAGTATTGAACACACGAATCTGAGTTACGATCTGCTGTATTAAAGTAGACCGCTCTACCATTTGCACCAAAGTTACTTATGCAATACAACAAACTTAAAACGAACTTAAGTTGAAAATATTGATATTTTTTTATGAAAACAAGAAAAATATGCTACACAAATATATAATAAAAAATATAAAATAATGATTTTTAAAACATTTTGATTATGTGATTTCGTATCACTGAGATATAAATTATTTTTAAAATATTTTTAAGTTTTGATGAGGTTAAAAAAATATTAAGAAATAATAAAAATGCTCATTTAACAATTTTGAATTCATTGCATATTTTAAAATATTTTTTTAATAATTAATTTGACGAGAAGTGTCTTTAATAATATAATGACAATGAGAATAAAAATATTGGAGAAGTAGTTTAACTACAGGTAGGGAAAAGTGGCCTGCAATGAAACGAGTGTGCCTTGGAACGTAGGATCTTTTAGTGTTTCCCGAATTTTTTTCTAAAGATTTGGAGAAAGAGGTCGGTAAAAACTCTATAGGTGAATTAAAGTGATATATTTAAATTAAGTAAAAGTTATGAATAAATAAATTTACTAATTAATTATTATTATTAATAAACTAGCTTTCAAAATTTGGATTCGATATTGTTCGTTTTTGCTAATTTTTTGCGGTCCGAAACAATAGAATTAAAAACTCAAATAGATTTTTGAAGCCAAAATCAAATTTTTTAACCTAATTTTTTTGAATATTGCACACGTTTCAAGGCACACCTAAAAAGTATATCTTGAAACAAATATGAAAAATTCGATAAACTAATTTTTAGCAGTGAAATACATCTTTGCATTTTCGTATCAACATAACAATAAAAAATATAAAACCTTAGGTTTTTTTATATTTTAAAATAAGTTTTACAAAAAGTTGTAGTTGTTTTTTATTCGACCTTTCCAATTTAATTATAAAAATAAAATGTTTGAGCTCGATGCCTGGATTTTTCTTTAATTAAAATTCTTCTTTATTATTTTCCAATATTTCGAAACTCTTCGAGTTTCATCCTCAGGGATTATCTTTAAATTAAACATAAGAACAATACAAAAGGTAAGTATAATTTGGTATATAGTGTACGAACAATAATACATTTAAGTGTAGTTAACAATTTGTATAAACAAACAACAAACACAGTATGATAACAGTAACATAACAACAATTTTTAACACAATATTTTTTCTTTTTATATTAATAAACACACTTACAATGGATTTTAAATAAAAACAAAAAATTCTAAAAATTAACGTTGTTTATAACTCGTCATCATCTATTGCACTGAACTTAAAAATATTATTGCATTTTTCTATTCCCTTTGTTGACTAAATGTTTATAGCTATTGGAACAAGCACTCTCTACGTCGCTCTTAAAATTAATACGCTGTGTTGTTTTTGTTTTTATGATATTTAGCATCTCTAGCATGTACCTTCGTTTGTAGTTAGGTTCGGTTTGTAAAACTTTGACATCATTAAAATTAGGGTAGTGTTTATTTTCAAGACAATGTTTTACCAATGCAGTTTTTTGTATTGAATTATTGAGCTTTAATTTATTGTCAGATTTGTGACCAGCGATTCTAGTTCTCAGTTTATTTTTTGTAGTGCCTACATAAACCATATCACATTTCTCAATTAAACTTCCACTACAGGGTATTTGGTATATGACATTTGACTTATCCATCATTTCAATTTTGTCCTTTGTCTTGCTAAATATTTTAGAGAGATTGTTGTCAGTTTTTTGTGCTATTGTAAAGTTTTCAGCATTAAATAATTTTGATTTTTCAAATCTTTCTGATATATCAGGTACATATGTAAGTGACTTGTATATTTTTGGTTCCACGGGTACCTTACAACTATTTCCTACTTTTTTATCGTAATCACGAATTAGTTTGTCAGCAAGTTTTATCGGAAAATTATTGTTCAGTAATATATTAAGGATTTTTCTTTTATTATTTCTATGGAATTCAACGTCACTTAGGCTTAGCACTCTTTTTATCAGATTATTGGCGGTATTTATAATAACTCGTTTAGGGTGTTTAGAAAAGTAGTTTATTATTCTACCAGAAGATGTTGGTTTTTGGTACCAATCTAATTTTAAAATGTTACCTTCCCTAATTACAATAGTATCTAGGTAGGGTAATCTTAAATTGCACTCTTCTTCAACAGTAAATTTAATTCTATGGTGAAAACTATTCAAATTTGTCAATACTTCTTCAATTGCACTTTCCCGAACTATACTAAAAATGTCATCCACATACTTCGTCAAGATTTTGGGTTTTATCGTTAAATTATCCAACACCGTCTCTAAAAGTTTTTCCATCACGATGTCTGCAACTATGGGTGATGCTGGTGAGCCCATCGGAAGACCTTTTTTCTGCGTATAAATTTTACCATCGTATTTGAAGTAACGATTGTCCTTAATGCAGAATTTTACAATTCGTAGAAATAAATTCTTTTCCATTTTTGTGTACTTTGAAATTTCTTCCCATTTTTCTTCTATAGTTACTAAGGCTAAGTCGACAGGGATACTGGGGAACAACGAGACAACATCAAACGAAATTAATCTTTCATCGTCCTGTATAGTCAAGTCTTTAACCCTATTTCTAAATTGCACTGAATCCTTAACATTAAATTTTGATTTTTCCGTAGTCATTTTCAATATCACAGTAATATATTTGCACAACTCACTTGCTGGAGTGTTAATGGAGGAACATATTGGCCTTAATGGGTGGTCTTCTTTATGGATTTTAGGGAGACCATATATCCTTGGTGCTGTAGCAACTTCCGTTTTTAATCTTCTCTTCTCGCGTTCCGATATTAAATTTTTAATAAACATTTCCTCTACTAAATCATTATTAATCTTTTGTAGTCTATTTGTTGGATCTTTATTTACCCTTTGGTACGTCATCATGTCTCCAACAATGTGTTTCATCCTCTTATCATATTCCACTCTCTCCATGGCTACGGTAACGTTACCTTTATCGGCGTTTAATATCAAAATGTTATCGTTCTTTTTTAAAAACCTTTTCGCCTTTTTCATTACGTTCAATGTTAATTTGTCCCTGTTATTAATTTTCAACTTATTTAGGTGATTGTCAACAATGGATGTAAATCTCATCCTTGCTATTTCCTGTTCTTCTCTTTCTTGTATCGTCTGTATGAAATCCTCACTACCTGCTATAAATTTTAACATTGGAAATTCATCCTTAGTTACTGGGAGTGCATGTTTTTTCCCCAGAGAGAAAATCCACTGTATATCCTCAGGTATCTCAGTGTTGGTCAAGTTTCTAAACCAGTTTCTATTAAATTTTATTTCTAATTCCCTTTTTTGTATTTCCTTCAGTTTTTCAAATTTTTCTTTGTGTTTTGTTTTTAATTTTTCGTTCATTATATTTGTCAAAATGTTTTCACTATTCCACAATACCGTTGCTTCTTCTTCTGTTAATAAATTGTCGATAGAAGATCTAATGATTTCTTTTTCTTTTTCAGTGTGCTTTAAAAGTTCATGTTTGTGTGTAACTAATAAGTTAAAATATTTAGCAAGACAAAGGACAAAATTGAAATGATGGATAAGTCAAATGTCATATACCAAATACCCTGTAGTGGAAGTTTAATTGAGAAATGTGATATGGTTTATGTAGGCACTACAAAGAATAAACTGAGAACTAGAATCGCTGGACGAAGTATGTGGATGACATTTTTAGTATAGTTCGGGAAAGTGCAATTGAAGAAGTATTGACAAATTTGAATAGTTTTCACCATAGAATTAAATTTACTGTTGAAGAAGAGTGCAATTTAAGATTACCCTACCTAGATACTATTGTAATTAGGGAAGGTAACATTTTAAAATTAGATTGGTACCAAAAACCAACATCTTCTGGTAGAATAATAAACTACTTTTCTAAACACCCTAAACGAGTTATTATAAATACCGCCAATAATCTGATAAAAAGAGTGCTAAGCCTAAGTGACGTTGAATTCCATAGAAATAATAAAAGAAAAATCCTTAATATATTACTGAACAATAATTTTCCGATAAAACTTGCTGACAAACTAATTCGTGATTACGATAAAAAAGTAGGAAATAGTTGTAAGGTACCCGTGGAACCAAAAATATACAAGTCACTTACATATGTACCTGATATATCAGAAAGATTTGAAAAATCAAAATTATTTAATGCTGAAAACTTTACAATAGCACAAAAAACTGACAACAATCTCTCTAAAATATTTAGCAAGACAAAGGACAAAATTGAAATGATGGATAAGTCAAATGTCATATACCAAATACCCTGTAGTGGAAGTTTAATTGAGAAATGTGATATGGTTTATGTAGGCACTACAAAGAATAAACTGAGAACTAGAATCGCTGGTCACAAATCTGACAATAAATTAAAGCTCAATAATTCAATACAAAAAACTGCATTGGTAAAACATTGTCTTGAAAATAAACACTACCCTAATTTTAATGATGTCAAAGTTTTACAAACCGAACCTAACTACAAACGAAGGTACATGCTAGAGATGCTAAATATCATAAAAACAAAAACAACACAGCGTATTAATTTTAAGAGCGACGTAGAGAGTGCTTGTTCCAATAGCTATAAACATTTAGTCAACAAAGGGAATAGAAAAATGCAATAATATTTTTAAGTTCAGTGCAATAGATGATGACGAGTTATAAACAACGTTAATTTTTAGAATTTTTTGTTTTTATTTAAAATCCATTGTAAGTGTGTTTATTAATATAAAAAGAAAAAATATTGTGTTAAAAATTGTTGTTATGTTACTGTTATCATACTGTGTTTGTTGTTTGTTTATACAAATTGTTAACTACACTTAAATGTATTATTGTTCGTACACTATATACCAAATTATACTTACCTTTTGTATTGTTCTTATGTTTAATTTAAAGATACTCCCTGAGGATGAAACTCGAAGAGTTTCGAAATATTGGAAAATAATAAAGAAGAATTTTAATTAAAGAAAAATCCAGGCCTCGAGCTCAAACATTTTATTTTTATAGTTTTACAAAAAGTTCCATTGCAAAGGCATAAAATAGATTTATATCAAATGATTATTTGTCCACGATGTTAATTATTTGGTCGTTTTTAAATTACTTAATTCTCTTAAAATACTCAGAAAAAACTAAATTAAATAAAAAATACTAAAAAAATTAATTAGAATTAAAAAAAAATAAAAAAAAAGATTATCTCCCCGGCCCGGAATTGATCTCGCAAATCCATCCACTTACCACCTCAACCTCCATATAAAAAAAATATATATGAACTTATGAAAAAGTACTTCTGATGATGTTATTAATTTAGATACCAATTAATTTATATGGTGATGCAAATGCTGTTTAAAATAACTTTAATTTAACATTTTTGGCAGTTGTTAACGATAACTTCTATTAAAGTGAAAAATGTGCGTATTCTAATGCTTTGGAAGTCAAGTTAAATAGGTTCTTAAAGCACTACTTCCACTTTATTTTGCTGGGTATATCTGAATTTTTTTTAAAATATTAATCTATATAAAGAATCTAGCAGTGGCGTGAATGACTGAATGACTGACTGACTCAATATCGCGCAGCCTAGACCACTGAAAGAGGTAAAAAAGTAACGACATTTTCAAAAAAAGTAACCGTTACTTTTTTAATAAAAAAAGTAATGTTTTTTTTTAAAGTAACGGTTTTTATTTTATAAGTAAAGGTATTTTTCAAAAAAGTAACGGGCTTAAAGAAAAAAGTAACTGTTTTTTTCAAAAAAAAAATACCGGTTTTAATAAAAAAAATAACGGTATTTTTAAAAAAGAGTCGTAAAAAAGTAAGTAAAAAAAATACCGGGTTTTAAAAAAATGTTTTTTCCAAAAAAGATGTGATTTTTTGTTACCATCGGAGATGTCCAAAAAGTGGAAAAAGTCCTTCTTTTTTCCTGGCTGATTCAACAATACACAGCCTACCTAATAACCGGAAATTTTGTATACAGTTTCCTCCTGGAAAGGAGACCTCGAATAAGACGTGATTTTTGATATTGGAACGGAGATGGAAAAAAGTATTCCGAAAAAAGTATCTTATTACAAAAAAGTACTTTTTCACAAAAAATTACATTTTTCAAAAACAGGTACTTTTACCAAAAAAGTACTTTTTCCAAAAAATTTACTTTTTCGAAAGTACCTATTCCAAAAAGTACATAAAAAAGCACTTTTCCGGAAAAAATACTCCTAAAAAATACTTTTACCAAAAAAAAGTACTTCTGCCAAAAAAAACTTTTTCCAAAAAGTTTTTTTCTAAAAAATAACTTTTTCAAAAAAGTATTATTTCAAAAAAGGACTTTTTCCAAAAAGCAAATTTTTCCAACCAAAAAAAAATACTGCTTCTTCGAAAAAAACTATATACATAAAAAGTATTTTTTCAAAAAGTTATAAATCAAAGTACTTTTTTTAAAAAAGTACGTATTCCACAAAAAGTAATTTTATTTAAAAAATCCAACATTAAACGCAAATGATAACTAATTTTAAAAAATCTAAAAATCTCGTAAAATACATATAATAGGTTTCATGTTCATGTCATAATGGGTTATTTCCAATAAATTCTTCAAATAAAGTTTCAAAAAAGTACTTCCTAATTAAACATCGCCCAAATGTAGACTTCCACTAAAGCGGGATCTTTAATATAGAAAAGAGTCCCATTTTAATACCATTGGCTAAAAAGTTGAAATATAGGTTTTCTGCGATGTGAGCTAATACACTGAAAATGCACTTATTGAATTTTCCACTGGAAACGTTTTATTTATTACCGGGATTTAAAATGCTTTTAAAGTGCTCCTCTTAAAGCTAAATCGGAAACTGAAAACGTAAGTTGTTTCCAAAATGGGCAGATCAGTAAAAATTTGGGGTTAGAAAAGTTTTATAAGAACGTTTCCCCGTTTAAAATGCCTCCTAGAGTCTGATCGATTATTTGATCGTCGAGAAATTTAATCTTATATGTACTTATAGAAACATGCTCACTGAGAAGGGCCTATTAGGAATTCGTAGATAAAGAGGATAGAATGTTTTCAGAAACAGAGTGTCTTAAAACCTGTTCCTTCGAACTTGAATTTAAGTTCTTTCTTGCAATTAGTAGATGAAATGTAAAAAAAAATCCAGAAGGGCTGTTAAGTCCACTTACGTTAAAAACATCTCCTTAAAATAAATAAATGTTTGTCTTTAAGACATCGATAAAAGTTTTTTGCATAAATTGATAACATTTTTTCACAAAAATATTATATTTAAATTTCAATATTCCAAATAGTTCCAAAATAGTAGTCTTTTGAACTCAAAAACTTCATTCACATTGTATGTATTTTTAAATTTTCATTATAATTTTTTTCAAACCTTATTTTTAGTAAAGCAATTTTAATCCAAATTGAAAAAAAAAAAATACAAAAATTATACTCTTCGAAAAACAGGTTAAGGAAAATTTTATTCAAATCTAAAACTACATACAACTTAATTTATATTTCTGTTCGCTCAACAGAAATATGTATTACGTTTAACAAAATCTATTCCTATTTTTTTTTTTTGGCTCAGAGCCAGTATTTTTTTTGTTAAGTTTTGCAATTCTTAATTAAAGTACAAAATAAGTACATCTACAGTTTTATTTCTACTCTTACAAAGTATTTTATTCACATTCTTCAAATTTAACCAGTTAACTTTTTTAGCCGCATATTTACACACAATTTGTATTTGGTCTTTCATTTGCTGCATTACATCTCAATTGTGTGGTCTTTGATCAAAAGTTTGGCAAATTTAGTTAAATTTGTTTTAGATTTTTTTAAATTAATAAACCAGGTAAGAGGTTAAGGGTTAAGAAAAATTTTGGATACTCCAAAGAAACGAAAATTTTGTGCGTTTTATAAAATAGAATATTTTTCGATATAATTCCGAGGGTCCTGGTCCCCACCAAGGTTCAATTTTGTATAGGGATGTCATTATCACGGGCGTATGGTGAAGCTAGGAGTAATACAAATTTTCGTAAATTTTGCTTATCTTTCTCAGTTTTCAAGCTGTGGGTCATATTCTAAAATCAGAAAAGGAGAAAATAGCGCCGTCTTGAAAACTTGGCATAAGCTGATGGTGCCATTTACCAGGTAATAGCATATTTTAACAATAAATTTTAAAAATTTAACAAATAAGTTCAAAAAAATAGTTTTGAAAAATAACACTCAAAAATGTTTAAAGCACTGGGAATTTTTAATATTTTGTTAATATTTTGTGTTTAAATAATAAATTGGTAAAAAAATCCCAAAATCTTGAAGGCCTATAATCAGGATGTCCTCTTAAAATTGAAAAGTGAAAATTTTTAAAAATAAATTTTAGATCGTTAGATAAAAATCGTCCAGGACCAAATTTTGTTAACAGGTTCCGAATTTCGTGCTTTTGTGTTCATTGGTTGTCCAGGACCAAATATTTTTTTAAAGGTTCCCAATTTCATGCTTTTGCGTTCATTTGTTTAAAAGAGTAAATAATTTTGCCGCAATTGAAACCTACAAGTTTTAAATGAATAGATAAATTTCTTTAAGAGTTGTAAAGAATACCATTTACCACCTTGTGCTCTTTTTTATACCCTTAATTTCTTAATATCTAAACTCTTTTATAACTTAATGTTTATTATTACTCGACTTACTTAAAAATCCGAGACTCCGTTACCGGTAGTTTTTAATATCGGAATACATTAATAATTAAACATTCAAATTGTTTGCTAATTTCAAGTTTCTAGCTCCAGTGCTATGAGCTTGTGATTAATGGCCAATTATCCCTTTTAAGCCCTGTTTTTACCATATTTTTATGATAAATTCCAAAAAGTTTTTCTTCAGTGAATTACCTGAAGGGCTTTGGACATAAGGAGACTTTACCCGTAAAAATTTCCAAAAATCCCACCTTAGTGGATGTTTATGTGAGGGGATTAACCTACATGCCAAATTTCAAGTTTCTAGCTCCTGCGGCTTGGTCAGTTGATTAAGGGGACATTTTTTTCTTTGTACCACTCTTTCATTGAGTTTTTATTGGAAATTCCAAAAAGTGTATTTTAAGTGCATTAGCCATTACTCTATTTGAAATTACAGATTTCTATCCGAATGGGTTTAAGCAGAAAGATAAGAGGAATATATTTTACTCTTTTTGTTCCACCTAACTATTTCGAAAAATCGGTTACGATGAAGGAAGAATCTACATGCCAAATTTCATGTTCCTAACTTCAGCGGTTTGGGCTGGGTGATTAAGGGGACACTTTTTTCTTTGTACCACATTATTATTATAAGTTTTTGTTATAAATTCCAAAACGTATATTTTAAGTTCATAAGCCCATACTCTACACCCAGAAAACATACTCGGTCGTGATTACCGTTGTAGTTGGGGCAATCGAAATTCTATTGTCGTGCCAGAATGTCCGTTGCTTCAATCGAATGATTTTTATCACAAACGAAAGAATCATTCGATGGTGATGAATATTTTTCGGTTGAAGCAACAGTCATTCTGACACAACAATAAAAGTTCGATTGTTTCAACAGAAATTTAGTGATGACTACCAAAAAATTCGCTTGGTACTACCAAAATACGGTTACAACGCCAGAATCTATTTTCTGGATGTATTTGAAATTTCTAGCCGAAGAGGATTAAGCAGAATGTTAAGCGAAAGACTTTTTATCTTTTTTGTGCAACCTTTTAATTATTTCCAAAGATCGTGTTTCCGAAAATAGTGTCTACGCCTTCATACCAAATTTGTAGTTCCAAGCTCATACGGCTTAAGCTGGGTAATTAGGCGGCACTTATTAACCTTTGAACCCAATTTTTACTATGTGTTTATTTCAAATTTCATATTTTATACTAGCGGACAAAGTCCACAAGGTTGTTAGCATATATAAGACGTTTTTTTGCGTTAAAGTTCAAAATGTAATTTTTATTGGACAATACAATGAGGTATTACGTAATTTATTTTGCAGAACTGTTTCACTTATCGAAGACTACTTCGGACATACCACAGATTAATAAACCCCAAAGTCCGGCCGCAGGCCCGCTACCCAGAAAAACTTTAATATTCACACAACGATCTTTTGAAAAATGTGTCTATGAAGAATATGTATATTTTTACTGGGGATAACTTTCATAAGCATGTTGGGCATAGTTCCCATTTTGGTTTATTTGTTATGATAGAAGCATTTTAATCCATAATCCCCAAATCGGAAAATTGGATAACGTCATGTCATCGTGCCTAAATATGTAGATCCCAACTTTACTACATTGTGTTTTATTTTTCTCAAAAGATTAACTTATCAAAATTGTCCAGGACGAAATATTTTTTTTACAAATTTTGTCAAAAAGAGTATATAATTTTGCAGCACTTGGTATCTAAAAATTTCAAGGAATTTAAAAGTTATAAAGTAGTACCAACTTTTACATTAAAAACAAAATGATTTCCTGTTTTAATTAATTTGTTTAACCATTTTTAGAAGATGTTTTAAATTTTAAGCGTAAAGCAATTGCTCATGTCATTAAGAGGACACTTTTTCCCTTAAAATCCCCATTTATGACAAGTTTTGATCAAAAACGCTAAAAGTATATCTTTAGTGAATTACGATATAATTTCCTAATGGTTTTGGTTATGACGTTAAGGAGAGACTGTATCTTTTTGCCCCTCTCTTGATGTCTACGCTTAAGGAAGAATCTTCATGTCAAATTTCCTACGATTTGAGCCGGTCTATTAACGGACACTTTTCCTTTTTTAATCCCATTTTTACAACATATTTGTTATAAGTTCCAAGAAACACATAATTTAAAGGTCAGATTTGTAGCCAAATGTTACTTGGCAGAATATTAAAAGGGAGATTTTGCCCTCACCGTAAGAAATTTCACCATATAAATATCTTATTACATAATGCCTGCGCCGGACGAGGAACCTTGAAGCCAAAATTCAAGCTCCTTACTCCAGCGGTTTAAGCCGTCTTATTTAAAACTCGTGTTTATAGTGTGTGTTTCAAAAAATTTGTATTCACTGAATTGGCCGAAGTGTTTTGGACAGAAGGAGACTTCTTCGTTTTAACCCGTCCTTACAAAAACCCCGCCTTAGTGGATGTCTAATTTAATACAAATTTCAAGTTCAATATTTTTTACCATTTTTATCACGTTATTATTGAAAATTCTAAGTATCTCTCCGGTAAATTAGCCTCAGCGAATACATATTTTAAAATTCAGATTTCTAGACAAAAAGGTCTGGACAGGAAATTAAGAGGAAACCTTTTCACTTTTTGCTAAATTGCGTAAACATTTACTATAATCCCATCTTTGTGGGTGCCTATGCCAGAGGAGGAATATACATACCGGATTTCAAAATCAAGCGGTTTGGGCTGAGTGATTAAGGGAACATATTTGTCTTTGTACCGCATTTTTATCAAGTTTTATTGGAAATTCCTAAAGGTATATTTTAAGTGCTTTAGCCCATAGATTATGGGCTAATGGGATTGAAATTTCAGATTTTTAGACGAAGGGGTTCAAGCAAGACGATAAGGTGAAGACTTTTTATCTTTTTGTATTACATACTAACAATTTCTTAAAATCGTGATTAAATGTCTACAATTAAGAAGGAGCCTCCACAAGAAATTTTAAGTTCCAAGCTCCAGCGATTTAGGCAGGTTGATTAGGCGGTACTAAATCCCTTTTGAATAACATTTTAACTATGTTTTTATTGCATATTTTAGAAATTATCTTTTCAGTCCATATACCAAGGAACAAATAATTTGTAGTAACGGGCAAGCCCACTAGGTCTTTATCATAGAAAACACGTTGTTTTGCCTTAAAGTTTAAAATGTAATTTTTATTGGACAACCTAAGCCTGGCCGGAGTCCGTCTACGCAGAAAAACTGTAATATTCACACAATATTCTTTTGAAAAACGATATTTATAGGAATAATTAGCATAACTATGTAAGACAAAGCTCCCATTTTGATTTGGGGGTTAAGACATAAGTATTTTCATTCGTAATCCCCAAATTGGAATTGGTGATAATGCCATGTCATAACTGTCTAAATGTTTGGATACCAATCTATTACATTGTGTTTTATTTTCCTTAAAAGATTAAATTCTTATCCAAAATCAATTACATTTTAAACTTGAAGGCAAAAACATGTCGTCCCCACGCTATCAATGTAGCGGGCTTGCCCGCTATTAGTAATAAAAATACATCTTAACCCGTTATGGTTCGGACTGTCTACGTATCCCTACGTCATGGGGATGAGCCCTCTCTGCCGGTTAGGGTGGGTAAGTGTAAGGCGGGTAGCGTCCGTAAAAAAATGTTTAGAAATTTTTTAATTAGTTATAAAACTACATCTTAAGCCGCTATGGTTCGGACCATAGTGTGTACGTCATGGGGATGAAAAATTCACGCAATTGATTATTTGCTATTGTAGTTTGCAAATGTGGTACTGCCTCATTATAAGAATTTATGTCCAATGACTCAAGCCAATCCACACATATTTATTGGGCATCGATGGAATGTGGATTTATCACAATTTCATTAGTTATCAAATGTAACTAATTATGAATATAAATGTTTTTATACAAACAAAAACTAATTAAAATTATTAATTATAGGTAAATAAAATCCAAATATAATCATCCTTCAGCGAAAGTTTACAGGCATGGCTCTGGAAGACCTCCATCAACATCACATGAATTCTGTATAATATTCCACATGTTGGTCATTATATTAAAAACTCCTTAAATATTCACAAAACTTACAATGAATGACAGTTTTTAGGCAGAACACTTTTTATGGCAGAACTAAAGGGTGTTTTTTATACAGCTATAGAACTTTAAGTTGGCAACACTTTTTTAACTGGCGGCCATTATGCCAGATGTCAAGTGATTTATGTTTAGTTTGGTTTGGCATTTCAACATGAATAGACTGACACCTGAACAACGCTTCCAAATTGTGAAAATTTATTTTGAAAATCATGGTTCTGTTCGAAATACGTATCGCGCACTACGTCCATTTTACGGTCAACATAATCGTCCATCAGAGCAATTAATTCGATTAACTATGGAACGTTTTCGCATCACGTCTACTCTAAATGATAATATGCATCCACAGAGACGTCATTGCTGCTGTAGAGAGTAGCGTAGAGGAAGACCCTAGTCTATCCGCCATTTTGCACAGGTAATTGGACATGTGTCCATCCATTTTATGGAAGATTTTGCTGAAAGATCTTGGTTTGCGTGCTAACAAAATCAACCTCGTCCAGCAATTGAAGCCACACGATAACCTAGAAAGGCATAGATTCGGTGAATTGGCCCAAAACAAAATTGCCGTTGATCCCGATTTTCATAAGCGAATTTTGTTTAGCGATGAAGCTCACTTTTGGTTAAATGGATACGTCAATAAACAATACTGCCGTATTTAGAGTAATGATAATCCTCAAGTGTATGTTGAGACACCTTTACATCCAGAAAAACTGACTGTTTGGTGTGATTTATGGGCTGGTTTAAAAAAAGTCATCGAAAATTGGACCTCCAGAATAGACTACATCCGAGCCAGCCGTGGCGCTCATATACCAGAAGTCATATTAAAATTATAATGCCAGAATAAAGTAAATTTTATATCAATTTAAAAAATTTATCTTTGCCTTATTCCATTTCAAAGTTTTATACCTCTATAAAAAACACCTTTTATATGCATTCCGGACAAGCCCGGCTTTAGCCTGCTTGTTTTACATAAACAATTGGTAGGAAAAAAATTTAAGATTTCTATCAAATTGTACCGTATTTGGGATTGAAGTATTGTTTGACATTAGCATTTGCAGGGAAAGACCAATGCTACAAAAGTTTTTGTACTGGCAGTTGACGACCACATTTTAGTTTATTTGGGTGAAAAGTTCAAAATGTTTAAAAAATAAAACAATACTCCACGTAAAACATATCTGCAATGTATAAAATCGGCATTGAACCATCAACAAATCGGGTCATCTATGATCGTTCAAGTGATTAGTTCTAAATAAATTAAAATTACAATAATCATAGGCGATAAAAGAATTTCAAACAGGGAATAACGTACATTAGCAAAAATGTATATGTCTCCATGACAGTCGTTTGTGTAGTAATTATTAGTTGTTGTTTTTAAATGCAGTTAGTTGGTTTTCTACGATTTTTTTTTTTTTTTTTTTTTAAAGAGAAGCAACACTCAGGAAGTTCTTCCTATTAATTAGTGTGTTGCTTTCTTTGGAAAGGGGATAGTGGAGATATGAAAGGTGGTGAAAGATGAAGGGCTTCAAACATGGCAACACTGTAATTGCGCGAGATGATAAGTCTTAGAACAGTTGTTGCTCGCCACCTGATGTAGAGTTGACGAATTTATTGAAGCTTTTTGTTTCATAGCCCTGATTTATTATTTTACTTCGGTGAGGAACACCGAAGGTGGGCGCAGCGATACTTATAAGTGATAGAAAACTCATACATATTATTTTTCTAAATTGATGTTGTCGTCACCGGGAATCGAACCCGGGACCATCTGTGTAACAGTCCAACGCGCTAACCATTACACCACAACGCCCACAACTACTATAACAGTTATTAAAAATAAAAACAACCGTATTTTTGTAGCAGTTATTGAAATCAGTTATTTCTAGTATTGTAATGAACAACAACGAAAAAAAAAATTATTTAATAATTTTTTCTGTTGTTTAAAAATTTTTGTAGTAAACATTAGTCAGTAATTTATACGACATTGTAAGTTTTTTTTGCCGCATTTGTTAATTATTTTTCAATATCTAAAAATAACCAAATTTTAAGCCACTTTAAAGGTACAAATTTTTGTACACTCAAAAAAATACGTTAGTACAAAAGTTAGTAGAACGTCTTGTAAATCAGGTATACTATTTTTTAGCAAATTTTTTTGCTAAAATCGTGTTTTCAGCTAAAATTTTTGTTATACTTATTCAGCACTTAACTGTTTTATACTAATGCTTTACTAATATACTAATGTTTTACTAATTAATTTTGCTAAAAAAGATTGTGCTGATAAGCACATTAATAGTTTGGACGACAACCAGATTGAAAGATATACGCACAATGAAGCAGATGTCGCGGCATGTCAAGATGTAGTAGAGAAGAGGAAAATGATACTAAAAAGTACAACTCTAATAAGACATATAAAAAAATCAACCATGGAAGACTTTTGTATCTCTTTTTCATACATAAAACAAAATTGAGGATTAAAACAACTTAAATTTTGCGTTGTCACCGGCTTGTGAAAATAATTGTCTATTAATAAAATAAAAGATTAATAATCTAACATTTATTATAGAAATATGTATGTCTATAATAAATGTTAATAGATTAATAATCTAGTGTGGTGAAATTGCAAACAAACATATACAGACATGTAGACAGAGTAAAGCGAAAGACAAAGACACACATCTTAGTATGGTTCCTTTTTCTTATTGCAAAAAAAAAGGGTTGTTTATTTCGTTTCGTTTGTTTTTGTTTATTTTTTCGTTTCGTTTCTATAATTATCTTCGGCAGTTGCGTCGTTTAAAAGAAAGCATCATTTAGACTATCATCGATGTAAGTAGTTGAAAGAAAATTTTTGTTATGTTATATATATTTATTTCTATATATTTTCAGATATTAAATTACTTCATGACATCAATGTGGGAAAATGAAAATTTTTATATTTCGTAATTATTGTAAATTATTTTTAAAAGAATCACAAAAATATGTTTTATGATTTTCAGCAAATATATTAACTAGATTACAATTTTTTTACAATTTTTTTGCGTTTTTTTCAGTCTACTAAAATTCAGCAAAAAATTTATTAATTTTTACCAACGCTTTTTTATTTCTAATCTACTAAGTGTTAGCAAAACTTTTGCTGAATCTACTAATTTTGTTGCTAAAAATGAGCTCGCTGATTTTCAGCAAAAGATTTTGCTGACATTAGCAATTTTTTTGCTAGCACATTCCTGACTAAAATTTTGCTGACTCAGCAAAATTTTTTGCTGACTTTACAAACTTTTTTTTTGAGTGTAGCCTTTTATCCATTTACTACGTATTTTAACTGACATGTTTAGTAGACAAACTTTTTTGAGTGCGATAATATTTAATATGTAAAAATTTTGAGCGGGTTGTTCCAGGCCAATGGTGAGAAAAGTGTTTTAAAAATTTACACAACAGTAGGAATATTCTAATGTATTTTTAGAGACGCTTGTGCACTCAGAATATTCTTACAGTAACTACACGTAGGTCAATCGGGTAGTAAACAGTAGCAGTGGTTTTTACTGCCATTGTAGTAATTTTTCTATGAGAAAATGGAAAACGACTATTTTAGACAGTCATAAAAAAATAACTAAACAAAAATACTGTACTCCTGTAACAGTTATTTTGAGTAGTTATTTTAGTATTTTAATAAACCACAACCAAATCAGCAATTTTTCAGTAAACCGTTAATTTTTGTTTATTATTTAAAAATAGGAGGTTATGTAGAGTTTTTAAAAATTCTCGTTTAGTTTATATTTGTTATTATTGATATGTTCATAGGTTGCAAATAATAATTAGATATTTTTATTGTATCTCCAATGATTAACTGTAATACTGATTGGAAATTTGACTTTGAATTTTAAATAGGATGTAGGAAATACAAAGTTTTATTATAATTAGAAGAAAAAATAATTTTTTTTCCTATAAAAATTTTTTAAAATATCGATAAAATAACTTTTAAAAAGAGTAGTATTTACAACTTCTGTAGTCGTTAAATGTTCATTGTTTTTATGGTTTTGTTTATAGTTTTCATGGTTTTTACTACTATTGCATTTGTTTTATCAATAGTTAAAAATGACTACATGGTTAGTAATTTTTATGACAACTACAGTTATCACCTTTTTCACTCCTTTCTCATTTCAATTGTTATTTCTACCTTCATATGTAAAAATGTATCAAACTATTTATTTCTGTTACAACAGACAGAGCCAGCGTTAATGTTTGACTCCGTTTATGCCTTTGCTTCTGGCCTAATGGCTTTAGATGGTTCACATGCTTTGACATTGCGAAACTTGTCGTGTGATCATGAGGAACCCTGGAATGATGGCCTTTCCTTATATAATTACATAAATACAGCAAATGTAAATGGTTTGACGGGAAAAATCGATTTAACGGAGGGAAGACGTAACAAGTTCAAAATAGATTTGTTGAAATTAAAGCAGGGACGTATAAAGAAGGTGGGGTTTTGGACACCAGACGATGGAGTAAATATAACAGATCCTACGGCATTTTATGATACCAATACAGCCAATATAACGCTGATAGTAATGACGAGAGAGGTGAGTAATTTCGGTGCATTACAGACTCACTGACATTATACCTATATAATAAATCCCTAGGAAAAACCTTATGTTATGGTTAAAGAAGAAGCTAACTTAACAGGCAATGCTCGTTTTGAAGGATTTTGCATTGACCTCTTAAAGGCGATATCAGTTCAAGTGGGATTCCACTATAAAATCGAATTGGTTCCTGATAATATGTACGGTGTGTATAATCCTGAAACACAAACTTGGAATGGTATTGTACGAGAACTAATGGAAAGAGTAAGTTAATGCTAACAAAAAGTATATACGAGTGTCTAACAACTAAAAAGATATAAAAATACTCTCATCCGATATAGCGAGCGGATTTGGCAGTGGCTTCCATGACCATTAACTATGCCCGTGAAAGTGTTATCGATTTTACTAAACCTTTTATGAATCTGGGTATCGGAATACTGTTTAAGGTATGTTAAATTCTACTGAACGCTTACGAACATACACAATGACAGTGTTGAAGGACAAAAATAACGATAATGTCATTCGCTTATTTTTGTCTCCAATCACTCCATTACCTATTTAGTCCGTGTAATACATTAAGTAGTATATGGTAGTAGTTAGTGTTACATGTTGATGTCCTCTAATTATTACCTCCGCAGGTACCTACCAGCCAGCCCACACGTCTATTCTCCTTTATGAACCCATTGGCTATGGAAATATGGTTGTATGTATTAGCTGCTTATGTTTTAGTTTCATTTACATTATTTGTGATGGCTCGTTTTTCACCATACGAATGGAATAGCCCACATCCATGCCTAAAAGATTCAGATATTGTAGAAAATCAATTTTCAGTATCGAACAGTTTTTGGTTTATAACTGGTACATTTTTACGCCAGGGTTCAGGACTTAATCCCAAGGTAAGTGGACAATTTAAATACCCTAAAACAGAAACAAAACACTTCAGGATCAAAAAATTATTCCATAATGAAATGGTCTACAAAATCTGATGTCTTTTAAATCAAACGTAACGACAATTTCAAAATGTAACAAAAAATCAAAATCAAAATTTTGTTTTCATTGAAACAATTTGAACATCTTTCAATTCAAAATGCTAAGATATTTGGGCTAAACTGCACTTTACGGGGCGTTCCTAAAAAAAAGAAGTAGGTGGTTTCCTCCTGAATTAAAAAGATTTTTTTTTTACCTTTTAAAGGGGCCGGGGCTAAAGGGGCTAACTAAAGCTACAGATATTTCCGATAATAAATGTGGACCTGTCTCTGGTCAGATCCGGAAAGACATTTTTAGCAGAAATGTTCAGTTTATTCAGCTAAAAAATGTTGTTGATTTAGCTAAATTCTTAGTTTAACTACATTTGTCAATTCAAATTTAGTTCTTTTAAAATTTAGGACACCTAAATTTAGCAGACTGAGATACGTAGCGCCCTCTACACAAGTTTACAAATTTTGCCTGCGTCGCTATTTTCGAAAGCACTTGCGAATTCATCGAAGCCACTAAACTGCCTATCACATAAGAGAAACCCCCTAAGCACGGCCAAAGGCCGGTCAAGTGGAATAACTTTACTCAACGAAGCCAATAAACTGCCTATCACATAGGAGAAGAACCCTAAGCCCGGCCGAAGGCCGGTCACGCAGAAATGCTTTCCTCTGCGAAGCCGGGCTTTGGATGAACTGGATAAGAAAACCCCTAATAAATTGTGTACTTTCACCTCCACTCGATATCATGCCAATGATAGCAACTAAAAAGTCATGTAAACTTTATTATTTTAGGAGTAAATTTTACAAAAATAACGAAAAAAACACAAAAAAACTTCCTCCCCATTTTTGTACTTAAAATTGCTCCCTCCGTAAGATTGTGAAATTCCAAATTGGGCTCTTCAAGCCGTTTACGTGCCCACTCCTGATATATAGAATAACTCCTTTTGTGCTTCTTCTGTATCTAGAACATTCCCTGCTTATTTTGCGGTATCACTTCAAGTTTGATTTATTAAGGATTTCCTTCAAATTAAATGAGATGCTTGTAATTTCAATTTTCAGAAATCCGATCGAGCTCAAACCCGATTTTTCTCTTTTATGAATCCTCTGGCAGTCAACATTTGGATTTATATAGCTTGTGGTTATGTACTGGTATCGCTAACAATTTGGATTGTAGCGCGTTTCTCCCCTGTAGAATGGGTTTCGGCCAAACAACAGACAACAACACCGATATTATCTGGTTCATTGAATGAAACATTCGATAATGATGGTCTCCCATACAACACAATTGGCATGCATGAAAATATTGAATTGATGCAACAGCAGTACTTTTTCGTGAATGAACAGCAGCAGCAGGAGATCGTCGAGGAAGAAAATGAAGAAGATGGTGGGAAAGAGAAAGTGCCTACACAGATTAAAGCTAATACTACCAACATAACTAAATCAGCCGATATTTGGTGGCCGAATCATCGTCTACATTTACCCTCAACATTTCTTAATACGGAAGCTAACAGTGCAGTTGATATGGGAGAAACTACGGCATTGTTAACCATTAAAAATGATTTTACTCTAAAGAATAGTTTTTGGTTTGCAATGGGAGCCCTAATGCAACAGGGATCAGATCTGTATCCTAGGGTAATACACCTACCTGTTCCCTATATAACAACATGTTGGCCAGTAGACCGGCGAATTTTTCATTTCATACAAAATGTAGTGGCAAATATTTTCGCTTTTAGTTTTAACTTTAATTGAGAACATACATACACCAACGCTGTTAAACATAACGCCGCACACTTGTTCCTATTTTTAAATTATTTTATTCATATCAAAGTAAATACTAGTAAACCTCGGGAGCCAACAAATTTCAACTCTATATCAACTATTTCGCTGAGAACATTGTGGTCCAAAATGCTTTTTTGGTTATAGTTATGCAGTATTTGGTTATAGTTATGAAAGTCACAGAGTTTTGGCAGTGTTCGAAGAGCGAAATAAGTTGTGGTTGGATGAAGACATTATTTTCCCTAATCCAGTCGTTGCCCAACGTAAAAAAAAAACTTTTTCAGAGTACACTAGCAAGACTCAAAAAAAAAATTGCATCAATTGCCAACGAAGCACCGAATTAAGAGTTAATGGTAGCGGCTAGCGTGAGTCTTTACATGGCTGGAAAAATAAGCGCTTCACATGTTGTTTCAAAGTTATTTTCAGAAGGTTGTTTCAAAGTTATTTAGCTCCAAAAATGCTTAAATCTGTAGACTCTGAACCAGTGTTGCCATGTATTTTATTTAAAAAAACTGTAAAAAAACTGTTTTTTTAAGAAAAAACTGTTTTTTTTTTTTTTAAATAAAAAAACAGTAGAAAAAACAGTTAATATGTGCATTTTGAATTCAATTGCATTTTATTTAAACAACATAAAAACATTAAACACATAAAGGCTGGATCAGCCAAGCGTAAACGTATTTGGATATAGGGAATTTAATAAGTAAAATAAGAATAGAACATATTTTGTGTATCTTGTTGTTTCAGTCATATTCATTAAATATATAGAATACGTAAAAACAAAAGAAAGTCTAATCAAAATAGAATTTTGTTGTCCGTTTACGTTTTCTCTATGTTTAAAACATATGAATGAAACAACAAGATACACAAAATGTCTTCTATTCTTATTTTACTTATTAAATATCCTATACCGAGATACGTTTACGCTTGGCTAATTCAGCCTTAACATTTTATACATACAAAAAAAATATTTTTTGTTGTAGACTAACTAAACACAACACAAGAGAAACGAAAACGGAAACAGACAGAAACAAAATGACATTTCAGGGTTTCAACACAAACAAATGCTAAAAAGGGAGTTAAAACTTACTACGCAGTTGCATTCAATGCGTAGTATTATTTTTTATGGAAACATTTTGCGCAACTTTTGTATTAAATTTATAAATTCAAGTAAAAAAAGTCAATCGAGCAGGTAATCTGTTGAAAACTGGAAAAACTGAAAAGGCTGAAATTAAACAAAAACTTTTTTTTTTCATGAAAAACTGGAAAACTGTTACGAATCCTAAAAAAACTGGAAAAACAGTCAAAATTGGCAATATGGTAACACTGCTCTGAACCAAAAACCCCTATTCTATATACACCTGAGGAAGCTTTAGCTCTTTATATTGATTTTGAATACTCAAAAAGGTCATACAGACTAATGCAATATGGTACCAAAGAACGAAACTGCACTATTTATAAAAGCTACGATATTTTGGCTAAAACTAAAACGGAGTGTTACCCCAGTGACATACACGTAACTTAACGTTCAGCTGAAGTTGTTTTGCAAAGTCTTGTAGACCATACTGTTGCACGTATAATACAACACTTTTCACCAGCTTTTGAGGATCTCATGACGGTAGGCAATAATAACGATTGCATAAAAGCAATATTTAAATAGGGCTGTGACGTTAGCAGTGGGCACTCTACTTACCGTCAACGTTTTAGTGTTTCTGATGTTGGGACAATTGATGAGCATTTATTTGCTGTATGTATTGTTCCTTTACAAATTAAAAAAGGACTCGCAATACTATGGCAAAATAACCGGCCTTCTTAAACTCGGTTCCGCAGACCCATTAAAATAATTTTTGAAAAAGAGTCCGCGGATTTAGCTAGGGCTGAGATAGAAAATGAAAATAGAGAAATTGCACAAATTCTGCCGACAAAATTAGGCTTCTTTAAAGTAACACACGAATTTCATTCGACCATGATCGATGGAAAAGTGTTTAATACCATAGCGGAGTCATCATTACTGGCTTGTGGAATTTGTGGGGCAACACCAAAATTGATGAACAATCTAAATTAAGATCAAATGAGGCAGCCATAAAACCACTTGTACGAATACGGATTGTCGACACTTCATGCTTGGATGCGGTGCTTCGAGTGTATAATTCATATCGCTTACAGAATACCGAAAAAAATTAAATAAAGATTTTGATGATTTTCTCACTTTTCATGACCTGGTATCTCCGGAACCATTTAGTCCAGCAATCCCAAAGTTTGTTTTTGTATTAACCATATAGAATACAATTGTTATACCGAATTTCGTCAAGTTTGGAGAGGGTAAGGTTTAAAATGTTTTTTTTATTGGTTGGACCTACCCATATACTTAAAAAAAACAAACAAATTTAAAATTTAATGAATTTGTTATATTTAAATATATATACATAAATTATAAAAAAAAATAAAATCATTCAGAATGTGTTATAATTTTGAAGTTATTAACAAAGCGGCGCTAGATTGGGTATTTCGGCCACTGTGCCAAGGTAAGATATTCTGTTCAAAATATATGTGCTGCAAGGAAACGTTACTGAAATTGAAGAAGGCGAATCTTAAAGAATTTTCGACGCTTAAAACAATTTCGGCCCTAGAAATTGTCTAGCACGTCAGGGTTCGGAGCAATTAATTTAGAAAAGGTAAAAATTGCTTTTATTGACATTTTTATGAATTTATTGTGCGGTGAACGGATGCTGCAAACGAATACGGCGACAAAAATTGACTATCAAGTCAGATTTCTGAGTAATTTAAAGTTAAAAGGTTAAAAGCTCTACCTTTGCACATAACGAACAATTTATTTTTGATCAATGGTGATAATCTTTAACGTCGAGCTCATATATTAGTTCTCATTTAGGGGGAAAACTAGGTTATATGAATGTTTGATGTTTTGCATGGGATTGTCACTTCTTTAAAAACGTGTTGTGATGATGGGAACCTAGAAAATTCCCGAAATAGATCATCAACACATTCCTGAAAGTGGTCAATTAATAAATTTGTAAACAAAAACTCTATAGATTATTTGTTATGACAATATCCTAATAAAGAAATATAGAGTATGGCCTCGAACTTGAATAATTTTCGTTTTCATTTTTAAATTACGTTAAGAAAACGGTACACTAAATGTTCTAGAAACAAGAAAACGTTTTATTTATGCCACCAAAAATGGCTAACAAATGAATTTATTTTTAAGAAGCCATCGATAACCGTCAAAGAATCTGGAAAAGTGAGTCGACCAGCAAAACCAATTGACAATTGTAGTGCAAGATCACGAAGACGCAATCTTGAAAGTATTAATGATGAAATTTCTCACAGTAAGCGATTTAGATTTAAAACTGAATAAAAATCAGTACACAGAATTGGGGAAGCGAACCAATGAAAAAAATTGTTTAACTTTTCCAGCATATCGCTATTAGCAAACTGCTATTAGTGTAACTTCTAGTTCAGCAGAATTAAAATTGCAGGATATTCTTGCACATACTGCAGAAAGATTATTAAATACACTTGATGCTGAGACATTGAGAAAAAACAAAGAAAATATAGAAAAAAGGAAGTAAAAAAAAATCAAGAAAAATATCATTAGCATGGTCTTATAATTGACCAGCCAAAACAAGAAGGAAATTCAATTGATGGAAACATTGCAAGGAGATTTTTTCCAATCCATAAACTGCAGCGTCTATCACAGGAGAACATTATGAATTAATAAGACGATTCCAAATCATATCAGAAGTTATAGCATGTATCAGAAAGATAAATTGAAAATAAGTTGGCCAGTATGCCAATGAAACGGAATTCTTTATAACGAAAAATACTCTTGGAAACATAAGCCAACCACAGTTCATAAACCATGGCGAACAAATAATTCAACACAATATGCTACCAATTGGAGATCCATCTGAAGAAGCGTAAGAAAAAAGGAACACAAACTACAGATTCTTTCGCAAGCACAATACAAGAAAAATTTCCAGTTGCTGTACTAATGAAGTTCCTATTTTGTTTTGCACATTAGACCCATATATGTCCAGTATTCGACAAAAATGGACATCAAGCTCAATCGAATTAGATGAAGAAGCTAAACAACGTCTTGTAAATGAAAATCAAACCTATTTAGAATAAATTTGTACTAATATTGTTTAATCCAATACTATTTGGACATTGTTAGGAATTTCAAAATGTAATTTTTCAATTTTATTTTTTTATAACAACACGCTTTTTTCAAAAAAGCCAAACACTTGCCTTTGTGAATATTGGGACTATCATTGTGAATATCATTTTATGACAAGACTTAAGTTCGAGAATAATAAATAAGTATCAGTTGTAAAATACAACAGAAAAAACATACCTACCGGGGATCCCGCTTAATTAACACAAAAGGTAGAAAGCTTCTTCAAGCAGCAAAACAACATGGAAAACCAACTTACTGGCCAACAGACTCATCAAAAACCCCTGATTTAATTGATTTTTTTATACTAAACAAAATTTTGAAAAACTTTTTAAAAATATATGATGGTTATGATTTTAATTCTGACCACACGCCAATTTTTGTCACATTTACAGAATCCGTATCCTATAAAAAACAAGAACCATCACTGTTCAACAAACATACAGTTTGGGAATATTTCAAATAAACAACGATCTTGTGATTCCAACCAATATATGTAGTACTGATGAATTAGACGAAATTGCCTTGGGCTTTGTAAACATAATGCAAAACGCTAGCTGGAACAGTACCCCTACTCTAAATAAAAAACAAATTGGATACAATTACCCCAACGAAATAAAAGATATGCTAATAGAAAAGCGTAAGCTAAGACGTAAGTGGCAGCAAACTAGAAATCCTGTTGATAAAACACTATTTAACCGGGCTTTCCAACAGCTGAAACGTAAAATAAAGGAGTTTCAAAACCAAAAGACTCAACAACATGTAATGAGTTTATCTGCGGACAAAAATAATGATTACTCATTATGGAGAGCTAAAAAATCTGAAAAAGTGCCACCAACATTCAAACGCCATTAAGATTTGATATACAGTACGACATAAGTTATAGAAAACACTTTCGAGGAAAGAAAATTATGTTCTGCCGTTTTCGTTGATGTTGCTAAAGCTTTTGATAAAGTATGGCACGATGGACTGTTATATAAAATATCAACATTTATGCCACACAACTATTGCAAACTACTTGAATCTTATTTAAAAAATTGATACTTTCGGATAAAATATGAAGGAGAGTACTCTGATCTTAAAGAAATCAAAGCAGGAGTGCCTCAGGGTAGTATATTAGGACCCATGTTATACCTAATATTTACCTACAACCTCCCTAATCCGCCAAATACAACAATAGCAACCTTTGCAGATGATACTGCTGTTTTAGCAGTAGGTTCCACAGAAGAAGAGGCCGCTGATTACTTGCAACCAGCAATAAATTCCATCTATGAATGGGCCAATTTATGGCAAATCGAATTAAACCATACGAAATCCGTTCATGTAACCTTTAAAAATAGCAAAGCTAAGGCTATGTATTCCAATCACAATTAATGGAAATAAAATACCCTACGAAAACCATGCCAAGTTGTAATGTAATGTTATGTGTATTATTAAGGTTCCCTATAGCCCAATTCTATATTTTAATAGCTGTGTGGGGGTCAGCTTATAAATAGGCGTTCAAAAGAACTGCCAAAATATTTGAGTCTTCAAAAAAGTAAAAACACAGTGACTTGTGTAGTTTTGGAACTCTAAAATTGAAGTCTGTTTTATTTACAAATTTACATGTCTTATATACTATTCTTACAATCTAACTTATTGTCTAGTATTGAGTGATTTTAGGAATCACTCAATTTATTTTTATTCTTAATTACTTTTATTCATTGTTTTCTTATCGTCAACATACGGTCATCAGATATTTGAGTGCAAGTAAAAGAATGCGGTCATAGGTGTCGCTAGACTGTTACTTGATGCCACTTGTATGGCATTCACTCTACAGTATTTGAGACGGTATGTTGAGAAATCAATATTAGTGGTTGGTATGCAGTGTACGCTTAAGGAGTACACTACACCCTTACCCTTAAGAGAAAAATTATAAAAGTATTTTATTTTTTTAATTTTTCTATATTTTTGGTTAACTTATGAATAATTTTATAATGTATATTAATGTATTATATATATATATTTGTTTTTAATATTAGTTCTTATATAACTTTGTTTTTATTAATGATAAGTTTTTATTATTCACTAGTTCTTAATGCTATATAGGGTTTTAATTGATTATTATGTATTTCTTTTTCTTTTCCATTGTAATCTATTATTGTATTTACACCATTATTCCTAATTATTTTGTAAGGTCCTTTATATGGACTTTGGTTCTTTTTCCTATTTCCTACTTTGACTAAAACTAAGTCTCCTATCTTTAAATTTAATTTATTGTTGTATCTATTTTCTAATATTCTTTTCTCTTTTGTTCTAATTGTTAATTCTTTAGCTCTGTTTAAAGAATATTGTAATTTACGTTTTAGCTCTATGGCATAATCATCGTAATTATATATTTTAGTTTCTTTTGTGTCATATATTTCAGATGGCAAACATGGTAGTCTTCCATATACAAGTTCAAATGGCGTGTAGCCAGTGTCTATATGGGGTGCCGTGTTGTAGGCAAAAGTAAAATATGAAATCCATTTATCCCATTCGTAATCAGTTGCTGATGTTAGCAAGAATTCATTTAAGACTCTATGATTTCTTTCTAATGACCCAATTGTCTCATGGTGGTAAGGTGTCGAAAAGGTCTGTTTAATATCAAGTAGTAAACATATATTACGCAAAAGTTCGTTTGCAAATTCTGTACCGTTGTCTGATTTCAGTACTTTGCATTTACCAAATTTTAGAATTAGGTGTTCGACTATTGTTTTTGCGGTTGTCAGTGCATCTTTCGTCGCCATGGGGTGTGCAATAACGAATTTTGTTAGTTCGCATTGTATGGTCAAAATATATCTGTATTCATTCGAAATTCGAAGAGGTCCTACTGTGTCAATTGATACTATTTCAAAACTGTTACTTGGAGTGTTTGTCAATGTAAGTGGTTCCTTAATGTGTTTAGTTTGCTTGTTCTTGTTGCATTTGTCACAATATTTTACAAATTGCTTTACCATCTTATTCATGTTTTTCCAGATGTAGCGTTGTTTTAGTTTTATAATTGTCTTTCTTATTCCTAAGTGCCCTGCATGTGTGGCATTGTGGAATTCGTCGATTAGTTTGTATTTTAGAATTTCTTCTGTGATTCTTTTGGGCTTATTATATATTAATATTTTTAGTTGAGGATCCTTGTTATTTATTTTTATCTTTGCATATGCTTCTATCAATTCCTTTTTACTGTAATTTTCAAATATTTTATATTCACTTGCAAGTGCTAATTCTTTTATATTCTCTTTATTCATTTTTGATATCAGTTTCTTCAGTATCGAATCTAGTTTCGCTGAATTTTCACCGTATCTTGCTAGCTTTGTATTATTTATAATTTGGGTACGTAATTTCTTCTTAGTCAAAACTGGTTTTGATGAATTATCGTTACGACCTATGTGCACAATATTATTCTCAATAGATATATCTTTTTCATTTATTTCTTCAATTGTATTAAACTGCAGTTTCTTCATATTTTTTATGTCATTAACGGATATGCATTCCCATATTTGAAGTTGATCAGACTTCTGAGAATCACATTTATCCATGTAGTTCTTTCCTATATGTCTTTTATTCTTGTTTTCCTCATTTTCTTTATTTTTTATTATGTTTTCCTCATTGCGCTTTTTATTGTTCATTGCCCTTGTTATAACTAATGTTCTTTTTTCTGTATCGACGTTTTCTAACGGTATCATCTGTTTTAGTATGTCTGAATTTATTTCAATTCTGGACAATGCGTCCGCATTGGTATTTATTTTCCCTTTTTTATATATTATTGTAAAGTCGTAGTCGCTTAAATCTAGTCTGATTCTTGTCATTTTTGATGATGGATTTTTGTGTGAGAACAGAGAGATTAATGGTCTGTGGTCTGTTACTACTATGAATTTACGTCCGTACAAGTATGGTCTAAAAAAATTAATACTCCAATGGATTGCTAAAAGTTCTTTTTCGATTATTGGTTTATTTATGTCATGTTTTTGTAAAGATTTACTTGCGTATGAAATAGGTAAATCTTGACCTATATCACCTTGTGATAATACAGCACCTAACGCGTAGTTTGAAGCGTCAGTTGTTAAAATGAATGGTTTTTCAAAATCAGGGTATTGTAAAATTGGAGGATTCATTAACTTGTTTTTTAGCTCTTCAAAAGCGTGTTGGCATTGTTCAGTCCATATGAATTTTGTTGATTTCTTTAGTAATGTATTTAGGTCTTTGGCTATATCTGCAAAATTGGGTATAAATTTTCTGTAATAGTTGCAGAATGCAACGAATCGTCTTACTTCGTCAGCGTTAGTTGGTATTGGATAATTTTTTATTATTTCATATTTAGATGGGTCTGTTTTTACACCATCTTTTGTAATCAAGTGTCCTAAGTAAACTACTTCTGGTCTTAGAAAACAACATTTCTTTGGATTAAGTTTTAAATTATATTTTTGTAGTCTGTCTAATACCTTTATTAAATTTTGGTTATGGTGATTTAAACTACATCCATAAACAATTATGTCGTCTACATAAAGAAATGCTTCTGATTCTAGTCCTGAGAGTGCTATTGTGAGCATTCTTTGAAAGCTGTTTGAAGAAATTTTTAGTCCGAAAGGGAGTCTTTTGAATTGGTAATGACCTTGTGAGGTCGAAAAGGCTGTAAGCGGTCTAGAGTTTTTGTTAAGCTCGATTTGATGGAATGAGCTAGTCATGTCAAGTGTAGAAAACCATTTGGCTCTGCCAAGTTTGTCTAGAATATCCTCTAATCTAGTTAGGGGAAATTTGTCATTGACAATTTTATTGTTAAGTTTTCTAAAGTCTACTACAAGTCTCCATTTCTTTTTATCTTCCACATTTTTCTTTGGTACTAAAAGTAGTGGAGCATTGTATGGACTAACGGATGGTTCTATTATGTCGTCATCCAGCATATGCTGTACTTGTTCGTTTATTATGTTTGTATGTGAGTGCGGTAGTCTGTAGTTTTTTATATACACTGGTGTATTGTCTAACGTAGTGATTGTTTGGTCATAAAAATTGTTTACTGTTAATTTTTCATTTTCAAGGTCAAAAATATTTTGATATTTACGAAAAATGTTTATTAATTCTGTTTTTGCATAGTCGTCATTATTATTTAATTGTAGTTCATTCAGTATTTGTTCAAAACGTTTGGGGTTATTGTCTTTATTGTAACCTAATATGTCATAGTTTTTAAGTGAGTCAGTTTGGAGTTTAATGCCTTTTAAGTTTATTTCTTTATTTGTTGTGTTTAAAATTTTTATGTGGGTCATGCCGTTACTAGGTGCTATTGAATTACTTAAAAATACTCCTGGTTTAATTTCATTATTAAAAATTATGCTATCTTCGCTAAGGTTTAGTTTTAATGCTTGTATTATTTCTGTTCTTGGTGGTATTTTTATTTGTAATGACGTAAGAGCTTTTGCTTGCAATGGAATAGTTATGGTAGTATTGTTTATGAATAATGATATTGTGAAAGTTTCATAGTCTATCTTACAGAGATATTTTTTTAAAAAGTCCCTTCCTATTATTCCGTCTGTTTCTATTGGAAAGTTGTCATCTACAAGATGAAATTTGTGTTTGCATTTTTGGTCTGTGAATGAAAGTTCCAGTCCAATTGTCCCTAGTGAGTGTATTTCTTCAGTAGTAATACCTGTTAATTTACATCTATTCTCTTTATTAATTGGTTCATCTTCAAAGTTTGTTCGAATACGACAAAGTGATATGTCGGAACCTGTGTCGACAAGAAATGTTAATTGTTCATTTTTGTATTTAGCGATTATGAAATTTGTATTATTGTTGCAAACTTTATATACTTTTAATTTTGGCTGTCCGGAATATCCATATATTCCGAGCCTACCTCGTTTCCCTCATTATTTATTGTACGTATGTATCTTCTATTTGTGTTGTTTCTATTGGGAAAATTATTAGATCTGTCACTGTTAAAATTGTTGTTGTTTGAAAATTTATTGGGTCTTTTATTGTTAAAGTTACTGTTATTCTTATTTGAAAAACTATTGGATCTGTTATTGTTATGTTGTCTGTTAGGTTTTCGTGTTTGAATGTACATTACGGAATTGTTGTTTATCTTATGTTCGTTTTCTATTTCTAGCGCAAGTTCTACTGCGTCTTGCAAAGTCTTAGGACGAGCTGCAAATATGGCTGTTTTTAAATGGTCATTGATACCTCTTTTGAAAGAATCTAACGCTAATTTAGCATTTAATCTAATGATAACATTTTTCTCTGGTTCTGATGCGTCTAAGTTTAATTCCTCTATTCCTAATCTATTTAGATTATCTATAATGGTAATGATTCTGTCCTTATATGCACTTACTGATTGTTTGCCTTGGTATATGTTGTTTAGCTTTGACTGTAATTCTGGGATAGTTTTTGTATTCTTGTATCTTTGTTTTAAGAGTGTTTTTAATGTATTGAAATTGTCTGGTTTTGCGTAACTACCTATTGCTGTCCTTACACCTGAGGTCAATTTGGCGTGGTAGACATATTGCAAGAAATCTGTTTTTGCTGCGTCAGTCAGAGTCTTTTCGATGAGTTCTGCTGTTATTAGGAAACTTTCTAGTTCTTCATAATTTCCAGCAAAAATTGGGAGTGCCTTAGAAGTTAATTCTAAACTAAATGCTGCCATTTTGGTGTCTAAACTTTTAGTATTTGGTATTAAATATTCTTTGATTTTTCTATAAATTGTATTAAATTCTAACTTTAATGCTACTATCTCTTTTTCTTCTCTTCCTTCATTTTGAGCTGTCAGAAATTCTTTTCTTATATTGTCTATAGATTCTAACTTTACTTGTACAGTTTTTTCTGAGTATGTCCTTCCTGGACTTTTCTTTAAATTTGCTAGTATATCTTTTAATTCTGTTAGATATTCTTCCATTTATACTTCTGTTATTATAATTTTTGGTTTATTTAAATATATATTTTTTAAAAATTTATATACTAGGTATAAGATCAAAGTAATCAGTAATAAGGATATTATTTTTTTGGAAAGCATTTAAAATATATATTTTTATAAAATTGTTAATTTCTTTTAAATAAGGCAAATATAACTTTTATGATATAAGCTATTACTATTAGGATTAGCATAATGGTCATAGTTATCTCAAAAATATTTGGATTTTCATTATCCTTTGGTTTTATACTGGAATTTATATATCTTATGATTTCTTTGTTATCTTCATTGTTATCATTTTTACCGACTTCGTATCCCGCAAAAACTAAAGGGATAGTTTGTAGAATATTCTTCCACCAAGTCATTTTTACGAAAAATTTTTTTTTTTAACAAATTAGATATAGTTTGAAATTAATTGAAAAGATATAAACTTATATGTATAATATTATTTATATTTTTAAATAACAATTATGTTTATACAATTATAAATTTCCCTATTGGTGTTCTTTTTTTTTTTTTTGTTATGCTTTAATCATAAATTTTTCTAAACATTTTTTTTTTTTAGATAATTTGTAGTTAAAAATTTTGCATTTTTTTGAAAAATTTTGTTTATGCAAATGAATATTTATATTTACATATTTGTTTTCTATTTAAAGCGTTAAAATGGTGTTGTTTTTAATTATTTAATTAAGAGGCCAAAATATCTTCATTATTATAGTTATTGCTAGAACCGGTTGAGGATGGAGTATTTAATTCGGGCTGAGGATAAGATAAAATGTCCAAAGGATCAACATCCGAAAGGAGATTCAAATCATTGGCGGCATCTGTGCTTTTCATATTAGAAGGATCAAAACTATTTAATTCAGCATTTAAATCACCCTCATTGAGATTCACCAAAGGTTTTGGTTTGGCAGGATCGCCATGTAATGTAATGTTATGTGTATTATTAAGGTTCCCTATAGCCCAATTCTATATTTTAATAGCTGTGTGGGGGTCAGCTTATAAATAGGCGTTCAAAAGAACTGCCAAAATATTTGAGTCTTCAAAAAAGTAAAAACACAGTGACTTGTGTAGTTTTGGAACTCTAAAATTGAAGTCTGTTTTATTTACAAATTTACATGTCTTATATACTATTCTTACAATCTAACTTATTGTCTAGTATTGAGTGATTTTAGGAATCACTCAATTTATTTTTATTCTTAATTACTTTTATTCATTGTTTTCTTATCGTCAACATACGGTCATCAGATATTTGAGTGCAAGTAAAAGAATGCGGTCATAGGTGTCGCTAGACTGTTACTTGATGCCACTTGTATGGCATTCACTCTACAGTATTTGAGACGGTATGTTGAGAAATCAATATTAGTGGTTGGTATGCAGTGTACGCTTAAGGAGTACACTACAAAGTACCTGGGTATGACGCTGGACGTAAAACTTAAATGGAATGAGCATGTCAAAAAGAAAAAACAAGAACTTGAAATCAAATACTTGACTGGTTAATTGGTAGACGTTCGTCTCTATCAATTCAAAATAAAATTGCAGTTTATAATCAAATTATAAAACCTATATGGACCTATGGCATCCAGTTGTGGGGATGATCTTAGCCAAGTGTTGTAAACATAATTCAACGCTTTCAAAATAAAGTTATAAGAAAAATAGTTAATGCACCGTGGTATTTAAGAAACAGCGATATCCACCGAGATCTTAGAGTGGACACTGTTAAAACCGTAATACAAAAATATGCAGCCAAACATCAAACCAGACTGTCTTCACATGTTAACCAGGAAGCTCGCAACCTTTATAACACTGAAGATCAACCTCGTAGATTACAACGTACTAAACCACAGGATTTAGTCAGACTCTAACTATTAATGTCTAATGCATAATTATCACTTGACTCGATGAAATTTGCTCGTTAGTCTTTTTTGACTAGTTGTAAAGAATACTAAAAAAAACTGTATTGTATATATTCTAAAGTTTTTAAAATAAAGAAAATACATAAAAAAAAAAAAAAAAATTTGACATGTTAAAACATTGGACTTTTACACTGAAACTCAATAAAAAATTTAAAATGCATTAACTCCCTATAACTTTTGTTCCTATCAGTCGTTTTAACGCGACAATTGGAGGCTAAAGGTCCCACCTATCGAGTAACAAAAAATTGCATCTAAAATACTAATCCAGTCAAGAGTTATGTAATTTTGACCGCCTTCTCGTAAAATTACACATTGTGCGCCGTTTATTAACCCTCTAATGCACGAAACTAAATTCAAACTATGAGTTGAGCAATCATAGTAAACAATTAAGGGGTTTTCCAACACAATGTTGTAGAGCAAAAAAATTGATAATATCTAAGGACAGGAACTTTATGCATTTATTAATTAACTCATATTTGACACTGTTCTTTTTCGAACCAGCACTTTTAAACGGCTATATTTTTTTACTGGAAAAAGATAATAAAGTGATTTAAAAACATTAATGGTGAATAATTTTAATTGACTACAATCGAGAATGAAAAAATTGTTAAAAATTGTTATTCAACTTTGCCAAATAATTATTTGAAAAAATACATTTTTGACCTTTTTTGATGGTACTTTTTCAAAAATTATTTAAAAATATAAAAAAGACTTTTGCTATTTGTTTTTGATTGCTATGTTGATGAAAATGCATTTCTCCATTAGAAATTAGTTTATCGATTTTATATAATTTTAAAAAATCTGACCGATCGAAAGATGAATTTTTTGATATTTTTCGAAAAAATTTTAAAAATCGGTTAACTTAAGAAAATAATTGTTAATATATTTTTGAATAAAGATTTGTTTGAAAAATTATACAAAATTAAATTTTTTAAAATATCTAGGATTTATATGCGATCTAGGATTTATATGCTCTCAAAATTTCGACTTTGGTTGCCAATATTTTCACTAGAGGGCGCTTTAAGGCAAACAAAAATTACAACGTTTTCTTAATGAAGCATGGCTCTATATATATGTGGAAAGTTTGGTTGAAAAATGTGCAGCGGATCTATGACGTGCCAATGAGTTAAATTTTAGGCCTACAAATATGCAACACCATATTTTTAACCCATTTTATGCCATTCATCGATTCCGCTGCAATTTTTTGACGAAATATGTAGAAAGATGTAACGGTGTTTCAATAAGCTTTTTATGTAGTTTTTGTACACTTATTGCGTCCTCAAGAGGTGGTATTTTTAATTAACATTCAAACTTTGACGCTTTGTATGTTGTTTCTTTTCGGGTTAAGGGGTAAAATATAAACACAAACGAATTTCACGTTCGGTTTAGAATTAGTTTGTATTTTAATATAATTCACAATGTTAATTATTTTTAGGTTGTAAGTTAAATTTAAACTTTTAGATGTTTTTATTGTTCACTAGTGATCTTGTTGATTATTACGTGTTATATTTGTGTTATTTGTACGTTTATAAAAATGTAAATTTTAACATCATGTCATCCAACTGAAGTCGGCTGCAGTTTGTGTTAAACAGCTGATGTTGGGGTCATTGTTGAGTGTGAGAGTTACCATTGATCAATGGTGTGAACATATGTACTAAACGGGTTAAGATTTATTAATTTAAATTTTTATATTTTGCTAAAGCAAAATAATACACAATTTGATCTATCAAATTTTTACGATTTTTGAGAATTTTTTAAAAATATTGGTATTTTTCAAAATTGTAATTGTAGTTTCACAGTAAAAAACGCAATAGAGTAATATTCTGTATATTAAAGTTTTTACTAGTTCGGAAATTTCTTGATTCGATCTTTTAAATTTACATAAAAAGTAGAAATAGCACGACAAATTTTTCTCATTCAAAAAAATTTTCAATATGCCCCTAACACCGGCCTTTTTTCTGTAAATTCATAATTTTTCAAAAAAGTGCTATACAAAAATATGAAAAATTGTATTTTTTAATTTTTTTTAATTATTCATATAGCAAAGACCTCAATTATCACGTGCTTTCTACTGCGTTATTATATATCCCTCCTATACAAAGTTATCGCGGTAGTAGGTGTTGCTTTAAAGCACTGATTAATAACTGCTGTTAATTTGGTAGGAAATATAGTGAATATATAAAATTTGTTAGTGCTTATCTGAAGGCCCGATTTTTTTTTAAATAAATGCATGATTTCCTGTCGTGGATAATAACCTTTAATTTGAAGTATATTTCGTTTATATCACATAACTTTAAAAAAATTTTAAGCAGAAATATCACAAAAAAATACTTAAATTTAGCTGATCCATTTATTAAGAATATATAATAAATGACTTAAAAATTGGCCATTAGAAATCGATCTGGAATTTAGTCAGCTAGTTTTTAACTTTTAATTTTTTCAAATTCATGTTAAACTGTGGTCTGTAGCCGAATTTGTTTAAAAAAAGTAAAATTTTCCCTACTGTGCCTGGGTCCACTAATTGCCGTAAATTTCAGACATGTTTTATACAAATACGGACACGTTTCATACCTCACTTTTTAACCCTTAAACGTGAGAATAGGATGCTTATTTTTTTGTTCTCTATCATTCTTGGGAATATTTCATTGACATTGAAATTTAATTGGCTTTACTTGTGGTCAATGCCAAACAATTTCATTACCCTTCCAACGCCAATGAAATTTTTTTTATTGGCATTGATTAGACCAATGGTAATGAAGTGGTACCAATGTCTACAACAACGAATTGTAATTGACCAAAAAATAATTGTTTATAAAAAGCGATAAAAATTTAAAATGTATTCCCTAACAAGTTTGATATAAAAAATATAAAAAAAAAATAAAATATAAAAAATCACACACAACTTTAAAATGATAGTTTAATGACACTTATACTTATTAAAAATTAAATTATTTTTTTTTTAATTGTTTATTTATTATTTAAATTATTAAAAGTACAATACAAAATTTATTTGTCTCGCGCCAGTAATGGCTTTTGAGACTAGTTGGCAAAAATTAATTATTCAATTGGAATATTATTTTAAAAAAAGTATATAAGCATTTTAATAAGTATAATATATGTAATTTATGTAATTTAAAAATATAAAGTTTTATTCAAGAAGCATTTCAATATTTTCTAATAGAAAGTCATTTATACGTTTTTTAAAAATTGATAACCGACTACAACTTTTTATGTTATTGGGAATACCGTTAAAAAGTAAACTTCCTGCATATTCTATTCTCTGCTTGGTAGTCTCCAATCTGCACCTTGTAGTTCTGAGATTTGCTTCATTTCTTGTATTAAATCGAGTTTGATGATTTTCTAATTTAACAGTTCTGTAACCTATGTTATTAACTGATTTGTAAACATAATACAAAAGTTGTTTTTGATATAAACCATTAATTGGCAAAATAGTTTTGCAATATTGTTTATACAAAGATACAGTATTGTGTCTAAGATTAAGATTAAATATACATTTAAGAGCTTTATTTTGCATTGTTTGTAGCGATTTCAATTCGTTGCTCTTTTTCCATGCATAAATTATCGCAAGGTACTCTAAGCGGCTGTGTATAGCAGCTTGATATATCAACATTTTCGTCTTTGTGCTTAATTTCCTTTTTAACTTAAACAGAATTCCAGGTGCTGAGGCAATTTTAGATTTCAAATATTTAATATGTGCATCCCATGACAAACTGCTCTTTAGCATTATACCCAAGTATTTGATTTCATGTTCCTCTTTGACTGATTGACCATCTACGAAAATGCTAAAATCATTATTTACAAAGTTTGAGTGCGGTCGAAAACGTACCAATTTGGTTTTATTTGCATTCAAAACCAAGCGATTTAACCTCGCATATTCAAAAATTAGGCAAGAATCTCTCTCCATGTTAGTTTTAAGAACAAGATCATATTTATAAGGATAAAATATAGAAATATCATCGGCAAACATCACGATGTTACCAAAGAGGTCAAGATTATTTATATCATTCAAATATATCATAAAAAGGAGAGGCCCTAAAACACTGCCCTGTGGAACTACACAATTTACATTAGCTACCAAACTTTTATCATCTCCAATTTCGACATATTGCTTCCTATTTGTTAAAAAACTTTTAATCAATTTCAACTCATTACCTGAAACACCGTAATATTTTAGCTTTTCAATCAATATCGTATGATCAACAAGGTCAAAAGCTTTGCTAAAATCATAGCAAATACCAGCAACGCCATAAAAATCGTCATCCAGATCTTCGCAGATTGTATTTACAACATCAACAACCGCTTCATCCGTTCCAGTGCCTTTCATATAGCCAAACTGATTTTTGTACAGTAAAGATTCATCTTGAAGATATTTTAGAAGCTGGGAATGAATTATCTTTTCAAATACTTTATCTATTGTAGATAACAATGATATTGGCCTATGTGTTTCAACTGTATTTGAATGTGGAGATTTCGGTATAGGAATTATTTTGCTTAATTTTAGTACATCTGGGTATATAGCACAGCGTTTCATAGAGTTAAAAATGCTTGCAATTGAACTAGATAAAGTTTGAGAGCAAAAAAGAAGTAATTCAGAGGAAATATTATCATGGCCTGAGCTTTTTGATCTTTTCAAACTTCCTATAATGTTCTCTACATCATTTGATGTCACATCCTTTAAAGAAAATCGTTTATTATGCTGAATCAGTGTTCTTAAAGAGTTACAATTATCTTCAGGATACTTTTCAATACTATCACTTAATGAATTGACAATATTAATATAATAGTCATTAAAAAGAGTAGCCTTTATTTTATTATCATTCACACGTTCCCCATCTGAATCTATCACATCCACTACTTTTCTTTGAGCACGTCCCGTTACATCATTTAAAAATCTCCAACACTTTTTTAAATCACCTCCAAAACTTTTAAATTGGTCTTCATAAAATGTATTCATAGAACCTCTTGTTGCTCTTTTTATGACTCTGCTTATCCTCTTCAGTCTATCGTTAACTGTTACATCATGCTTATTTTTCTTCCTCATCCTCAAAATCTTCTTTTTAACTTCCATCAGAGACCATAAGTTCTTATTCACCCAAGGTGCAATATCATCTTTAATGTATTTGTTTTGTCTGGTTTCGGTTGTACTTATCGAAATCGCATTATTTACAGCATTAATTAAACTAGTAGTCATTTTTGAAGAATTATAACCACTATAAGTATTTTGAAGATAGTTGCTCAGACAATGCTTTACCAGTTCATAGTCACATTTAACTTTAACTTTCTCAAACATAATATTTTGATTAATTTTTGCATATTTTAATCTGCAGATAATAAGATTGTGATCAGTTAAGTTACATTCAACTGAGTCAATTGATATATTTTCAGAAATATTACTGAAAACATGATCAATACAGGTGCTACTTTCTGGTCTTGTTATAAGCATATGACAATTTTTGAAGTTATAAGTCTGATATAAATTTATTAAATCCTCTGCCTGAATACTGCCAATCAAATCAATATTATCATCACCAACGATAATGGATGGGTTGTGAGCAAATCCGTTAATTTTGTTATCTAGGGTTTCCAAAAAACTCTCAATTTTGCATTTCTGCGAACGATATACCGACATAAACTCCAACGGCTTCCCATTAAACTTTAAATTATTAAGTTTTAATTGAATAAAATCTATATAATTTATGCTTTCACAATATTGTAGCGTGTACTGATATTTGTCACTTATATAAACAGACGTACCTCCATACCCATCGAATCTGCAACAGTGCACAGAGTTGTAATGTGGAATTTCATACATTTTGCAAAATTTCTCCTCAAACCAAGTCTCTTGTACTGCCAGAATATCAGGTAATTTAGGTAGTTTTGCAATAAAAGTTTTAAATTTATTAAATTTGTTTAATGATGAAATGCTTCTTAAATTTATTGAATAGATATTTAAAAAATTGTAATTGATATTATTTACAAATGTTTCTAAAGAGTTTATACTTTTAAAATAATTGTTTTGATTCATAACAAAAAAAAAATGTGTATTAAAACATGAAATTATTTTTTTTAAAAAAGAACATTAAATTGCTTAATGGCGAACTGGTGACTGAAACTCAGCTTCAACATCATCTTCACTGCTATCCACTACTGCCACACTTTTATTTAGAGATATTCTTTTCCTCGGCTTATTAGTACTAGCTTCAAGTAATATTTGGTTAACATCATCTTCATTTCTTATGACCCGAGGACGAGCTAGTTCACTTTTTTTTGGCAAAAACACGACCATGTCTTGGAAAAACAGATATATAGCCCACAGATTTTAAAGTTTTAGCATAATTAAGCAAGTTCAGTGTTTCTCTGCTAAGTAAATCGTTAACAAAAACCTTCTTTGTCTCATCTTTATCTTTTAACTGGGATTTAGCTGCCATAAAAGCATTTTTTGATTATTTTGTATCAAATTTTACAATAACATTCTTTTTATTGGATTTTTTATCACGATTATTTAAATAAAAGGCTTCTTCAATGTTATCAGCAGTTATTTCAATACCAATATCTTTTGACAAATCCACAACAGCATCAGCAGCAGAAACATCTTCCTTGGTTTTCAATCCCATTACAATACAGTGGTTTCTAACCCTGTCATCATTGAGAACTTTAACTGACATTTTAAGATTTTTAATTTCTTCTTTCAAAAAACAATTTTCTTTTTTGATTTCATCCACAATTTTTTTGTTTTCTACAATACTTTTTAAAACGTCATTATATTGTTTTGACAAAAAATTTATCGAATCATGTATAGCTGACAGATGATCCAATTGACAAAGTTTTGTTTTGATTAGTTTTAAATCATTTTTAATTTCAACATCATCTTCTCCTTCACATATGTGACATACATATTCTTCGCCTTCGTTTTCAACTATATTCTCAAATTGCCGCTTATCTAGTTTTGTACATTGTGCATGAAATGTTTTGCTGCATTTATCGCATGCGATATTATCTTCCTTTCCTTCATTTATTTCACATTTGCACTGAGAGCATATTGTTTTATTAACTTTTTTAATACTTTTACGACTTGCCGGAGCCATACTTTAATAATTTGAAGTTCTGTGCTATTAGTCTATTTTCAAAAAATGTTTTTTAAAAATTTATAAACTGATTAAACACTGCAAAAATAATTTTAAAAATTTATGTACGGAGAGACCACAAAATAATACTTTAGTTCACAAGGGTTGCCAACTTTTATTTTTATTTACAAAAATAATAGTTTAATTGTCCTTTTTCGATAAGGTTTATTTAAATCCACATTTGCACTTTTATTACCACAGATAAAACACGAAACTAAGTTAAGTTTTCGTGCGTACACGAATAACTCAACCAAAAGAGTGTTGCAAACTCTAGTGAAATAACTACGATTTTGCGTGTATTTGAAATCGGTAAACTATTCAACTTATTAAAAGTTAATCATTTGCGATTTTTTTTTCTTTTTATTTACAAATTAAATAATATATTGATATAATTAAACCTTTGTTTGATTATTTAATCTAAATAATAAAAAAAAAATAGTTTGCCAAATTTTTAAAAATTTTGTTTACATGTTGTCAACACTATGGATATATATATATTTTTTTTTTTTTAAAGAGAGGCAACACTCAGGAAATACTTCCTATATTTAGTGTGTTGCTTTCTTTGGAAAGGGATAGTATAGAGATGAAAGGTGGGGAAAGATGGAGGGCTTCAGACATGGCAACACTGTAATTGCGCGAGATGATAAGTCTTAGAACAGTTGTTGCTCGCCACCTGATGGAGAGTTGGCGAACTTATTGAAGCTTTTTTGGTTCATAGCCCTGATTCATTATTTTACTTCGGTGGGGTTAATTGCTATGGGAACACCGAAGGTTGACATTGCGATACGTATGAGGGATAGAAAAAACTCATACATATTAATTTGATGTTGCCGGCACCGGGGATCGAACCCGGGACCTTCTGTGTAAAAGTCCAACGCGTTAAATTTTTTAATTGAAGCAATTAAAAAAATTGTTTAAATTTCCATCGATATTCAAACAATTGATTAATTAGATATTTTTGGACCATAATTTTTTCTGTGTATGTATACTTGATGAAATACCGAATATATATAAAATAAGTACGCCAAGATACACTCAAAAAAGTCAGCAACAGTTTTACCAATTTTTGTGCAAGGATCCTCAAAGCAAAAATTTTCCTGCATTTACTGACTTTTTTAGTGTAGGGTTTTTATCTAAATTTGCAAATAATTTTTTGTGGAGACAATGCAACAAACAATTATCATAATCAATTACAATTCTTTGCTATGTTTAAGTGGCATTGATTATTGCCACTTAAACATAAATTTCATTGGGATTGTTTTTAAGCAATTGTAATGCAAAAATATGTAATTACCATTCACATCAATCAATGCCAATAAAATCGTCAATTATTTAGTCCCAAGTATGCTCTCTACAACATATCTAAAGTTCATTGAGCTTTGCGGATCCGTTCAGAAGAGCTTCCTCGAAGGCCATCATAACGACGTCTTTATTACATTTCCAAGAGGGTTGTTTCGAGAAGACTTACTCCTAACGGTTAAACGATTACACGGTGCTACAGAGAACAAAAAATTTTAATCACTTTTTGAGAAGTTTCAATATACCCTCAAATTTTCGAGATAACGGTAAAAGAATATTTTTTGCGACCGGCGCTTTTAAACATTTTTCACTCAATCATTTTTCAACCGATTTTAAATTTTTACATGGTATTTCAAAGAAAATTACATGGTCTTTTTAAATATATGTATATACTTTCTTTATAATATTAATATAAATAGGTAGAGCTTTTTTTAAGAACAATTGAAATTATAATTTTTTTTTAAACTTTTTCACCTTTAACGAGTGTTTTTTCGAATCTTCTTTTAAAACAATAATATTTCTCAAGTTTTTATGAGTTCAATATACTTCATTTGTTAAAATCAGTTGAAAATTGACAAAGTTATGGTACTTTTCTATGTAAACAAAGTTTTGTTTCTTGCTCCTTCGCACTAATAACAAATAAAGGCTCATTTTACTTATGGAAACATAAACTTTAAGAATATTGTTGTTTTAAAAGAAGATTTAAAAAAACCCTCGTAGAAGTTGAAAAAGTTGTAAAAAAAAACTGAAAATTATAATAATTATATACATATATACAAAATGTACCATAAGTTTGTCAATTTTCAATCGATTTTAACAAATGAAGGCTCAATTTACTCAGGAAGACACTAAGCTTAGGAATATTGTTGTTTTAACAGAAGATTCGAAAAAGCCCTCGTATCAGTTGAAAAAGTTTAAAAATATTTAAAATTTTTTTGTTAAATATATTAATAATACAAAGAAGTTTGATATAATTTTTATTAAAAATAAAAATTATGTTTTTTTCGACCTTTAATTGTGCAATGAAAATGAATTTATGAATTTTCATTTTCATAATACAAAGAAAGTTTATATTTTTAGAAAGACCAGGTAATTTTCTTTTAAATACCGGTTAAAATTTAAAATTTGATAAAAAAAAATGACTGTGTGTGTACCAAGTGTTTAAATCGCCAGTCGGAAAAAACAACTCTCTTACCGTTATTTCGAAAATTTGAGGGTGTATTGCAAATTCTTAAAACTTTTTTGTAATACACTCAGCTAGACTTACAACATACACTAGGTCATTTGACGAGTGCATTTTCTGTGTAGCACAGTGTTATTAACCCCTTGTTTTAACATGTATAACCATAGTAAAAAAATGTTTAAAATTCGACAATTTTTACAGTTAACTATGCTTTGTTTCAGTAATATTTAAATCTCTTTTATTAATTTTAGGCAACATCAACTCGTATCGTAGGTGGTATTTGGTGGTTTTTTACATTAATTATAATTTCATCGTATACGGCGAATTTAGCAGCGTTTCTTACTGTTGAACGCATGATTACACCCATAGAAAGTGCCTCTGATCTAGCCGAACAAACAGAAATTTCCTATGGAACATTGGAGGGTGGATCTACTATGACATTTTTTAGGGTAATTATATAATATGCTCATTAAAGTAACAAAGTTTTTTATGAACCAACACTATTGTCTTTCTATACCTAATTATCCAGAAAATCATTGTATTCGCAGGCCTAAAACCTATATGGTAAAAATTTTGGCCAAACCGTAGAACCATAAGCGGTTAAAGTTCAAATTAGTTTGGAATTTTAAATATTTAGCTTAAAAAAAATCCAAAGTTAAAATATTTAACACGGCTAAGACCTGCTAAATTATCTCAAAGTAACTAAAGGTTAAGGATTAACCGTAGTTATGAATGTCAAATTTATATCAAAATGTCTGTGGTAAAAGTTAATCTCTGGTTATTTTTAGAAAAGTTACTTGCTCTAAGAGTTATTAGATTTGTCTAAAATTTGTCTAAGCTCATAACATTTTCGTATTATCGCTTAAGTCGAAATTCCTAGTTTTGAGATATTAAGGCATTTGTATAAAAGTTGTATAATGAAAATGTTTTATAACTTTTAAACTACGCGGAATTTTAAAAAGAGGTTTGGACTACCATGTGAACAATACTAAGTTCGTCTAGTGTAGGTTGTAAGTCTAGCTGAGTTTATTACAACACCGTTTAGTTGCAATATACCCTCAAATGTTCAAGATAACGGTAAAAGGGTATTTTTTAGCGACTTTTGCATTTAAACATTTGTTACTCCGTCATTTTTTATCCAATTTTAAAAGGTATTTAAATGAAAATTACCTGGTCTTTCTAAAAATATATACTTCTTTATAATATTAATATACATAGGTAGAGATTTTTTTAATAACAATTAAAATCTTCCATTTTTTTAACTTGTTCAACTTTTACGATCGTTTTTCAATATTCTTTTAAAATAGCAATATTCTTAAAGTTAATGTTTTCCTGAGTAAATTGAGCCTTCATTTGTTAAAATCGGTTAAAAATTGACAAAAGTTATGAAACTTTTGCTATATATATATAATAATTAAACTTGTATTTTTTTTCCAGTTTTTTCAACTTCTACAAGGGGTTTTTCGAATCTTCTTTTAAAACAACATTATTCGTAAAGTTAATTAATGAGTCAAATGAGCCTTCATTTGTTAAAATCAATTGAAAATTGATGAAGTTATGGTACTATACAAAATTCGCACTGTATATATATATAAAGTACCATAACTATGTCCATTTTCTACCGCTTTTAACAAATGAAGGGTCATTTTACTCCGCAAGAGAGTAACTTTAATAATATTGTTGTTTTAAAAGAAGATTCGTAAAAAACCCTTGCAGAAATTGAATAAGTTGTAAAAAAGACTGAAAGTTATAATTATTATATATATAGAAAAAGTACAATAACTTTGTCAATTTTCAACCGATTTTAACAAATGAAGGCTTAATTTACTCAGAAAAACACCAACGTTATTGTTTTAATAGAGCATTCGAAATAGAGCATACAAAAATCGCTACATATTATCATCTTTTAAATACCGCTTACAAATTCCAAATCGGTTGGAAAGTGATTGAGTTACAAATGTTAAAATGCGCCAGTCTCAAAAAATATTCTTTTACCGTTATCTCGAAAATTTAAGGGTATATTGAAACTTCTCACCCCGGATTTGTAATGCACTAAGCTAGACTTACAACCTACACTATGTCACTTGAAAAGTGATTGCACTTTTTTGTAGCACCGTGTAATTAGCAAAAACAATTTTATACTTATATTCGATATTTCCAAATGAAAAATATCTGTCGGAAATCACCGTTTTAATTTTTGAACTAAATACAATTTTGAAATTAAGGTTAGAATCATAAATGCGTCCTAATTGGTACATCAATAACACAGTTGCATTGGAGTTACGACCTATATATTAAAGTATTTTGGACGCTGGTGACGAATATTTTCTTAAGTTTTTAAAGTTAGCTATAGTTAAAGAAATATTGGCAAAACACTTTTTTTTACCAAATTTAAAATTTTTTAGAAACTTTTTATAAAATAGTAAAAAATTTGAAATAATAACGCAACTTTTTTTACAACATTCAAATAGTATCAACTATTTTGAAAGGTGCGATAATAATATCTATTTTTTTTTTTTATTTAATTTTATTTAAGTCTATGGAAATAATCCGTACAGACCATGAACATTTAATACTATTAAAAATATTATACAATCGAAAAACTAAGATAATAATTTAAAGAATTTACATATAAAATAATATCCGTCTTTACAATATCTAAACCTTTATTAAAATCAATTAACTGAAACAACATATTAAACTCGTCGCAAATTCTACGAAATGGATCAAAGTTACCAAAGTTAGATTTATAATATTAAAAAATTCATAATTTCTTGAACAACGAAAAGGAATATTCATATTTATTTTACTTAGCAGATATGGCGAATTAAGACTTCCATTCATCAACTTAAGCAGGAAGGACACATTCAGCATTTGCCTACGGCTTTTCAGTGTAGGTAGTTTAATAAGTGCCAGGCGATGTTGATATGAAAACAGATTAATATTTGGATTCCAATTCAGGCCGCGAAGGCAAAATAATAAAAATTGTTTTTGAACGGATGCAATAGAGTTTGAATGGATAAGGTATTGAGGGTCCCACACAACAGAACCATATTCCAGAATCGGTCTGACCAGCGTTGTAAATAATTGTTTTGTAGTATATGGATCACAAAATTCTTTGCTCCAGCGTTTGATGAATCCAAGAACTCCAGTAGCTTTATTTACTGTTAATGATATGTGCGATCTAAAGTCTAACTTTCTATCTAGATAAATGCCAAGATCATTAAATGACTCCACTAACTCAAGACTTGAACCATTCATCACGTAGCACCCATTAATAGGAGTTGATCTGGAAAATAGCATATATTTGCATTTTTTAACATTCAGGCTCATTATGTTTGTATTGCACCAGAAAGTATAACGATTAATATCATTCTGTAGAAGTATTTGATCACTACAATTGTTGAATGCAAGATAAATTTTCACATCATCTGCATACATTAAAGTATTAGAATGCGTAATAACTGAAGGAAGATCATTTATAAATAATGTGAATAACAGAGGTCCAAGGTGACTGCCTTGTGGGACTCCAGATGTAACATCAATATAATTGGAAAACGAATTTCGAAATTTAACGCACTGTTTTCTATTATGTTTTCTATTATTGATAAAGCCTTCATTAACATAAGTAGTAAGTTCAAGCAAATTTGTAACTGTAGAGCGGGCATTGCGGAAACCATGTTGACTCGGGGATAACATAGATAAAACTTGATGTGACTAAGAATCATAAACGACTTTTTCAAATAATTTTGGTATAGTGCTTAGTTTTGCTATTCCGCGATAATTAGAGACAACCACTTTAGAACCACTTTTGAACAGCGGCATGGGATAATAAATAGTTAAATACAGCTTGTTCATTTATAGGAGGCATATTAATTAACGTTGATTAAGAATTTGATATGGATATCGATGAGAGTTGTATATCAATGATGAATAAATAGATGAAATCTAATCTAATCTATGAATCTATTTTAAAGTTGAAAATTGTAATTTTTCACGGTTTTGTTAATAAAATATGGAAAACGAAAAAAAGATCCAAGACGTTAATTCGTACCTTTAGTAAACATAACAAGTTACTTAGTTTATGAAAAACCTCGCTTACTTTCTCTTTTACTTTCAGAAAAAAATAGCTTAAACTACAAAAATTTTATATATTTTTATGCCTTAAAACTATGGAGTCTGTGACAAATCTTAATTAGTAAAATTCAGATAAAAACATTCAAATAGGTTTCACACATGTTTCTAATAAATACCAACCAAGTTCCAGTTAATTGAAGTGCGTTTTCTTAAAAATAAGTAGGGAATTCACATGGTGCCTTAAAGTCGTAAATCGTAGTCATATGCAAAAAAATAGTACATATGTGAGCAGCACGTTGTATTTTCTAATTCTTAAGTACTAAAAACGTCAAAATCGAAACGTTTGAAAAAAAAATATTAAAAAATGACGACAAAAACCGAATAAGATAAAATTATTACGGCTTTGTGCGAAAAATATGCATCCGATGTACTTATGGTAAAAACAAATAAGAATTTAACTGTTTTTTCAATACCTGCTTCGGCTTTATCTGAAACAGCATTTAAGTTATTTTTTGTACAAAAACTTACCGAAATAATACCTTGCTTCCATTTTATTAATTTGACAAATTTCCTTTTCTATTGGCACAGACAAATTTATTTGTTTTAAATGTTGAAGAAGCGCAAAAAAATTCTTCAAAATGGAATAATAAAAAGACAAAAATAGTTGATTAAATAGTATTTTTTTTTATTTTTTCCATAGTTAATACATACAAAATTAATTTAAAAAAAAATTCAAAAATTTTGAACTTCTGTTTGGAATTTTGGAAATTATTGATATGAAAGCGATGGTTCTTTCGCTGAAATTAATTAAGTGAAATATAAATTAACATCATGTGCTAAAATTTTGTTAAGGATATCCTTTTACCCAATAGCAATTAATTGGTATGGTTTTAAATGATCAAAGTCCATACTTTAAAACCATGTTAAAAGAGATTCGCAGTTAATTCAGGATACGTAATAATTCAGTACACTCAAAAAAAAAGTTTGTAAAGTCAGCAAAAAATTTTGCTGAGTCAGCAAAATTTTAGTCAAGAGGATGCTTGCAAAAAAAATTGCTAATGTCAGCAAAATCTTTTGCGCGAAGATTCAGCAAAAGTTTTGCTAACACTTAGTGGATTAGAAATAAAAAGCCTTGCTAAAAATTAATAAATTTGCTGAATTTTAGTAGACTGAAAAAAACGCAAAAAATTTTTAGAAAAATTGTAATTTAGTTAATTTATTTGCTGAAAATCATTAAACATATTTTTGTGATTCTTTTAAAAATAATTTACAATAATTACGAAATATAAAAATTTTCATTTTCCCACATTGACGACATGATTTAATTTAATATATGAAAATATATAGAAATAAATATATATAACATAACAAAAATTTTCTTTCAACTACTTACATCAATGGTTGTCTAAATGATGCTATCTTTTAAAGGACGCAACTGCCGAAGATAATTATAGAAACAAAACGAAAAAATAAACAAACACAAACGAAACAAAAAAACAACCCTTTTTTTGCAATGAGAAAAAGGAACCATAAAAATCTACCTAAGATGTGTGTCTTTGTCTTTCGCTTTACTCTGTCTACATGTCTGTATATGTTTGTTTGCAATTTGACCACACTAGATTATTAATCTATAAACATTTAGTTTAGAAATACATATTAAATTTAAATATTTTATTTTGTATTTTATTTAATTAATAGACAATTATTTTCACAAGCCGGTGACAACGCAAAATTTAAGCTATTTTAATCCTCAATTTTGTTTTATGTATGAAAAACAGATACAAAAATCTTCCATGGTTGATTTTTTTATATATCTTATTAGAGTTGTACTTTTTAGTATCATTTTCCTCTTCTCTACTACATCTTGACATGCCGCGACATCTGCTTCATTCTGCGCATATCTTTCAATCTGGTTGTCGTCCACACTATTAATGTGCTTCTCAGCACAATTTTTTAAGCAAAATTAATTAGTAAAACATTAGTATAATGTTAGTAAAGCATTAGTATAAAACAGTTAAGTGCTGAATAAGTATAACAAAAATTTTAGCTGAAAACACGATTTTGGCAAAAAATTTGCTAAAAAATAGTATACCTGATTTACAAGACGTTTTACTAACTTTTCTACTAACTTATTTTTTTGAGTGTACACCAATTGGATCCTTGCAGGAAAATTGCTAATTGCATTTCATATTAGCTTTTAGGTTTTTAGCTTTTAGTTCTTGCAATATCACCGCAAAATATTTACCTTCATTTTTTAATTTTCCATTCTCATTGTGAAGACAACTTCATTTTTTTAGTGAAAAAATTTCATTAAAACTCGTCAAGAAATTCCCTCAGTTTTTGGTACACTCAAAAAAAAAAGTTAGTAAAGTCAGCAAAAAATGTTGCTGAGTCATCAAAATTTTAGTCAGGAGGGTGCTTTTTGTAAGAAGAAAAAAACATGTGATTGAAAAAATATGCTTGTATTTTTAGTAAACAAAAAAAAATATTAAATTAAATTTTAATTGTCTATGGATGTAAAGTGCAAAATATTAAAGAATTAACTATGAAAGAAATTAAAAAACATTCTAAATTATTTCTGGTCAACAATTTCAATTAACTTTTATCTTTTCCATAACGACCAGTTTTTAATATTTGGTATTTTAAATCAGCTGTTTTATATATTTTACCAATTGTTACAATTTTTCCGTTCGTTTACTTTTTGTAAATTTATCTTACTCTCTGTAATTTTGTTACTGAGTAATTTTTACTGAACTTTACTGGGAAAGTAATCGAACACACTTAATGTCAGTAAAATATTTTGCTGAAAGTCAGCGAGCTGATTTTTAGCAACAAAGTTAGTAGATTCTGCAAAAGTTGTGCTAACACTTAGTGGATTAAAAATTAAAAAACCTTTGTTAAAAATTAATAAAATTTTTGCTGAATATAAGTAGACTGAAAAAAACTAGAAAAATTTTTAGAAAAATTATACTTTAGTTAATTTATTTGCTAAAAATCATAAAACATATTTTTGTGATTCTTTTAAAAATAATTTAGAATACGTTACAAAATATAAAAATGTTCATACTCCCACATTGACGACATGAGTTAATGTAATATCTAAAAAAAATAGAAGTAATTATATATAACATAAACAAAATTATCTTTTCATTACTTACATCAATGGTTGTCTAAATGATGCTATCTTTAAAAGAAACGAAAATGCCGCAGTTAATTATAGAAACGAAAAAAACAAAATATGACATACAACTCTTTTTTTGCAAAAAGAAAAAGGAAACATAAAAATATACCTCTGATGTGTGTCTTTGCCTGTCTACCTATCTGTATATTTGGCTACAATTTGACCACACTAGATTATTAATCTCTATAAATAACTAGTTTAGAAATACACATTTAACATGTTGTACATCTCTAAACGTGTATAGGATTAAAAATGTATTTAAAAATAATTTGGGGCAAGTGATTAACAAAATAAAAAAAATTTAAATTTTATTAAACTTACTACTTTTGAAAGACTATTTTTTTTAAATATTTAAATAAATTTAATATTTTTTAACAAAACACCAAGAGGGAACGTTTATTTTTTCTTTTTGTAAAATTTTCGCAATTTTTATGTAAAAAAACTATTTTGGCGTTTTCACTTTACCAACGGGTTTAAGATATTTAAACAAAAGAACATTTTAGTGAATATATAAAATTTGTTAGTGCGTATCTTCAGGCCTGAAATTTAATTGAGTGTAGTATTTCCAAAAACTTAATTTTTGCAAAAAATAAAGTTTGGTATTTATTGTTTCTTTTTTTGATTTTAGGACTCCAAAATTGGTATGTATCAAAAAATGTGGCGGTATATGGAAAATCGTAAATCATCGGTATTTGTAAAAACCTATGAAGAGGGTATACGACGTGTAATGGATGGAAACTATGCTTTTTTAATGGAATCAACCATGCTCGATTATGCCGTGCAACGAGATTGCAATTTAACACAAATTGGTGGTCTCCTTGATTCCAAAGGTTATGGCATTGCCACACCAAAGGGATCGCCTTGGCGTGATTCGATGTCATTGGCAATTTTGGAACTACAGGAAAAGGGTATTATACAAATTATGTATGACAAATGGTGGAAAAATACTGGTGATGTTTGCAATCGTGACGATAAAAGTAAAGAATCCAAAGCTAATGCTTTAGGGGTAGAAAATATCGGTAAGACATTTACAAGATACATATACCTAATTATGTAAGCTACACTGAGAGAATTATCTTCTTTTCAGTAATGAATTGCTTCATAGATTTAATGAAAATTGGCACTGGAACTCGTCCATTTAAACTTTTCATATATTCTATGAAACAGGTTTCATTGAAGTCAATGTTTATGAACTGTTTGTAGAATTAATAAAAATCTTCATAAAACTAATAAATCATTCCGACAATGAAGCGTTTATAGAATTTATGAAACAGTTTCATACAACTTTTTTAATATTAAGAAGTTTTCTTGAATTAATAAAACTCTTCATGAATGTCTTGAAAAATGCATTGGAACTAAGCCAATGAACCGCTTCATATGATTTTTTAAACAATTTCCTTGAAGTCCAAAATTAATAAAAGGCTACATTAAAATAATAAAGCACTTTATAAAATATGTTGAACACTTGGGAATTAAATCGTAAAACTAAAGTTTGAATTGTAAGAAAATTAATAAAATTATGAAATTTTATGAAAAACTAAAAAAATAAGTCTTTGAAATAATTTCATATCTCAAAATTGAGATTTTATGAACAAAAGTTTATGGATTATTTCTTAATATTAATAAAATTTCTTGGATATAATGAAATTCTTCATTATATCTACAAAAAATTCTCTGAAATTGTTTCATTAATATCATGAAGGATAATTCTTTCAGTGTAGTAACCAACCCAGCAAAATCTTAGTAACGGCTTTTCATTACTAATATCTAACACGGCTAGCCGGATGAGTTTTTAACCGAACAGTGCGAACACCCAATATATTTTTCTTGATTACATATTTGGGTTCGACTGAGCACTTTTTGCAAAAATATGTTTTCAATATACAAAAATTAAAATTTTCCAGTTTTTTCGAAAACTATGCGAGATACGAAAAAACAACAAAACTACGAAAAATGCTATTGATTATACTTGGGCAATCTAGTTGGTTTGAATGAGCGCTCTTTCCCTTTCAATCGATTATAATGAACTAGGTCCAACATCTAGTTCAATTTCGTTCAATCGTTCATATGACAATTTTTAAGATCGTTTATTTGCTAATTTTAAAGCGAAATGTTCATATTTTACACTTGGTTTTAATGCTAATAATTAATAATGATAAATGGCGCAAAAGTAATCCTCCTATCAGAAAATGCTATACATAATAAATACATAATAAAAAAAAAACATCGGAAGGTTATTTTTGCGCCACCTTATATAATATTAAGATTAAGACAAGAAAATAAATTGAGTAAAAATAATTAGATATTTTAATAAAAATAATACATATGTATATGTATATAAAGAAAAATTTTATTGCTAAAAATTAGTATTTTTTATGTACTTCGTTTAAATTGGATCTCAAATATTACTTTAAAAACTGTATGAAAACATTGGTATAAAATTAAATTATCTCCAGAATAAAAAGAACGAAACGAACGATTGAACTAAAAGAGCAAATTATGGTGAGCTAGGTCATATCGTTCAGTTATGTGAGTAGTTCAATTGAACTAGTTCGTTCACGAACTACTCAATTCTACAATTGATATGCCATACTTCAAAGTTTTTATTGCAATATTATAGCTGTTAAAAAAAACATGGGTTCACAGAGAGAATTCCTTGGGCGAGTTTTAATGAAATTTTTTCATTAAACTAATGAAATTTTCTTCACACACTCCATGCTACACTCCAAAAAAAAGTTATTTAAGTCAGCAAAAAATTTTGCTGAGTCAGTAAAATTTTAGTCAAGAGGGTGCTTGCAAAAAAATTGCTTATGTGAGCAAAACCTTTTTATGAAAATTAGCGAGTTGATTTTTAGCAACAAAATTAGTAGATTCAGCAAAAGTTTTGCTAAGACTTAGTTGATTTAAAATTAAAAATCCTTGCTAAAAGTTAATAAAATTATTGCTGAATATTCGACTGAAAAAAACTCAAAAAAATTTGTAAAAAAATTATACTTTAGTTAATTTATTTGCTGAAAATCTTAAAACTGTTTTTGTTATTCTTTTAATAGTAATTTACAATACGTTACAAAATATAAAAATGTTCAGAATCCCACATTGACGACACGAATTAATTTAATATCAGCAAATATATAGACATAATATTATATAACATAAACAAATTATTTTTCAACTACTTACATCAATGGTTGTCTAAGTGATGGCATATTTCTAGAAACTAAAACAAAACGAAATAACAAAATATGAAATATACAACCCTTTTGTTGCAATAAGAAAAAGGCAACATACAAAATTACGTAAGATTTGTGTCCTTGTCTTTCTCTTTATTCTGTCTACTTGTACATATATTTGTTTGCAATTTGACCACACTACATTAATAGTCACTATAATCATTTAGTTTACAAATACACATTTAATCTTTATTAAATCTTAATATTGTATTTTGTCTTTAATTTAATTAATAGACAATTACTTTGACAAGCCGGTGACAACACAAAATTTAAGTTTTTGCAATCCGAAATTTATATGTATACGATGTACTTTTAGTATCATTTTGCTCGTCTCTACTACATTTTGCGTATATCTTTCAATCTGGTTGTCGTACACACTTTTAATGTACACACACTTATAATGTGCAAATTTTTTTTTGTCAAAATAAATTAGTAAAACATTAGTAAAATATTAGTAAAACATTAGTTGAAAACAGTTAAGTGCTGAATAAGTATAACTAAAATTTTAGCTGAAAGCATAATTTCAGCAAAACATTTTGCTGAAAAATAGTATATTTGTTTACAAGACTTTTTACTAACTTTTCTACAAACTTATTTTTTTGAGTGTACACAGGAAATTCACTCGTCAAATTACCTAATGTAGATTGATAGCCTAGCTGAGTGTATTACAAATCCGGTTTGAATAGTTGCAATATACCCTAAAATATTTGAGATAACGGCAAAAGAGTATTTTTTTAACATTTGTTATTCAGTAATTTTTTATCCGATTTTAAATTTTTAAATATTATTTAAAGAAAATTAACTGGTCTTTCTAAAAATATATACTTTCTTTATATTGTTGGTATAAATAGTTTTTTTTAACAACAATTTAAATTAAAATTTTTTTTTAAATTTTTTTAATTTCTACTAGGGTCTTTTCGAATCTTCTTTTAAAACAAGAATAATCTTAACGCTAGTTAGTGTTGTTATCAGTAAATTGTGCATTCAGTTGTTAAAATTTTCAGTTTTTTTTAACGTTTTCAACTTCTGTGAGGGTTTTTTCGAGTCTTCTTTTTTACAACTTTTTTAACTTCTATGAGGGATTTTTCGAGTCTTCTTTAAAAAAAAAACAACAATATTCTTAAAAAATGAGACTTCATTTGTTAATATCTGTTGAAAATTGACAAAGTTATGGGACTTTTTCTAAATATACAAAATTTTGTTATTCCTCCTTGGCACTAATGCACAAATTTGCATTAGAAAAAACAAAATTCGCTCTCTATATACAGAAAAAGTCCCATAACTTTGTCAATTAACAACGGAAGGCTCATTTTACGCAGGAATTTTTTTTGTCGAAATCCGATTTTTTGTAACACAAACAATGTGAATCGGAACACTAAAAAATTTACCAATGTGGGCGTTGTGGTGTAATGGTTAGCGCGTTGAACTGTTACACAGATGGTGCCGGGTTCGATTCCCGGTGACGACAACATCAATTTAGAAAAATAATATATATGAGTTTTCTATCCCTCATATGTATCGCAGCGTCCGCCTTCGGTGTTCCCATAGCACTTAACACCGAAGTAAAATAATGAATCAGGGCTATGACACAAAAAAGCTTCAATAAATTCGCCAACTCTACATCAGGTGGCGAGCAACAACTGTTCTTAGACTTATCTCGCGCAATTACAGTGTTGCCATATTTGAAGTCCTTCATCCTTCACCACCTTTCATCTCTTCTCCACTATCCCCTTTCCAAAGAAAGCAACACATTAATAAATAGGAAGAATTTCCTGAGTGTTGCTTCTCTTTAAAAAAAAAAAAAAGAAATGTTGCCGACGCTATTAATTGATACAATTAAATTTCTTTGGAAAAACAAGCTCTTACAATCTAACAAAGTTTAGTTCATTTCATTAAAAAAAATCAGCAAGATTGCCAAGGAAAGCTATAGAGATTGGTAACACAAGGCAACAATTTTGAAAAAATTTTAGGGGCTTTGAAAACCACTATACAATTTTGATGTATTGTGGTCCCAGTAGTACAAATATGGTTCAATTTTGAAATTCTATGGAGAGGTTCTTTTTTTAAAAATTTTTAATTAAAATTATAAATTTTTTTAGACGTTTCTCCACATAATTAATGATAACTAAAAAAAAATTAGTCCGATATTATTCAAATAAATTTAGAAAAACTGAAATTTACATAGCCTTTAATCCGTTAATATATTGCGTTTCAATCGGCTCAGTAGTTTCGGAGTTATAATAAAAAATTGAGGGAAAAAATATTTTTTTTACGTGAAAATAGCTAATTTTTTTGTTTTAAAAAAATCATAAAAAATCGAAAACGGCAAAAATCGTTCAGATTTATTGCTTTATCGCAAATCCACATGTAATAGGAACAAAATAAGATATCGATCATAAAAATCGATTGATTTTTTTCGAATTTATTCACAATTAAGTGAATTCGCTCATTTTCACCAAATTTTAGTTTTTTGTCTGATATACATAAAATTGAGTAGTTAATGTTCTTCTTTCGATTGATTGAATTTTGAAAACATTTTCCCCATGCTATGTACAAATTTTCACATCAAAAATGCATTACATAGTAACATTCGTGTATTTTTTGGCAAAACCCTACCTAGAATATACTGATTCTATTCTTCGGAAAGACATTTGTGTTGGATGAGCTTAAATGTAAATAAATAAATAAATTAAATAGTAGGAAATTTATATTTTATTATTCACATTTTTTATAATAAATAAAACAAGAAAATAAATAAATAAATATGTATTATAAACTACAAACTCTGAAATTTTCTTTACGTCGATTTTCTACTATTGTTGAATAACGAAGTGTTACTCTGAATACTCCAGCAAAAATCAGCCATCATGTGTGCATCCCAGCGACCCTGGTATCGTTCCTCCATTGTCCGGATATCTTGGTGGAATCGTTCGCCCTGTTCTTCACTCAAGTCTCCTAGATTTTCAGGAAAACGATCTAAGTGACTGTGCAGGTAGTGTACTTTGATGCTCATGTTGCATCCAAGATTCTGGAAGTGAGTTAACATCTCTTCAACGTGCGCAACGTAATCATCACCCTTGTTATGTCCTAAGAAATTTTGAATAACCCATACAAACGAATCCCATGCATTCTTCTCAATTTCTGACATTGAACTACCAAATTCAGTATCGTTCACCAATTTGCGAATTTGTGGGCCATCAAATATGCCTGCTTTCAGCTTTTCCATACTTAGATTGGGAAACTTCCTTGAAATATACTGGAAACATTCACTATCTTTGTTAAGTGCTTTAACATATTGTTTCATCAGACCAAGTTTAATGTGAAGAGGGGGTAATATGATGCGATCTCGGGGCACTAGAGCCACATTTATAACATTTGGCGTACCTGGAACTAGTGTTTCCCTAGAAGGCCATTGTTTTCTCTTCCAATGTTCTGTTTTAGCTCTGCTGTCCCATAAACATATAAAACAAGGATATTTTGTAAAGCCGCTTTGTTGGCCTAAGAGGAAATTTACCATCTTAAGATCAACACAAACTACCCACTTATGCTCATCATACTTTATCTTCTTCATGACCAATGCAATTACAGAGTATTCTTCTTTTACTTTGGTTGAATGTGCGATCGGCAAGGAGTGAAATTTATTTCCATTATGCAAAAGTACACACTTCAAGCTGCGTTTTGATGAGTCGATAAATAAACGCCATTCGTTTGAATCATATCTCTGTAAGCCCATGGCAGTCATCAAACCAGAAATATCTGTGCAGTACCCAAAGTCATCCTCTTCAGCAAAATAATGAAGTAAGTCTTTTTCTCGAGTACGGTAATACGAAACTTTAGTTTTTTTAGTTATGAGACCTGTTTCTTTCATCCGGGACGCAAGTAATTCAGAAGATCTTTTCGACAATCCAAGGTCTCTAATTACATCATTAAGCTGATCTTGATTCCATGGTCTCGGCGAGAAATGTTTGTGTGGGATGAACTCGTCATTTTCAGCTGTAGATGGTAGTGCTGGATCTGGCATATCTGATTGGTAAGACATACTTGAGGTTGAGTGTCCTGGTGAAGATGAAAGCACATGAGGTTTTTCCCAAAGGGGTTTTGCCAAAATGCGTGTCGTAAAATGCACCTGAGTTTTTATGTTCTGCATTTTCATTATATAGTAGGTACAATTTTCTACAGTGCTTGTAAATATGCGATACCTTCCATTAATTGTAAATAAAAATGTAAAGCATGCATCGATTTTTATGATCCATATCTAGTTTAATTCGCATGATATGTAGCTTTACTACAAAAAAATAAAAAGTAATATTTTTTGCAGTTTTCGATTTTTTCCAGATTTTTGTTTTTCAAATTTTTTTTTTTTTAGCATTTTTTTTTTTTTTTTTTGCTAACAATTTGTTTCATAACTTTGAAACTATTGATCGCATTAAAAAAATTTGTACACGTTCTTTACAGATATTGTAAACCCTAATTTTTGTAAATTTAATTTGACAAAATCGGACTAGTTGTTTTTGAGTTATGACAACATAAGTGGAGAAATGTTTCAAAATATTGTCAATTTGACTTAAAAAATTTTTTAAAAAAAAATTATCCATAGAATTGAAAAATTTTACCATTTTTGTACTTAGGCAGCCATGATGCATCAAATCTATATAGTGGTTAGTCAAGCCTTTTTTTGCTGTTGACCTGTGTAATCGATTAAATTTAAAATAAGGTATTATTTAAAATTTTTATTTTATTTTTTTAACCCTCCGATGAGTGAGAAGGTCCCTAGGGACCTTTTTGCCTTTTCAAACTGAAATTACTCCTACTTCAACCACTACAACCCCCCCCCCCCCCCTCCCCCCGAAAGTTACTCTGTATTCCAAGAGTATTTTGTTGCGCATCTTTTGGAAAATAATCAAGCCGATCGGATCATTACTTTAGGAGTTATTGAGGTTTTAGTGAGAATAGTACGCGGACGTGTGAATAGGACCTTGTACTGAATTTCACTAATAAATGCATGTTTTTGGGCATCATTATAATTTTTTTACTGTTTCAACACATAATTTACTTGTTCTGAACACAAAGACCTAAACTCATAGACATTAGGGATGATGATAAAAACAAAAAATTAAAAAAATTTAAAAAATTGTATGTAGAATTTAGTTATAAACAATAAAAACAAAAAAAAAATCAAAAAAAAATTTTTTATATGAAAAAAACATGATTTACAAAAAAGGTCCGTAGGGACCTTTTCACACGGCCGTGAAGTTCAGAACTGTCACTCATCGGAGGGTTAATATTGTTTTTCTTATGACTTTTTATTTTATTAAAAACTTGTTTTCCAAAAATAATAAAAAAGTTATATTTTTTTTTATTGAAAAAGGATTTTTTTTGAAAAAAACTTCTTTTATTGAAAAATATTTTTTTTATCAAAAAATAATAGTTTTATGCTGAAATAAAGGGTAATGGAACCAATTAAATAAAAATCAGTAAGTAGTGGAAATTGTGTTTCGGTTTGCGTCGCACTTCACCGGTCCCCATTACCGAAGCAAATCTGGTATTAGTGTATATAGAAAAAGTACCATAACTTTGTGAATTTTCAACCGATTTTTACAAATGAATGCTCAATTTAGTCAATAAAACACTAACTTTAAGAGCATAGTTGTTTTAAAAGATTATTTGAAAAATACCTACGTAGAAATTGAAGAAGTTTAAAACAAATTGAAAACTTTAATTGTTATTAAAAAAATCTCTACCTAATTACATTAATAATATAAAAACGTAGAGAAATTTAAATCCGGGTTTGTAATACACTCAGCTAGACTTAAAACCTACTTGGAAAGTGATTGCAATGTTTTATTTTTGTGCAGCACTGTGTAATTTTTTATTGTTTTACTTTTAGGTGGTGTGTTTGTTGTACTTCTTTGCGGTTTAGCGTTGGCAGTTGTTGTGGCTATTTTGGAATTTTGTTACAATTCAAAAAAGAATGTACAAACCGAAAGTCAATCTTTGTGTTCTGAAATGGCAGAAGAATTACGATTTGCAATGCACTGCCATGCCTCTAAACAACGACCTGCCCTTAGGAGAAACTGTGCCAAATGTATGCCGGGCACTACGTATGTACCAGGCACATCAGCAGCGGGTATCCATGGTAGTGGTGGCGGCGCAGTTAGCATGCCTCATATAAGTGGCGTCCAATATAACTATTTAAATTAATTTTAATATCTTTTTTTATTTTTAGACTAAATTAAATAGTTTTCATATGGAAAAACTTTTTATAGAAAAAATTATATGTCAAATAACATTAATAAAAAAAATATATATATCGTCCATTCCATGAGAGACCGTTCAAAAACAATAATTTTTTTACCTCACGCCCTTGGTTCTTATTAACGTTGTGAATAAAAGCAGAAAAAAGTGTAACATATACAAAAACTAGAGCGTTTGCGTGAGGGCAAAATAAATAAATAAAAAGACAAAAAAAAAATAGATTTTTTGTTGAGAAAAAGAAATCTCTAATTTATTAATAAAATTAATGTATATTACCTTCGGTTACGTGTGCGGTGGTAGGTATCCAAAAAACGAATAATATAAAAAAAAGAGCAACTTATACTAAAACAATGAGAAACTATGCTTAAGTACCGTTAACGGTTATACTCGTTAGAATCTGTGTAAAAACTCCCTACAAAATTGTACAAAAAGGGGAGTTAAAGAAAGATCCCCATCGACAATTAACCCATGAAAGGCAAATGTACCAAAAATGTACTTATAAACGAAATTAATGATTTGTACTTAAACATTGCCGGCCACCTTGCAACATCCAGGTGTGTTGCAATTAAATATTAAGGCTATGATAAAAATAAAAAATAATAAAAAGAGGTATAGTTCAGTTTATAAATAAAAGAATGTGAGCTTGAATTAAAATAATTTATTTTCGAAAAACACTTACAAACTTATTTGGCCGGTAGGGACCACGACGAAAAAATTCATTAGAATTCATTGCTTAAATGGGCCATGAGGGACCCTGTTAGTACATGTTCAAAAATAATTTTGTGTTAAATGGGCCAGTAGAATTAAAAAAAAAAAAAAATGTATAGTAGGTCAGGAAGGACCCGAAGCGGCCAGTAAGGACCGAGTACATGAAATTGAGCCCTTAAGGACCCTAGATCGGAGATAGGCCAGAAATGACCCATCCGAATATGGTGTATTGGGCCATAGGAAGACCCGGACTCGAAAATATGCGATTCCTGATAACCTGGGGATTGACCTCGGGACCCAAAACCATCGCGACCCGCCCGGAGTGATTAAAAGTGGGATCCGCAAGTTCGAACCCCACGAAATTCTCCCTAACCACGTCTGGGACTGACTCGGAAGGAGTCCTGACCCCTTTCATCCCCCGAACCCTAGCGGTGACCGTAATCTTTTGGTCTGGGTCATATATTGACCCGATCGTCAGTCGACAAACCCTGTGGTTATCCATTTGAGCAATGGGGAGAGGGAGTTGGTGAGCCAACGACTCGCACAAATAACTTACACTGCAGCAGGGGTCAAGAACGGCGCGTACAGAAATTGTTCTGCCCGGTAAATATAGTTTAACCTGAAGGGTGGGGAAAAGGTTATAACGTGCCGTATAGGCAGTGAACTATGACGAGATACGGACGAACTCGGACGGTTTTCACGTCTCTGATGGGGCTTCTTCGCAAAAGCCGCGTGCAAAATGGAGTGATGATCACCCTGACAGTGCTGGCACTTAGAAATGCTCGGGCAATTTTTAGCCACGTGGGAATGTGCCAAACAACGTGAGCAGTAGCGGTGCATGTCAACCATGCGAAGGCGGCGTTCATAACACATGCCACGGAAAACCCGGCAAAACCGTAACGGGTGATGTCGCTGGCAAATTCTGCAGCGATCCAAGTCATCAGCACGAACAGTCGAAGCTGAAATGGTTGAGGATTTCGAGCCCGAGGCTTCCATATCACCCGACGTAGATTTGGGTGCGTGAGCTTCGGAAGATACTATCGTCGCAGGAGGAGCCGTTTCCAAGGCAGGTGGTACCTTCTGTAAGGTGGGCACGGTTGTTGGAGTAGTAGGTGGTGGTGTTAAAGGCGACACCTGTGCATTTAAATTAGAGGGCACGGTATCTGCGGTCTCCATTGCCTCTTCATAATCGAGCAGAGCATCGTCGAAAAATGTTGGTAGTGCATCCATGTCGCTATGAGACAACAGAGATTAAGGTAAAATAGCGAGAAAGTAAATTAGTTGGTCAGAATGACCAGTTTAGTGATCGGTAGTTTCACAACCCCGTTTGCCGTAAATATATCAGCGACCCTTACATGCCCGTCACTTCCAAGGTAAACATTAATAACCCTGCCTAATCGCCAAGACGTCGGAGGTAATTGTTCATGCCGAACCACGACTAAATCATTTACTTGAAGATCGCGTTCTGGATTTCGCCATTTATATCTTTTATGTAAACTCGTTAAATATTCTTCTTTCCACCGACGGCGAAGAGTTGAGAAAGTGCTTTCATTTTCCGAAATCGATTTATTAAACTCAAAGGAGAGTCGTGTATTGCAGGCTCGGAAGGCGCAAGAATCGGAGAACCAATCAAAAAATGGACCGGAGTCAGAGCAACCGGTTCATGAGGATTGTCGGTCATAGGACAAAGAGGACGGAAATTCAAACAAGCTTCAATTCGGGAAAGAACCGTAGAGAACTCTTCGAAAGTGTATTTAAAAGCTTGAGCATCTTTCCGAAAATGGCGTTTAAAACTTTTTACGCCGGCTTCCCAGAGCCCGCCCATATGAGGAGCCCCAGCCGGGATAAAACGCCACGACAAACCCTGAGCGTTGTAAGTCGAAGACAAAACTGACTGACCTTTAATAAAAGCCTTGAAATCTCTCTCTATTTCACGCGAAGCGCCGACGAAATTCGTTCCATTGTCTGAAAATATCGTATTTGGGCAACCTCTCCTCGAAACAAATCTATGAAAAGCTGCTAAAAACGTAGCCGTAGACAAGCTGCTAAAGACGTAGCCGTAGACACCGTTTACAACGACTAATAACTCCACGAATTTTAGATTTTAAGCGAGGGACCCAATATTCAATGCGAAGTATTCACAACATCAACTGATTTCCACCGTGAATGGAAATCAAATGAGCATATTCTGTCAAAAGTAGCGTAAATCTACTAGAATATTGGCAGAATTATTGGATGTTTCTCTGTGTAAGATAAAGACGGCGACTTCACTAATCGACCATTCATTCTAATAACACCATCCTTGTCAAGAAAAGGATTTAAAGGAACTAGAGAACTTTTAGAACATAAGGGTTTTTTCTCCAAGAGACATTCGTATTCATCTGCGAAGTAGTATTTCTGAGCCACAATGGCTAAGCGCAATTTGGTCCTTTTTATTTCAAGGCAACAAAGAGTAGTACTAACATATTGACTACGACCTGATTTATGAGCTGGGTGAGTATTATTAATAAATCTCAAAGCATACGAGAGAACGCGAAGTGCTCTATCAAGACTTGAATAATTTGCAAGAAGATCTTCATATACTTCAGCGCCGTTGATCCCTTTAAAAAACGAAGCATGAGTTCGAACAACTTTGCATTCAATGTCCGTATTGAGGCACGAAATATCGGAAATATTCCACTTAGTCTTATCATGACGAAGCCATTGTGGGCCGTGCCACCAAAGTTCACTAGCTGCCAGCTCAGAAGGAGATGTACCCCGACTGCCTAAATCCGCAGGATTTTCCTCAGACCGAACATGGTACCAATTGTGGTTTCCTACATTTTCCTGAATACGACAAACTCTATTTGCAACAAAAGTAGTCCAGGAACAGGGTGCCTTTCTCAACCAGGAGAGGATTATCGTAGAATCAGTCCAACAATATATCTGGTTTAGCTGAATATCAATTTCGCCCAGCAATGTTCTCAAAAGGTCAGAGGCCAATACTGCACCACAAAGTTCAAGTCGCGGTAAAGAAATTGATTTAATAGGAGCCACCTTAGTTTTTGACGAAAGCAAGTGGGTGTGAATTTCCCCCGTAGAGGTCTCAATCCGAATATAAATCCACCCGCGTATGCCTTTTCCGAGGCATTAGAAAAAACATGTAGTTCAGCTGAAGTTTCTGGGGTGTAATGAACCCACCGCGGAATTCGAATAATATTCACTTCATGATATGAAGCAATAAATTTCTGCCAATCATTTTCTGTCGAGAGCGGAAGCAAATCATCCCAATTTATATTATCAAGCCAAATCCTTTGCATGATAATTTTCGCGGCAACAATTACCGGACTTAACCAATCCACAGCATCGAACAACTTTGCTATAATTGATAAAACTTCCCTCTTCCTCAAAAGTCAATAACTTCTCGTCAACTAAATGTCCCGAAGGGAATCCATCTAAAATCATACGTTCGTTTGATGTCCATTTCCTAAGTTCGAACCTAGCAGAAGCCATGGCCGCCATAAGCTGATAACGAGCGATCAAAGCAGTAGAAATATCGTGTGTTCCTGTCAAAACGTCGTCAACGTACATACACCTTCGAAGAATGTGTGATGCCATAGGAAACTCAGCTTGAGAATCGTCCGCTAACTGCAGTAAAGTGCGAATCGTAAGATATGGAGCGCAATTAACGCCAAAGGTCACAATCTGCAACTCATATTCACTAACGTCCTCCGTCGGAGAATTCCGAAACAAAATACGCTGAAATGGAGTATGAGAAGAATCGACAAAAATTTGCCTATACATCTGAGTAATAAAAAAAATAAAAACAAACTTAAAAAGACGCCATCGTAGAATTAAGAGGACTAAATCTGCCTGTAGAGTAGGCCCAACATATAGACAATCATTTAGACTATTTCCATTCGAAGTTTTATTTGAAGCGTTGAAACCAACTCGCAGTTTTGTAGTTTTCCTTTCAGGTTTAATGACCGGGTGATGAGGCAGGTAACAAGAAAATTTAGGATCCAAATTAGGGTTCGAAACTGGTTTCATGTGACCGAGATCTAAATATTCCCTAACGACGTTGTCATACATCTCCCTAATTTCTGGTTTTCGCTGAAGAGATGATTCAGTCCTAAGATACTGCCCCAAGACGCTCAACCTAGACGATCCTAGCGAAAGCGTTTTAGAAAATTCGGGTTTAAAAGGTAAAGTAACAATATATCTACATTCGTTGGAGCGACGAGTAGTCGCCTTGTAATTTTGTTCACAATATTTGTCAGAAGGAGACAAATTTTTCCGTTTAGGCGCTTCCTCAAATTCCCAGAAGCGAAGAAGATTTGTATTTAGGTTATCGTCTTCCGAAAAGCCTACATGAGTAGAATATACCTGAATGCGTGGTTGCACAATTGGACCAGAAATAATCCAACCAAAAGCAGTGTTCTGAGCTATTAAAGACCCTAAAATATCCCGAGGAGCTTCCCTAATCAGAATTTTAGGATATAATTCAGAACCGAGCAAGAGATCGACAGGTAAGCTATCATAGAAATTCGAATCGGCCAAACGAAGATTTGGCAAATTATCCCTTAGATTTGAAGGTACTTTAAAGGAGGGAATATTTCCAGAAATATTTGTTAGCACTAGAAGTAAGGCTTCAACAGAAAACGCCGAATCAATAGGAGAACCGATTTCAACCGAGCAAAGTTTTTTCGACGAAGTCGAAATCAATTCCACACCTGAAACGCAAACCTTCGTATAATGAGGCGGAAGTTTCAAACGATTTACCAAACGTTCCGAAATAAACGAACTCTCAGAGGCGGGATCAATAAGTGTACGGGCGGGGTACGTAATACCCTGGTGAACGATATTTACCATAGCGGTCCCTAAAAACACATTTTTGTTTACCGAGGCATGAAACACCTGTCTATTCGAAGGCAATGTGGTATTGCCACCATTAGTAGTGGGCTGTATATTCGGATCAGCTGGTGCATTATTGGGAAGACGAAGAGCTGTACCTAAACTTGCAGCCGAATTAATAAAATTATTCTTCCGCGCTGATGCCTCAAAAGTAGCCGAATCGCGATGAAATGAAGTGTGGTGACGTTTACTGCACTTTGAGCAACTATGAGTGCTGCTACAATTTTTAACTTCATGTGTCCTTAATAAGCAATTGACACAACAATTAAACTTTTTAACATTTGCATACCTATCAGCAACCGATAAACTTTTGAATCGAGGACACGAACGCAAGAAATGTACCTGATTTTTGCACAAAATGCACGAATTGCTCACGGAAGTGGAGGCCGAAGTATGATGTGTTTTTACCTTTAATTCAGCAGATCTTTTTGAAAGGTGTGAACCCCTAAGGTCGCGAGAACACTCTAAAGTTTCTATCCTTTCCGTCAGAAAGCGGTCTAAATCACTCCATAGTGGCAAAGCTTTTTTTATCCTTAACGGACTGTTCCCAAAAATTGACGGTGATTGCAGGTAGCCGTTGGATACACATAAAAACTATCATATGAGAGCTTAAATCCCCGGAAACGGATATGTCTAAAGTAGACATGGCGGAAAGAAACCCGTTAATACCGCGCTGTAAAGTTTTTAGACCATCCTCAGTTTCCTTGTCAAGGAAAGGAAGATCAAATATCAACATAAGTTGGTGGTTTACCAGTCGACGCAAATTTTCATATTTATCCGTTAAACTTTTCCAGGCAACGTCGAAGCCTTTAATAGTTAACGGCTCTTTAGAAACAAGGTCGCGAGCATCGCCACTAGTTTTCTCTAATAAAGCAAAATTCTGTATGGGAGCATTGGTCAGAACTGATATATTTTCAAAAATATGAAGGTTCATACCCATATTGCCTATGTTTTCTTCGGGAAACTTCGTCTAAAACACAAAAGCTCACGAATATCGAAAAAAGAAAAAATACGTACACATTTTAACTTTATAGAAGCCTGAACCGACTATACCTCCTTGTACTAAACCCCCCAAAATTTATGTGTTTTTCAAATACCACGAAAAGTTGAGTAGCATGTCCGACATGCTACTTTATACCGGTGTTGCGCATTTCAAATACTTTTCATTATACTCGTATACCAATTTGGAAGAAATATGAAAAAACGCAAAAAACAGAAAATGTAATAAAAACTTAAAATATAAGTTTTTTTTAGTACTTATGTCAAAAACATTACTTTTTTCCAAAAAAACTAAAACTTTTTTAAAAAGGTAACTCTTTAAATAAGAAGTATTTTACCCCTTTGCAAAAAGTACATCTTTCAAAAAAATAAATAATAACCTCTAAAGTACACTTTATCAACAAAAATGTACCTTTTTCAAAAATAGTCCCTTGTAAAATTTTTTTTCAAAAATCACAGTAGAATTCAAAAAGAGCTGCATTTTGCATACATTTACATGAAAATGCCACGGTATTTTACGGCGTACGGCGTTTTCATATCGTAGCTCCAAATGCGCTTAAACATACAGGAAATAGTCTAGACATAAGTTGGACTAAGAAATATAAACCTCTGTAGTGTGTATACTTATGGTACCTAGTGTTCAAAAGGGAAAGAACTCAGTTCATATTTCAACCTCTAGTTGCTGTGATCAGAACTCATAAAACAAACATTAAACAATGATCTTGACATGAAAGGGTTTCATGTTATTTGAGTACTGACCATTGTCAACAATGTGTTTGTTTATACATTGCACATTAGACCTCACACATTAAATTGAGCGTCTGCGATAGGTATGGAAAAATAAACAGGTTCTTATGTGAACAGAACAAACGTGTTTCAATATATGATAAAGAACCTTTTTACACCTCTTCCCAGGTTGTGGAACAAAAATTTTTAAAAAATTACAGTGGAATACAAGAAGTGCTGCGTTTTCCATACCTTTACATGAAAATGCCACGGTGTTTTTCGGGTAGTAGTACGGCGTTTTTATACCGAATGTGCTTACACTTACAGAAAATAGTCTAGACGTAAATTGGACTAAGACAAAATTTTTTCAAAAATCACATTGGAATTCAGAAACTGCTTCATTTTCCATACATTTACATTAAAATGCCACATTCTTTTTCGTGTAGTAGTACGGAGTTTTTATACCATGGCTCCAAATGTGCTTAACCTCTCAGGAAATAATATAGACGTAAATTCAACAAAGAACTAGGTTGTGGAACAAAAATTTTTAAAAAATCGCATTGAAAATCAAAAAATTCTTAATTTTTCATACATTTACATGAAAATGCCACTGTCCTTTTCGGGCAGTAATACGCCGTTTTTATAAGAAGATAGGTCAAATTTGATTTCGCTAAAAGATTTCAACCATTTTGCTCTTTCTTTCTTCGTTTTCAAGTTATAGGCAATAAACCAAATTACCAGTATTAAGGCTGTAACATTAGTAGTTTGTGAGTTATTAGCGATTTTAAAATCTAGCAAAGCTAGGTCAAATTTGAATTCGGTAAAAGGATTTAGGGGTTTATTAACATCAAAAGCAGTGACGTTCCGTCTAAGGTGCGGAGGTGTTCTCTGAACACCCTAAACTATTTTAATAATCATGTAAATTTTTTATTTTTATAATTTTTCCTAAAGTTCAAAAATATTTCAGCAACATACTACATATACACCATTTATTCATTGTTTTAATCTATATACAATTGTGTTTGTATATTTTTTTATTCACTGTGTTCAAACTGTTAAAAGAACCAAAACAGCATTAGCACATGAAACAAAAAACGAATACAATAATTTTCTAAACTACGTGATCGACATTGTTGCTAGTAATTCAAAGTAGAATGTATGGAGATGTTCAACAACAGGCAGAGAACAAAATTTCTATGCATAATGAAATGTATATTTACAAAGTTGCAAAAGAAATACACGTTAAAATTGTTCAACATGACGTATCGAACCATCTTTAAAGTTTTAAAGACAACATTATTGCAGAAACATACACAAATAAAAACAAAAACATGTGTACTAAACTACGTAATCCACATTGCTGCTAGAAATTCAACAAAAAATGTATGCAAGCGTTCAATAGCTTAAATTGAACCAATTGGCTAAGCAAAATGAATTGCTTAGCAGCAAAGATGAAATTAAAATATATACTTAAATTGTTCAATTTTGTTATAGAACCTCTATTAAAAGTATTAGGCACACACCATTGTTTCAGTAACATACATAAAAAAACAAGAACAACAAAAAATGTTTAACTTGTATTTGTACTTGTAGAACTTGTAGCAAGAAAATAAAAAAAGCCCACAAAGAAAAAAATCTTGTGTGCAACAGAAATGCTGAACCATAGTTAATTGTAGAAGCATTCATTATACATCTAATTGTGAATGTGAGCAGACGGAAATTGCAAAATGATATGTGGATGCTCTATTGAAATTTGTTTAGATAATACTTTTTCACGATTAAAAGTCGAAGAAAACACTCAATTAATTAAAAATGGAAGGTCAACGCCAAAACTTCCAAATTTAACAACAAAAAATAAAGCTTTTATTAGACATTTCAAGACTTCTAATTATAAGGAAAAAGCTTTGTTATGTAGTTGTCCCTTTATTAACAAATTATTTTGTTGGCCTTGTTTGCTTTTTTCTAGTGAAAATGTAACAACTGTTTGGACCACAGGTTATAATGATTTAAACCATTTAACTGCTTCTATGATAAAACATCAAACGTCTCAAGTTCACATTAGTAACACCTTGACATTAAAAACTTTTGGAAATGTTCGTGTTGATATTTTACTTAACGAACAAAAACGCATTTCATTATCGAGACACAACGAGCAGGTTTTAGAAAACCGACATGTATTTGAACGCTTAGTACAAGGTGGCGCAAAAGTAATCCTCCTATCAGAAAATGCTAAAATTTTGCGATTGGCCCCTAATGTCAGTTCTGTTTTGACATTTGTGTAGTAAACACATGCGAAATACACGTTAATAAACAATGTTACGCTACACTGCTCCAGAACGCGGAATATTGGTGACTATTTATTTGACCAATAATCGGTCGGTGACTTTGGCACAACGTGAATTTCGTCGCAGATTTCCTGGCCGTCCAACGCCTACTGGTGAAACACTGCGACGTTTAGCCGCTCGCCTCGAAGAGACTGGCACAACACGAGATGCTGCCAGGCGTGGCAGACCCCGGAGTAGCCGTTCTGCAGAGAATATTGCTGCTGTAGCCGAGGATGTCATGGAAGCGCCGTCGACATCGACCAGACGACGTGCCACGCAAATGAGTATCAGTCGACGGTCTTTACAGCGAATTTTGGTACAAGATTTGAAGATGTTTCCGTACAAAGTCCAGACGGTGCATCAGCTGTTAGCTGCTGACCGCCACTTGCGTGTAACATACGCTCAAGCCATCCTTAATCACCACCAAGAGGAAGATGATTTTTCATCAAAAATAATCATGAGTGATGAGGCCCATTTCCATCTTAGCGGGTACGTAAATAAGCTAAATTTACGCTTCTGGGGCACTGAAAATCCGCGTGTAACCCACGAAGAGCCATTACACCCGCTCAAAGTCACTGTATGGTGTGCTGTTTTCGCTGGAGGAGTCATCGGACCTTTTTTCTTCGAAGACGTCGCGGGCCAAACGGTTACTGTGAATGGTGAGCGCTACAGAGCAATGATCAACGAGTTCTTTTTGCCGCAACTTGATGAATTGGGATTGGAAAACATGTGGTTCCAACAGGACGGTGCAACGGCACACACTGCACGTGCCACAACCGATATGCTGAAGGATGCATTTCCCGGGCGCCTAATCTCCCGTTTTGGCGATTTGCACTGGCCAGCAAGATCGCCTGATTTGACCGCTCCAGACTTCTTTTTGTGGGGCTTTTAGAAGTCGCGGGTTTATGTCAACAAGCCTCAGACTCTTGCAGCTCTTAAAGACAATATCCGTCAAGAATGTGAGGACCTATCGCCGGAAGTTTTGGCCAAAGTGATGGAAAATGCCATAAAAAGGGCTCAAATGACAATCAACTGTGGCGGCGGCCATTTACATGACATCATATTCTCGACATGATGTAAAAAAAAATTAAAATACCAAATAAAAATAATCCACAAGAAGAATCAAAGTTTTTCATTTTTTTTTAAATTACAGCCAAAAAACATCGGAAGGTTATTTTTGCGCCACCTTGTAAATACTGTATGTTTTCTGGGTGTACAGGAACTTGCTTTTAGAGGTAACGATGAAAATGAAAATTCTGATAATAGAGGCAATTATGTGGAAATTTTACACTTAATTGCAAAATATGACAGTAAATTGGATCGTCATTTATCGACATCTAAGGTTTTTAAAGGCACTTCCAACCACATACAAAATGATTTAATTAACTCTATTGGTACCGTTAAGAGTTAAATGAAACTTTATTTATCTCTGTAATGCTTGATGAAACCACCGATATGAAAAAAAAGCTCAATTATCAATAGGCGATAATTTTTCCTGCGATAGGTATGGAAAAATAAACAGGTTCTTATGTGAACAGAACAAACGTGTTTCAATATATGATAAAGAACCTTTTTACACCTCTTCCCAGGTTGTGGAACAAAAATTTTTAAAAAATTACAGTGGAATACAAGAAGTGCTGCGTTTTCCATACCTTTACATGAAAATGCCACGGTGTTTTTCGGGTAGTAGTAAGGCGTTTTTATACCGAATGTGCTTACACTTACAGAAAATAGTCTAGACATAAATTGGACTAAGACAAAATTTTTTCAAAAATCACATTGGAATTCAGAAACTGCTTCATTTTCCATACATTTACATTAAAATGCCACATTCTTTTTCGTGTAGTAGTACGGAGTTTTTATACCATGGCTCCAAATGTGCTTAACCTCTCAGGAAATAATATAGACGTAAATTCAACAAAGAACTAGGTTGTGGAACAAAAATTTTTAAAAAATCGCATTGAAAATCAAAAAATTCTTAATTTTTCATACATTTACATGAAAATGCCACTGTCCTTTTCGGGCAGTAATACGCCGTTTTTATAAGAAGATAGGTCAAATTTGATTTCGCTAAAAGATTTCAACCATTTTGCTCTTTCTTTCTTCGTTTTCAAGTTATAGGCAATAAACCAAATTACCAGTATTAAGGCTGTAACATTAGTAGTTTGTGAGTTATTAGCGATTTTAAAATCTAGCAAAGCTAGGTCAAATTTGAATTCGGTAAAAGGATTTAGGGGTTTATTAACATCAAAAGCAGTGACGTTCCGTCTAAGGTGCGGAGGTGTTCTCTGAACACCCTAAACTATTTTAATAATCATGTAAATTTTTTATTTTTATAATTTTTCCTAAAGTTCAAAAATATTTCAGCAACATACTACATATACACCATTTATTCATTGTTTTAATCTATATACAATTGTGTTTGTATATTTTTTTATTCACTGTGTTCAAACTGTTAAAAGAACCAAAACAGCATTAGCACATGAAACAAAAAACGAATACAATAATTTTCTAAACTACGTGATCGACATTGTTGCTAGTAATTCAAAGTAGAATGTATGGAGATATTCAACAACAGGCAGAGAACAAAATTTCTATGCATAATGAAATGTATATTTACAAAGTTGCAAAAGAAATACACGTTAAAATTGTTCAACATGACGTATCGAACCATCTTTAAAGTTTTAAAGACAACATTATTGCAGAAACATACACAAATAAAAACAAAAACATGTGTACTAAACTACGTAATCCACATTGCTGCTAGAAATTCAACAAAAAATGTATGCAAGCGTTCAATAGCTTAAATTGAACCAATTGGCTAAGCAAAATGAATTGCTTAGCAGCAAAGATGAAATTAAAATATATACTTAAATTGTTCAATTTTGTTATAGAACCTCTATTAAAAGTATTAGGCACACACCATTGTTTCAGTAACATACATAAAAAAACAAGAACAACAAAAAATGTTTAACTTGTATTTGTACTTGTAGAACTTGTAGCAAGAAAATAAAAAAAGCCCACAAAGAAAAAAATCTTGTGTGCAACAGAAATGCTGAACCATAGTTAATTGTAGAAGCATTCATTATACATCTAATTGTGAATGTGAGCAGACGGAAATTGCAAAATGATATGTGGATGCTCTATTGAAATTTGTTTAGATAATACTTTTTCACGATTAAAAGTCGAAGAAAACACTCAATTAATTAAAAATGGAAGGTCAACGCCAAAACTTCCAAATTTAACAACAAAAAATAAAGCTTTTATTAGACATTTCAAGACTTCTAATTATAAGGAAAAAGCTTTGTTATGTAGTTGTCCCTTTATTAACAAATTATTTTGTTGGCCTTGTTTGCTTTTTTCTAGTGAAAATGTAACAACTGTTTGGACCACAGGTTATAATGATTTAAACCATTTAACTGCTTCTATGATAAAACATCAAACGTCTCAAGTTCACATTAGTAACACCTTGACATTAAAAACTTTTGGAAATGTTCGTGTTGATATTTTACTTAACGAACAAAAACGCATTTCATTATCGAGACACAACGAGCAGGTTTTAGAAAACCGACATGTATTTGAACGCTTAGTACAAGGTGGCGCAAAAGTAATCCTCCTATCAGAAAATGCTAAAATTTTGCGATTGGCCCCTAATGTCAGTTCTGTTTTGACATTTGTGTAGTAAACACATGCGAAATACACGTTAATAAACAATGTTACGCTACACTGCTCCAGAACGCGGAATATTGGTGACTATTTATTTGACCAATAATCGGTCGGTGACTTTGGCACAACGTGAATTTCGTCGCAGATTTCCTGGCCGTCCAACGCCTACTGGTGAAACACTGCGACGTTTAGCCGCTCGCCTCGAAGAGACTGGCACAACACGAGATGCTGCCAGGCGTGGCAGACCCCGGAGTAGCCGTTCTGCAGAGAATATTGCTGCTGTAGCCGAGGATGTCATGGAAGCGCCGTCGACATCGACCAGACGACGTGCCACGCAAATGAGTATCAGTCGACGGTCTTTACAGCGAATTTTGGTACAAGATTTGAAGATGTTTCCGTACAAAGTCCAGACGGTGCATCAGCTGTTAGCTGCTGACCGCCACTTGCGTGTAACATACGCTCAAGCCATCCTTAATCACCACCAAGAGGAAGATGATTTTTCATCAAAAATAATCATGAGTGATGAGGCCCATTTCCATCTTAGCGGGTACGTAAATAAGCTAAATTTACGCTTCTGGGGCACTGAAAATCCGCGTGTAACCCACGAAGAGCCATTACACCCGCTCAAAGTCACTGTATGGTGTGCTGTTTTCGCTGGAGGAGTCATCGGACCTTTTTTCTTCGAAGACGTCGCGGGCCAAACGGTTACTGTGAATGGTGAGCGCTACAGAGCAATGATCAACGAGTTCTTTTTGCCGCAACTTGATGAATTGGGATTGGAAAACATGTGGTTCCAACAGGACGGTGCAACGGCACACACTGCACGTGCCACAACCGATATGCTGAAGGATGCATTTCCCGGGCGCCTAATCTCCCGTTTTGGCGATTTGCACTGGCCAGCAAGATCGCCTGATTTGACCGCTCCAGACTTCTTTTTGTGGGGCTTTTAGAAGTCGCGGGTTTATGTCAACAAGCCTCAGACTCTTGCAGCTCTTAAAGACAATATCCGTCAAGAATGTGAGGACCTATCGCCGGAAGTTTTGGCCAAAGTGATGGAAAATGCCATAAAAAGGGCTCAAATGACAATCAACTGTGGCGGCGGCCATTTACATGACATCATATTCTCGACATGATGTAAAAAAAAATTAAAATACCAAATAAAAATAATCCACAAGAAGAATCAAAGTTTTTCATTTTTTTTTAAATTACAGCCAAAAAACATCGGAAGGTTATTTTTGCGCCACCTTGTAAATACTGTATGTTTTCTGGGTGTACAGGAACTTGCTTTTAGAGGTAACGATGAAAATGAAAATTCTGATAATAGAGGCAATTATGTGGAAATTTTACACTTAATTGCAAAATATGACAGTAAATTGGATCGTCATTTATCGACATCTAAGGTTTTTAAAGGCACTTCCAACCACATACAAAATGATTTAATTAACTCTATTGGTACCGTTAAGAGTTAAATGAAACTTTATTTATCTCTGTAATGCTTGATGAAACCACCGATATGAAAAAAAAGCTCAATTATCAATTGGTTTTCGGTATGTTGACAAAAAAGGTGTTGCTAGGGAGCGATTTTACAAATTTATGGACGTAATTGATGACCGAACAGCAAACGCTATTTCCACAAAATTAATAGACTTAATAAAGCTTAAGAATTGGGGAGAAAAGCTAGTAGCTCAGACCTATGATGGTGCAGCTGTCATGTCTAATGCATTGAATGGAACACAGGCTAAGGTTAGAGAACAGTTTCCGAATGCTATTTTTATTCATTGCAATGCTCATGTGTTAAATTTAGTATTATCGCAATCTGTGAACTTTATACAAGAAACCAAAATGTTTTTTGTAACATTATCAGGGCTGCCTGCATTTTTTAATTAATCCACCAAAAGAACTTATTTTTTCGATCAGGTGGTAAAACGAAGAATTCCTACTGTGGCAACAACAAGATGGAATTATTCGTCTAGACTTGTGAATATAGTTCACACTTATCGTTCGGATCTAATAATAGTATTTGAAGAAATGATAGAAGATCCTGATACTTGGGGTGCGGATGCAGTTCAAGCTAGAGGGTTTATGCAATTTTTAGATTCATTTAATACTGTTTTCATGCTAAATACATTTAACGACATTTTTCATGTACTGATGTATTGTTTGATATTCTGCAAAAAAAAACTCTTTAGATATTCAATATTGCTGCGAACATATAGCTAAGAAGCAAATATTAGCTAACAAATCGAAGTTTGATGATATATTATGTATGACAAAAACTACTGGTCGAGTAAGTTTAAAGCGTGGAGAAAATATTGAAAATTTCGAATTGAGATACAAAAAAACATACAATCAAATTTTTTTTTTTATTTTCAAAAATTATTTTAACATTTCATCTTAACTAACCCTGCGAAGCCAGGTGGCTTATCTGCAGGAGAATAATTGAAACACTATTTGTACAAATGGAAACTCGATTTAAATCTTTACAAAATTTAAAATTTGTAGAATTGCTTAATTTAAAAAAATATGCAAGTTATCAAACAAAATTTCCGACTGAAGCATTTGAAAGCTTAAAAAATTATTATGGAAATTTTTTTGATTTCATTAAATTAAAAAACGAATTAGTGGTGTTTGATGCCCATTCATATTTCTATGACATTGCTGTTTTCGACATACCAAGTAATTTAATTAATTTTGATTTGTCGCATACTTTTTCTGAAGTATTTAAATTAAGCATGTTAATTCTAACAATTCCAGTATCAACAAGTTCTGTTGAGAGATATTTTTCAGCACTTAAGAGAATTAAGACTTATTCCAGAAACCAAATGCTAGAGCAAAGATTACCAGAGTTAGCCTTAATTTCTATAGAAAAGTCTTTTTTAAAATTGTTAACAAATACAAATACAGCTGTAAAGTCAGCCAAACATCTTCTACTTCGGGGTGTCGCGAATGCATCTTTAACACACGAGGAATTGAAGACAGTGTGCTGATGTGTTAGTCTGCCCGTTACTTTCATGAGTTTGAACAGTTGCAGCAATTCATTTTTTTCTGTTACAGGAAGATTCATTGACGGTGGTGAATGGAGTGAGATCTGATTAACTTCATTTTGTAATTGCTCTGGAGTGAGTAAGTTTGGATTGATTTTTCCATGATGTGTATCCATGAGAGTGTCAAGGATTGATGATTGTATCTTCTTTATGTTGTTTGCAACTAGTGTTAATTCCACAACCGCTGAATTAAATAGTTGATTAAGTTGTATTTGCAATAGTATGTTGTTAATGTCATGTATCTCCTCTGAATAAAATTCAATCTTCCGTTCTAATTGTTCAAATCTTGCCTTAGCTGTTATTTGATTCTGCCGTATGATATTAACTGTTGAATCAATAATTGATGTTTGATTTTTCAACAGTTTTAACAAATATGATTCATTTTCGATGATTTGCTTTATTGTTGTGACATCTGTTCAGCGTATTCAGAGTCCAGGACTCCAAATAATAAATGTGCGACATTACCAACGATATCCAATGCTAATCTTTTGCCGCGTAATAGTAGGTTATCAAGTTGTACCTCAACTTCCATTTGTTCAAAGTGTTTAATGATACCTAAGCATGATGAGTTTGTTCTGATCATCTTACACAAGGTGAGTAATGACCTTGTCCCATTGATCAGAATTGCTGTTTCGGACCAGTAAGCATCTAAATCGTAGTACACGAATAGATTTCAATTGGTAGTTGAGATATATACTGTTCCAATTTGTTCGAAATGGATTCCGATCTTTGATCCGAACCTTTTGGTTTGGACCGGTGTTCCAATTGCCAGTGGTAGTACCAATAATATCGTGAGTAGCGCCAGGGTTAAATGATTTGTTAGAATTTTGATTCTCTTCGCTTTAGGTTCCTCAGTTATATTAGGGGTGGAATTGTCGATATTCTTGTCGTTGTCTTCAGTAGGAATAGTTGGTTCTGGTTCCTTGTGTATATGCAACAGAGCAAGCCGATGTATTGGACGCTTAAATAATCCTGACGAAGTTCTTACTTCAGCAACTCTTGCCGCACCGTTATCACCAGGGTAAACTTGAGTTATAATTTTTTCAGGGGATGCCCCTACTAATGCATTGCATTGTGTTGATATCAGGAAAATAGGTTATGGGGAGGAGGAAAGAGGGAGTAGTGTTTGTGGACATTTGACTTGAATTTTTCTAAATTGTAATTTGCAGGGAAGACTTCCGCAGGGAGACAATTCCACATACGGCTAGTGCGACTAGTGTGGACCATCTATTCCAAAACTCCTGTTTAACATTAAGTCATAGTCGTATGTTCTTAAACAATGTTGTAATTTAAAATGAATTTGGAAATAAAGAACAATTAACTAACTCCTGTTTAAGGTGAGCTACATGCTTCCAATGAGACAATCCTGATGCCTTTAATTGCGATGCCCTGCTATCTACTTGCGATGTGAGTGCTTCGCCGATGAGGAAATGACCAGGAGTTAAGGCCTCAAGGTTAGCTGGCTCATTTGTTATGGGTGTTAGTGGACGAAAATTTAGTATTGCTTCAATTTCCACCACGACTGTCTCCAATTATTCGTGCGTTAAAGATGCATTCGCGACACTCCGAAGGAGAAGATGTTTGGCTGACTTTACAGCTGCTTTCCATAAGCTTCCAAAATGTGGTGCTCTCGGTAGAATAAAATGAAAATGTATTCCCTTTGAGCTGGAAGCTCTATTCATTCGAAGTTGTTGGATTTCCTTTGAAAAGTCGGACATCTGAATGGTTTTTATGATTAAGAAAAGTGCATCGTCCAGTTCAGCCGGAGTTAAAGATATATGTGTTGGCCGAACTTCCATTTTTATCCTGAAGTTTCTGATGAATCTGAGAGTATATCCCAGCATCCTTTGCAAGGTTCTGAAGGAATTTTTATGTCGAATTGTGTATACGATGTCTTCGTTGGAGACAGTGACTGCTGAAATTACAGTTGTCTTCTTTTTCTCGATGTCAGTGGGAGTCTGAAACTCTTCCATCCTTAAGAACTCTTCCATCCTTAAGAGTTGATATAGGCAACTGCACCAAAAGCCTTTTCAGAGGCATCTGAGAATATATGCAGCTCTGATTTTGTTGGAAGCTCCCCTTTAAAAATGTGTCGGGGGATTTTGAAATTGTTCAAACTGTCTAAATCATTTCTGAATTTAGTCCAAAGATCCTCAGCCAATGGTTCATCCCAGTCTAACTTGAACTGCCACAACTGTTGAATGAACATCTTTGCCTTTTGTTCTGTATGAGATGTTGATCAATATCCAGGAACTGATGAATTTGTTGGCAACAAATTTGTGATGCCAGTTGCATGTGTCCACCGAAATTTGGATAAGTGGAACTGATGATTTGGTCACCAATGTTATGGTGACTGTTGTAAATGTCAGTCGGACTGATGATTTGGTCACCATTGTTGTGGTGCCTGTTGTCAGTGCTCCAATCGAGTTGCTGGAACTGCTGATGCTCGTCGCAAAAATGGTATGATGCTTTTTGTAGCCTCCGCTGAAGAAAGTTAGCAACACTGTTAAAGTTTGGTCGTGATTTTTATTTACTCTTGTATAAGCTTATTTAAATTGAAAAATTATTCACATATATCACCCTCTCCAGCTAAGTATTATACTACAAACAACAAATCGTACTTTTCTACATACGTACAAAGTGAAATATCATCGATAATTGCTGTAATTAAATTGTTTGGTGTTATTTTTATTTTTGGCAAAAATCATACAACAACAATAAATCTAAGTTGTTTTTATTCATTTCTTTATTTACCTTATGCTTTGCTTTTATTTGCCGTTCATATCAACATTGATTTACCAGATTGCCATTGTAATTTAATCATACATAGCCTTACCCATCGTATTTATTACATTGTACAGAGTTGCTAATTTGATTGCTTCAACTTACCCGTGACAACAACCTTTTTATTGCTTGATCAGAATCCCGGCTAACATTTTAAAAATCCCTTAAATGACCTGTGTAATTAAAGGCTGTACTATCGTAGCAGAGTATGAGAGAATGCTGTGTTGCAATATTTGCCATGGAGTTTGCCATTTTAAATGTAGTGGCATTCCTGTTACTGCTGCTGAGTCTGTTAATAAATATAACTTTTTACAATGGACTTGTCCAGATTGTGTTCCGCTTGGTGCAACTTTTTACCGCTTTGTCCAAAGTACAATAACTGATTACCAATCAATTAAAGATGGAGCGCTTGATCTGGTTGATCGTATTGCTACCTATGGAAAGCTTTTTAATGACTAAGTCTTTTGAGGCTCTAAAATCCAATCAGCAGTCTTCTCCAAAAAGACGTAAGTCTGCGAGAAAAAATAAAAAAAACCTGATGATCTTACTAATGTTAATCATACTCCTGTTAGCCCTATACAATCATCTTTAAAATATCCTAATTCTACTAATCATACTGCAATAGTTCCTTCAAATAATTTAACTGATACATCGAATAATAATCAGCAAACTGTGGTAGCTCCTAACTATGCTCAAGTTTTAGCTTCTTCGGTTCCTGCTCTTTCTGTTCCTATTTCTTCACATCATGATAATCCTGTTCCGGGTTCTTCAATTTCTGCTCGTCCGGTTCCACTAAGATCTTTATTGCCAAATAAATCAGTTTTTGTTTCCAGGTTAGTTTCCGAAACAACTACTGGTGATATTGATTTTTACATAAAATCAAAACTTAATCAAAATGCTGTATTCCAAATACGTAAATTCAATTTTTCTAAGCCAAGATTAATATCTTCATTCAAAATTACTGTGCCTGCTGACCTCTTTAGTATCGTTATTGATCCAAATTTTTGGCCTGAGTATACACTTGTACGAGAATTTAAAAATAAAAATAATCAATTACCTTCTGGTCGTTTGTCTTTACCGGTCTCAAATGCATCAAAAAACTAAATATTCATCCTTATGATCAATTATCTGTAATTTATCAAAACGTTTGTGGCATAAATGCAAAATTATCAACTTTATTTAAAAATAGTTTTGATTTTACTCAACATATAATAGTTTTTTCTGAAACCTGGTTAAAAAAGAATATTTTTAATGCTGAGATTTTATGTAATAAATATAACATTTATAGATTGGATAGAGAAACTGAAACAATTGGGGGTGGAGTTTTAATAGCTGTCTCTTGTCAACTTGCATCTGAGGAAATTCAGTTTGATTTACCTCGAAATATTGAATTTATTGGCGTTCTTATCAAAATTAAGCAAAAACAATTGTTTGTAACATGTTCCTATATTCCTCCTGATTCCGAACAACCACTTTACGATATTCATATAGAAACTATTAGATCTGTCGTGTCAAAAGCTAATCCTGATGATTATATCCTTCTATTTGGTGATTTTAATCTTCCTTCAATTTCCTAGACATATTTAAATGAATCATTTTATTATTCGGCATCTACTTCAAAGGATTGGAATGATGCTGTTGTTAATAATTTGTCAGCCTTATGACTATTTCAAATCAATGGTGTTCACAACGTTCAAGGAAGGCTTCTAGATTTAATGTATGTCAATGAGCCAACAGATTATTCATTAAATCGCACTGACCCTGTAACCTTACCGGAAGATCCATACCATCCCACTATAGAGTTAAGTCTGAATTTACCGTTTGCCATTAAACAAAACTCTGGTAATGATAATTCAAAAGTATTTTGTTTCACAAAGGCAAATTATAATGATTTAAATTATTATTTTTATAATACAAATTGGCTTCATTTATTATCTATCGGTAATGGTAAATCAACATCTATTGATTCAATGATCGATGTATTCTACAAAACTATTTTAAATTATATGAACGACTGTATCCCGAAACATATTCCTGCTAATCATTCTGTTCCACCGTGGAACTCAAAACAATTATCGAGACTAAAAAATTTAAAGAATAAACGATTTAAAAAATATAAAGAAACTGGCTTAGTAACTGATTATATCAAATATTCTGTTTCGCGTGCTGAATATAATTTGCTTAATACAAAGCTTTATGATAATTACTTGGAAAATATGAAAATAAATTTAAGAAGAGATCCTATATCGTTTTACAAATTTGTAAATTCTAAGAGAAAATCTTCTGGCTTTCCAACTGTCATGAAGTATCTCGATCGTGAATCCCGAGATGATATTGTCATAAGTGACATGTTTGCTGTTTTCTTTGGTTCAACTTATTGTAATGCCCAATATGACACTTTGAATGATTATCCATTTCCAGGTACAGAACATCAATTAATAACTTTTCCTCTTATAACTACTGATGATATTGTTAAAAATTTAAAAGAATTTAAAAACTCAACAACTTGTGGGCCTGATGGTGTTCCCAGTTGCATCTTAATCAACTGTGCAGATGCTTTGGCGTATCCCTTGAGCATAATGTTTAATATCTCCATTAAAAATGGTTATTTCCCAAAGTTATGGAAGGACTCTTTCTTAATTCCATTATTTAAATCTGAAAATAAGTCAAATGTTATTAATTATAGAGGAATTGCAAAACTCAGCGCGATTCCAAAGCTATTCGAAAAATGTTTAACTGATTCTCTGTGTCATCAAATTTCCTCTATAATATCTCCTCTTCAGCATGGTTTCCGTAAGGGGTGCTCTACAACAACTAATCTATTACAATTAACAACTTTAGTAAATCGTGGTTTCCTTAATGGCGAAAACACTGATGTCATTTACACTGATTTCAGTAAAGCTTTTGATAAAGTTAACCATAATATTTTACTCAAAACACTAAATATGATGGGTTTCGCTGGAAATTGTTTAAGCTGGATAAAGTCATACTTAAAAGACAGAAATCAGAATGTTAATTTTAATAACACAACGTCGAAAAATATTATTGTAACATCTGGAGTTCCTCAAGGTAGCCATCTTGGACCAATTTTATTTTCTCTTTTTATTAACGATTTACCATCGGTAATAAAGTTTTCAAACGTTCTTATGTATGCTGATGACGTTAAAATTTTTCGTGGCTTTAATAAAAATTCCTATCAGATTTATCTACAGCAGGATTTAAATAGTTTTTACGAATGGTGCTCCTCTAATTTAATGGAACTAAATCCTTCTCTAGAAGGACAGAATCTTTTGGTCTTTACTCTTTGGGTGGTTTTCAGTTGGAATTAGTAGATAATATTTTAGATTTGGGTATTTTCTTAGACCCAAAATTTGATTTTAAACGGCATATTTTATTGACGATTAATAAAGCTCGTGGCACCTTAGCTTTCATAAAACGATGGGCTAAGGAATTTGCAGATTCCAATGTAACAAAACAATTATATACATCGCTCGTGAGACCAATTTTGGAATATGGATCTGTGATTTGGGATCCATTATCCATTGTTCAAATTGGAAAAATTGAATCAGTGCAAAAACAATTTTTGCTGTTCTGCTTACGAAGCACCTACCCTAATACCATTAATAATCTACCTTCATATACAACCAGACTAAACCTCGTTAAGCTTCCCACTCTGAAAAGTAGAAGGACAATGCTAAACGTTACATTTTTATTAAATTTGATTAATGGTGATATATGCTCCGATTTCCTGTTAGAAAATTTTGTACTTTTCGTTCCTCCAAGATCAACACGTAATTATACTCCATTTTATCGTCAAATGTATGCTGACGTAGACTTAAATAAATAAATAAATAAAAAGACAAGGTCTCGCTGGTCAGGCTGCGTGTAGTAGTTGGTCACCAAAAAAAATTCCAAGCCCCTTACCGCTGGTGGGGGGAAGCTTAAAAATTCAATGGTGGTCGTGGTCACCAAAATGTGTTTGGTGTCTGTTGTATGCGTCCACAGAAAATTCGAATTCGTGGAATGTGTGTTGTAGTCTCCGCTGAAGACAAGGACTCGCTGGTCAGGCTGCGTGTAGTAGTTGGTCACCAAAAAATTCCAAGCCCCTTACCGCTGGTGGGGGGACGCTTAAAAATTCAATCATGTCGGGGTCACCAAAAAATTTTTGAAGTGTGGTTAATTAATATGACTCAATTCAAACCCATAAATTTGAACTCTACTAATTTGTTTTTTTGTGGTTTTACTTTCAAGCACTTGTAACTTGAACGCAAAGGTGATCAATAAATAAAAAGACGAGTTTTTTATTACTGACAATATTTACAATTTTTATTGTGGTATTTATAGTAATTTTATGCTGACCTAATGTCTGCATATTTTAGAACAATAAAAAATAAACAATTAAAATGTATGTGTAATTGACCAATCAAACCAAAGTCACTCAAAATACTTGCAATTAATGCAATTTGTAATATGATATTCTTTTATTAGCGGTAATCACTCTTGATAGAAAACTTTTTCTTGGAGGAAACATTATCGATTTCTTTTTCATTAAAGAGTGAGCGTCTTTTTTAGCAAGATTGTTTTCAACACTGTCAGCTGATCTTTGTTTACATTTGTTCTAGGCTGAACACGTTTTTCACCAAATGTAATTAAAAGTTAAATAAGCAAAATGCCAAAAACATCAGAAAAAATTAAAATAATTAAATTTATAGTGGAAAATGCAATAACACAAATAGATTTTATGCAGCATTTTCAACTTGGAGGTAAATTTTATTAATATATAAACATATATATAATTAACAATTTATTTAAAAAATATGAAATTATCTTGTGACGCTTAAAATCAGTTGTTCTTCTGTCAAAAAAAGTTGTTCTTGTTTTCTACTACAACTTACTCAAGGTTTGAGTCAAAGAAATTTCCTATCAAGAAAAGGAGAATCGAAGAAAACGAGAAAAAACAAATCCCATACATTTTGTTGTTGTATCTGTCGAAAGTTTTCTTCTTTTCTCGTTTTCTTCGATTCTTCTTTACTTTTCTATCAAGAGTGATTACCGCTATTAACTTTTACGTTTGTTGGACAATAAAATAATACGTAAATAATTATTAAGGGTATTCACATATATGGAGAATAGTCTTAACAATTATTAGGTGTATTGACATGTTTTTAAACAAAATTCTATGATGATGTGGTTGAAAATTTCATTCAAAAAACATGACGTATTGAACTGGTTTATAAATAAAAAGTCAAACTTAAAATAAAATTGCCAAGCTAAAAAAAAAAAATTAAAAAAACAAGAAAAAATAAAATATAAAAAAAAACTTGGAAATGGGATCTTTTCTACCACATCCTAAAAACAATTAAAATAACAAGAAAAAATATAAAAAAAAATTAAAAAAAAAATAAAAAAAAATTAAAAAAAATAATAAAAAAAATATAAAAAAACATAAAAAAAACTTGAAAATGGGATCTTGTCTATCACGTCCTTGTCGTGGTCCTGGATAAAACTGAGAATAGACAATTTTTTTTAGTTTTAAAATGTAGTGAACACCCTGCTAAAAACACCACAGCACGCCCCTGATCAAAAGGGTAAACATTTCAACCATTTTGCTCTATCTTGATTAGTTTTTAAGTTATAGTCAATAAACCAAAAAAAAAACGTGTCATTTGCATGTTAATGTATTGACATTACATTAAAAAATGTATTTTTTTTTTTGGAAAATATACTTTTTTGAAAAAATTTCCTTTTGTTTTATAAAGGGTCCGCCATCTAACGTTTTTTTTTTCCGATGCCGATTTTGCCTAAAAAATCATCTTTTCAGATGAAGCTCATACTGCGTGGCCAGCCGAGGCAGCCATTTAAATGAAATTATTTTCCATTATTAACCGGAAGGATTGTACTTTCAAATAAAAAAAAATTTGAGAAAATATTCAGTAGTTTTTTTTATAGCATTTAAAAAAAAAAAGTTATTTGGCGGACCCTATATTTTAACTTTTATACAAAGTTACTTTTTTTGATAAAAAAAATTACTGTGCTTAAAAAAGGTTATTTTTTATGCAAAAACTACTTTCTTCTAATCGCTCTGGCCGATTTTTACGAAGAGACCAGTATACCGTAAGATCTGTTGTGAAAACCGGTCAGCAGACCGGTCTAAACGGTGTAGACCGTAGGCTCTATTTTATATTAAAAAATAACAATTTCTAAGATCCATACTATCATTAATATATGCTTTAAAATTGAGCTATGATTCTTATAAAATCTAGTGAATTGAAATCGATAAGCACACAAATCGCTTTTAAATAATAGGTCACATTTAATTTGTATTCCCAATTACAAAATATATTTAATATAAGAAAACATGATATTAAAGATCCATTTACAAACCAAAAATATAAAGAGCTCTATACAGACACAAAATTTCCAGAGGAAATACGATAAAAGCATACTTAGTAAAATTGCTTTCATTCAAATTCTGTGTCAATTTAATATGTGTAAAGTAAAATTAAATTCAATAAATATAGAATCAAATAAATCGAACTGACGACATTTGAATTATTGTGCGTTTTTCAACAGTAGATCGATATCGGAAGCTATATAAAGAAGTAAGTATATTTATTTATTCATATTTAAGTTGTTAAATAAAAATACAAATTCTAACCCCAATTTTATTTTCTGTAGTTGAAAACTATACATTGGTACTGTGTTATTTTCTGGCCTTTGCTCTCGGTTGCAAATGTAATGAATGATTCAACAATTTATTAGTAACGGTATTATAATTAATTTAATGAGTTTCTTCAATATTTAATAAATAAATTATAATTTTATTACATCAAAATAAAAAAGCAGCATTTTAAATCCAAAAAATATGACAAGCTATTAAGCTATATAAGGATTTGTATACAAACAAAGTAGAACTATTATAAATATGTTTTGCTTGAATTTCCTAAAATAAAAGTGGAAGAATTACCCAGTTTTTGTAGTTAAATGTCATTATATAGTTCTTCAAAACATTTTCCTAAGTTGATTGACAAACTTTCCTACAAATAGTTGTAAGTTGAAATGCTCCTACTTTACATGGTAATATTATACCTTTTTGATAAACTAGATTTTTGTGAGTGTAGATATAGTGCAAACAAAATCTAGCACTTTTTATAGCACTTTTCAACAATCAACTTATGGCAACATTGGTGCCTTGCCAGCGGTGGTCGTTTTGTCTTTTTCCGACTCACAATCATAAATACATAAATGCTCTTTGAATATGGTTACCTCAACCATGTTTTTTATGTATTGATCGTGTTTTTATGTATTGACCGATTTTAACCCTTTAATTTGTTTTTGACATTTTATTTATATTAAAAACCAAAATCATTTTATCTATTTTCTTTTATTTTTAAAATAATAATAACACTGTGCTACACAGAAAATGCACTTGCCAAATGGCCTATTGTAGGTTGTATGTCTAGCTGAGGTTTGAGAAGTTGAAATACACCCTCAAATTTGCGCGATAAACGCGCAAACGATTATTTTTTGAAAGTGGCTCATTTAAACATTTGTAACTCAGTCATGTTTTATCAGATTTAAAATTTTTAAACGGTATTTAAATGAAAATCACGAGGTTTTTATAAACATATATACTTTCTTTATATTACACAGTACAACACATGATTTTGGGACCAAAAAAAAACACAAAATAAAGTTTATACAGAAAAAATAGCATATTTGTGGATTTGTAATCCAGTTATTTAGCTAAAAAGGTGAAAAATGGGGGAAATGGGCATTTTTGCGATTTTTAAGGCACCGGATGGATTGTTCCGCATTTTTTTCTCCTATTCAATATCTACAACTTTACTTCAGGCACAAAAGAGATATTCCGTACGGTATACCGAGATATAACCGTGTTAAAATATAGAAAAAGTGCTAAAAATCCGCCTTGAGCCAAAAAATTCGTATGGCCATTAAATTATTACTGTAGCCAACTTGACAAAGCGAATGATGCAGAAGTTCTTTTTTTTTGGGCTACTTGTGTTGAAAAATGTTGTACTGTGTTATTATTATAGAGTTTGTATACATTTTTATAGTAACAGTTAAAATTTAAATTTTTTTAAACTTTTTTTTTTTAAATAACAATATTCTGAAAGTTAGTGTTTTCCTGATTAAATTGAGCCTTCATTTGTTAAAAAGTTATGGTACTTTTTCTGTATATATAAGAATTAAAGTTTTTAGTTTTTTTCAAACTTTTTCAACTTCTACGAGTTAAAAGTAAACGGACGACTTAGTTTTTTTTTCAAACTTTTTCAACTTCTACGAGTTAAAAGTAAACGGACGACTTACATTTCAGTAAATTCAACTAACATTGTCATTTGTTTTTTATTATTCAAAAAATTAACCACAATAAATAGACAATTGTAGTCAAAAATGAATTTCTTCTAAAAATAACTGTTTTTTTCACTTAAAATTAAAGATACTGTATTACAGCTCAAATAACTACAAACATATACAACAGAAGTTCCCTAATCTTATATATAAAATTCTCGTGTCACAATGTTCGTTCCCGTACTCCTCCGAAACGGCTTGACCGATTCTCATGAAATTTTGTCAGCATATTGACTAGAATCGGCCAACATCTAAAAATGGGCGTGATTGGACCAGTGGGCGTGTCAGCTCCCATACAAAGTAAATATTTAATATCATATATCTACAGTTTTATAATAGCCAGAGTCTTAGAAATTTGTGCACGTTGATTATTTGTTAATGTGAATAGTCATGGGAAAAATGGGCGTGATCGGACCAGTGAGCGTGTCAGCTCCCATACAAAGTAAATATTTAATATCATATATCTACAGTAATATAATAGCCATAGTCTTAGAAATTTGTGCACGTTGATTATTTGTTAATGTGAATAGTCATGGGAAAAATGGGCGTGATCGGACCAGTGGGCGTGTCAGCTCCCATACAAAGTAAATATTTAATATCATATATCTACAGTACTATAATAGCCATAGTCTTAGAAATCTGTTCACGTTGATTATTTGTTAATGTGAATAGCCATGGGAAAAATGGGCGTGATCGGACCAGTGGGCGTGTCAGCTCCCATACAAAGTAAATATTTAATATCATATATCTACAGTTCTATAATAGCCAGAGTCTTAGAAATTTGTGCACATTGATTATATTATGAATAGTCATGGGAAAATTGGCGGGATCATACCAGTGGGCGTGGCAGCTCCCATACAAAGTGATTATTTAGCTCATATACAAAATTAATATTAATATTAAATATCTAGGGTTCTATATTAGCTATATATCCTTCAAATTTTGTACGAGTAAATAAATCATCACATATAAGACTTTTTGCAAGGTTATTTAATAATTTCTTTTTTTTGAAAGCCGTTGTCATGCTTTTCAAAACGAGATATCAAACTCTTAAATCGGTTATGTAGTTCCGAAGATATTTATAAAAAACCTATGTTTATATTTACAAAAAACCTATGTTAATCTTCAAGCTATGTTACACGAACAGAACAGCCTCATCCGTCTATTCAAAACAGCCCTAGAACAGATGCCGACAGATGAATTTACGGTTGTGATAAGAGCTGACCGGACAGCGGCTGGTGAGCATGAGCGGCGCTTTAATGCACCGGTAATAGGTGACGTCGCAGTTGTTATGGCAGTTGTTTTCAGCTATTCATTTTATATACTTCAGCAAATAAAGGCGATAGAAGGACAAAGAGGCGTTGGGGTTCCCATGAAATTACAAATTTTAAAATGATTTACTAATGTGAATTTATTTTTTTAATTATTTATTTGCGTAAAAGAAATTTCTTGATTTAAAGAATTAATTACAATTAAAATTTGAAGGCAAGACAACGTTTGTCGGGTCAGCTAGTGTAGATATACATTTATAAATATTAGAAATGAGTAATTCCTACTAGTCTGTATTTAAATAAAATTTTGTGTTGTAATAACGGAAGTAATGCTGAACATAATTTTCGAATTGATATCATACAGTTATGTACCATGGAAGCTGTGTTGTACGTTTCGTAAATATTCACATGGGAAAACGTAATTATTGTTAAGTCGAGTATGCTTAATGCGATGATGCCTGACATTTTCAAAAGTTTAGCGCTTGTTTTCCATATATTCGAGATATAAAATTCGATTTTAAAGTGTAATAAAAACGATATTTTTTTGCAATTTGGGTGATTTATTGAATTTAATTTCTATTGAATATTCACAACATTATATTATAATGCAAATTTTTTTCGGAAAAATAAATTTATTCGCGGATTTGTTTTAAATTTTGATTATAATTTTTAAAATGCATGGAACATGATAAGAAACAATATTTTAAAAGAAACGAAATCGAGAAAAGGAATTTAAGGCGAAAAAAAAATTTCAAGTACTTTTCAGTCATTGAATATTAACGGTTTAAATTGCAAATATCGCGATAATGAGTGCCAAATGTATTCGAATTTAGTTTACAAGCTGTATTCCCGGCTGGTCTAAATTTAAGACTAGCGCTGATAGTTATGTTTTACATATACAATGTTCAAATAATAATTATTTTCGTGCTTACATCGCGAATATTTTAGAACCGCAAGCAGCTGAAAGTTTCATATAAATATAAATCAAAAAAGTACTGTAGATAGCTCGTTTCCATTCCAAAATAAACATTGTAGTAGATAGCTCAATCTGATTTTGCAAAAAAAGCAGTGTTAGAATGATATTTTAAATTTGAAATTCATAACATAGATGATAACTACTCCAGTGAATATATTGGCATCAAAACCTCAATTTCTAAAAAAAAAAATAGATAGCTCCGTTGATAGCTCCTCCTTCACACTAATGACTCATTCCATATAAAACCATCCAAAAATATAAAATTGTCGACCTATACCCCCTGCAATTTTAACCAAACATGGTATCTAAGGTTAGTGTCACATAAATGTATCATCGTAGAAGGCTTAGCTTCTTAGCTCTAACGGTTGGGGAAATATCGCGTTTTGAAATATGTAAAAAATTTAAAATTTAAGGAAAGTAGTAGTACTTAATACCTCATTTTAAGCCACGTGCTTTAAATAAAAAAGTAAAAAAAATATTTTTTCAAGTTTAAATGCATTTTTTTCAAAATCCGCGATTTAAACCGCTCTATTTCAAAAAAACTGCTTTTTAATTTTTAAACAAATATACACAGAAAAAATTATGGGCCAAAAATATCTAATTAATCGATTGTTTGAATATCAATGGCAATTTAAACATTTTTTTTAATTGCTTCAATTAAAAAATTTATTGAATTTTCTAATACAACATGTAAACAAAATTTTTAAAAATTTGGCAAACTATTTTTTTTATTTTATTTAGATTAAATTCTAAGAAAGTTGGCAACTCTGTTAAGTTCAGTCGTGAATTTTTGTGTTGTGATCTACCAATATTAATTTTTATTATTTCGTGGCTTTAAATTAATCATATGGACATTTAAGTATTTTTTGCAACTTTCCTTGTTCCTCCTATATGAAGTGTGTGCGAATTTTCATTGAATTCAATTGTTTTGATATCGTTTTTTGGTGCCAGTTTCTTGCTATTGCAATAACAACAACATTTTATTGCCTGCAGCTTTTAATAAGTTTAAGTATTTATTGTTGTTTTTCTGCTTTTTGTTTTGTCACAACAATCTGTGATTCACAATAATATTCATCTGTGATTTCACAATAATATTCATCTGTGATTCACAATAATATTCCTGGTTTGTGTCTAAGATAAGCTTTTAATTAACATCAGAACTGTCCAACCTTCTGTACGAAATGGAATGCTCTAAAGAAAATTGCAATGTTACGGGTATTGTAAGAATGGTATCCTGTTGGCTTTGCTTATGCAATTACCATATGACATGTACCTATATTAAAGACCGTGATTTGGATGCTCTTTCTGATAAAAATAAGTGCCTTTTTGGACTTGTCCACGTTGTAAGGATATCAGTGTTGAATTTTATAATTTCTTTAAAAATTTAAAAAAATTTGAATTTAATAATATCAAAAAAGATTTTTTTGGCAATGTCCGAAAGATTGAATAAATATGGAGAATTGTTTGATTCATACCCTAATTTAGACAAATTTGCCAATTCATCTCATCTTTCGTCTCCAAAAAGAGGAAAAACTTCAAAGAAGTCACCTGATTTACCTCCTACATCTTATTTACATTATACATCCAATGCTTTACAACCTCAAAATTTGATTGAAATCGATGCGGTGTCTCCTATACCACCAATTTCTACAAGCTCATCTTCTAACTCAGTTCCACTCCCTATTTCTAATCATCTGCAAGAAAATCCTTCTTAGTCGAACGAAAAACATATAAATATTTCAGTCCCATCGAACTTATCATACGAACCGAATGCTCATCAGACTTCGAATGATTCCACAAAGCAAGATGAAGCTCCTAAGGAACTTCGTTTACTGTCTCATAGAAAGACAATATTTGCCACTCGTTTTGTGCATGATACATCAGTTAAGGATATTGAACATTACATTTATACGAAGTTTTCGATTGATATATCCAAGGATGTCCAAGTTTATAAAATAAACGCACGTAATAGAGCATCTTTTAAAATAATTGTATCTGAGGATTTGTTTGACCAAATAGTTAATGTAAGTTTTTGGCCTAAAAAACCTTGGTTCGTCAATTTATTTACCGAGATGATGATAAAATACGTCTTCCAACATCTAATAATTCGGCAACTAATTCAAAAAACTAATTTCAAATATTCCAACAAATCGTAAACCAACAATTCGAAAACCAAATTTAAATGTAATTGAAAATATTCCCATTGCCTACCAGAACGTTCGCGGAATGAAAACCAAACTAAAATCCTTTTTCATTCAAAGTTTTAATCTTGATCAAAATATTATAGTCCTTACCGAAACTTGGCTTCGAAGTAGAATTGAAAAACAAATACTTAATGCAGAATTAATGTGTAATAAAAATTCAAATTTATAGACGTGACAGAGATTATAAAGGAAATGAAAAAGAAGGTGGAGGCGTTTTAAATGCAGTTAATTCAAACCTTTCTTCTGAAGAAATTGTATTAAAAGATATTCCTGACATTGAATTTGTAGCCATTTGTATAAACTTAAATCCCAAAAAGCTGAATATAACTTGTTCCTATATTCCTCCAAACTCTAGTTTAATCGATTATGAAAAACATTTTAAAGCTATAGAACTCCTTGCAAACCGTTTAAATTCTGGTGATAACATAGTTATTCTTGGAGATTTTAATATCCCAAGCAATGAGTTTGTGGATTCACTCGCAGGCCTTGGAGTTTTCCAAATAAATGACGTGCGCAACAAATTTGGCAAATTATTGGATCTAGTATTTACAGATCATCCATCAGACTTAAGTATTAAACGCATTAATCCTCTGTTAACTCCAGAAGACGTATATCATCCCACTTTAGAAATTAACATGTTTATTCAAAAACAAGCTTCCATAAAAACTTCTCAAGGTGTTCAGAAAATTTTTGATTTTAGAAAAGCAGACTTCAACAAGCTGATTACTCTTCTTTCACGTAATAATTGGTCTCACTACATTCCGCAAGGAGTTTGTAGTTCGGATACCATTGAAGTAGTTACAGAAATGTTCTATAAGCTTCTGTTTGAATGTTTTGTAGAATCAATTCCAAAGATTATGAGAACATCATTACATGGCCCACCCAGCAAACAATCCGGTCCGTTTATGTGCCGTTTTCGGTACAGCATATACGGATTCGAAGTCTGTTTCCGTACCGTTTTCCGGATCAGTATACGGACCGGAAAACGCAATAAAAGGAACATCGAATACGGATTCGAAGCAGTATAAAGCACGCTAACACGGACCGTTTTCGTACCGTCATGCTGTATATAAAACGGAGTGTACGAATTGAGTGTACGTTCAAAACGTACCGTAAACTGTCCGTCATTTATTTAAAAAACGGAGTGGACTCCGTTTTTAATATACCGTAAACGGTCCGAATATGGTCCGTATGCGTACCGTTTTTTTTTAATGTCCATTTTTATTTTTTTTTATATTTATTTTATCTAAATGATTTCTCCTTTTTTTAATTTTAAACAAAAGTGTGGTTTTATTTTTAAATTTTTTCATTTATAAAGATATTAACAAAAATGGATTAACAATTACAATAAAAATAAACTAGAAAACAAGATATGTATGAATTAAAAATAAGAGAAAAATTAAATTATATACAATGAGGGTATTCACGATCCTTTTAAAATAGCCAGAAGCTCATTTAATGCCTTGTTTGAAATTCCATGCGTGACTGCCCATGTTGCTATCTCTTCTCTTATTGACAAGTGTATTTCTTCTTCGATATACTCCAGATGATTTGACAGTACCGAGTTTTTATCACATATAATTTCATCCTGATCACTTGACGCTAGTGATGCCTCATCACATGAAGATTGTTCTAACGTAGGCTCCACATCCATAGCCTCGTCATTTGGAAAATCATTTAAAACCATTTCATCATTTAGAAACAGTGGGTCTACTTTATTTGGAAAAATTGACTGAAATAGATTTGTTGTGTCCCTGCGGGATGATTTATAACTACGCATGTTGAGATTGCTTATTTTACTGATGCGGGAAATTTTGTTGCGTAAGAGTCTATTGAAATTACTAGATTAAAAACTATTTAAGATTATTCAACTTACCTGTATCAAGTTAATGTATCAAAGTTATTCCGTGGTTATTTTTATTTATATTTTATTATATTATTTCATTAATATTTAATTATATTAATAAATAAAACTGTTTGATTTTTTTTAAACAAATCACACTTCGGTAATACCGGAAGAAAAACGATAACGGTTGTAACGAAGTTTTAACTGATGAAAATCGGTGTAGTCTGGTTAAACGGCACCGAAACGGATACAGCAAAACGGAGTTAAAACGTATAATTTTCGAAAATTTTAATAATCCAATTTTACTGTACGTTAATGGTCCGTTTTCGTACAAGCTTCGACGGATACGTCAATTCCGGTCCGTTTTCGTACCGTCAATGACGGATTCATGAATCCGTTTGTAACGGACAGTCCGTAAAGTTGTTTCTTGGGCACCTTGGAATACTAAAGAGCTGCCCCGACTCAAAAATTTGAAAAATAAGCATTACAAAAATTATAAAAAATCAGGTGCACTAACTGATTATGCCAAGTACTCCATTGCACGATCTGATTACAACTTATTAAATAATCGATGCTACAACAATTACTTAAGCAAAGTTAAACTTAAATTTAGACGTGATTCAAAAACATTTTATAAATTCGTTAATTCCAAACGTCTTGTATCCGGATTTCCATCCATGATGAAATTTCATCAAAAAGAATAGTCAAATGATGTCGAAATTTGCGATATGTTCGCAGATTTTTTCTCCACCACTTATTCCAATACTACTTTAAATATAAATGCAGCCACGGATTATCAATTTCCTATTCCTGAAGCAGTTCAAGTGAATATTCCAGCATTACATACTACCACTATTGCTAATGCAATAAAACATTTAAACTTTTCCGACTCGTATGGACCTGATGGGGTCCCAAGCTGTGTATTAAAGAACTGTGTAGATACCCTAAGCACGCCGTTAACACATTTATTTAACTTATCCCTCTCCAATGGATATTTCCCCTCAATCTGGAAACAATCGTTTATTATTCCGTTGTTCAAATCAGGGTAGCAAAATATTACTAACTACAGAGGAATCGCTAAACTAAGTATTATACCAAAACTTTTTGAAAAGATCGTAACTAATTTTGTATCCCACGATGTATCCTCAATTTTATCATCGTCACAGCATGGATTTAGAAAAGGACGTTCCGCAATTACAAATCAGCGTGTTATTTTTAATCAATCAACCTCTAAAAGTATTTTTGTTCCTTCTGGAGTTCCTCAAGGTAGTCATCTTGGACCAGTACTATTCCTTTTATTCATAAATGATCTCCCGTCATGCATCCAACATTCCAATATATTAATGTATGCTGATGATGTAGAGTTGTTTCTCAGTTACAAGAAATCTTACTTGAACTCCATATCACAATCGGATTTGTCGTCCTTATTACAATCAGATTTAACCTCGTTCCACGATTGGTGTAAAGTTAACCTCATGGAATTAAATTATAAAAAATGCAAATATATGCTGTTTTATAGAACGAATCCAGTTTTCCATACTTATATTATAGATGGGCATGAACTTGAAATAGTACATTCAATTCTTGATCTTGGAGTATTAATGGACAAAAATCTAAGTTTTAACGCACATATCACACAAACTGTAAGCAAGGCTAAAGGAGTTCTTGGTTTTATAAAAAGATGGGGAAAAGAATTTGAAGACCCTGATGTTACAAAACAGCTATTTACATCTCTTGTTAGACCAATACTTGAATATGCCTCCGTAGTTTGGGATCCGCATTATGACATCCATATAGAACGAATTGAATCCGCCCAACGCCAATTCCTTCTGTTTTGCCTTCGATCTAATTCATGGGTGATGGGCAGAAATCTTCCTTCATATGAAAAGCGTTTAGCATTAATAAAACTTCCTACGCTCAAAAGTAGAAGAATTGTGTTAAATGTATCTTTCCTGATCTAATATATAAAAGGTATTACGAATTCAGATTACCTTCTTAGCAAACTTGAGTTCGTTGTTACAACTCGACCAACACGGTGTTACCAGCCTTTAAAACTGCAGTACTTTCAGTCCAATTACGCAAATTTTGATCCATTCCGCAAAATTTGCAATGAATTTAACAACTTGTATGCCTTCATTGACATTTCCGAAAATATACAAGTCACTAAAAGGAATCTAATCTTGTTGTTTAATCAATTAAATATAATTTAAGTTTAATCTTTATTCCATAAAATCATTTATTAAAAAAATAATAATCTTGTATGTTTTTCAATTTTTGTAAATATGTAAAAATTTAAAATTTATGTATATAGTAGTCTGTAAGGAATTTTCAAATAGACTTAATAAATAAACAATAATAAATAATCAAACAAAGGTTTAATTATATCAATATATTATTTAATTTGTAAATAAAAAGAAAAAAAATCGCAAATGATTAACTTTTAATAAGTTAAATAGTTTACCGATTTCAAATACACGCAAAATCGTAGTTATTTCACTAGAGTTTGCAACACTCTTTTTGTTGAGTTATTCGTGTACGCACGAAAAATTAATTTAGTTTCGTGTTTTATCTGTGGTAATAAAAGTGCAAATGTGGATTTAAATAAACCTTATCGAAAAAGGACAATTAAGCTATTATTTTTGTAAATAATTAAATTTTCAATAAGTATAAGAGTCATTAAACTATCATTTTAAAGTTGTGTGTGATTTTTTTAAGAAAGCAATTCAATTACAAGTAAAAGTTCAAGACAAGACAAGCAAAACAAAAATTTTGTCTTTACTGTTATTTGTTTTCTTATAATACATTTTTATATTAAAAAGCTTTAATTTTATTATAAATAAAATGTCAATTTAATTTACAAACCTACATCTCTTTTTTTATTTAATGGGGGGCATATAATAAAAATTAAAAAATACGAGTTTTCAATCAAAACTACCATTGTTTTCTTCTCAAGTTTCAATTAAAGTTTTAATCAATTTAACTAAACTTTTTAATTGAGGTTGTAAAGAAAAACAATAACTCTTTTAATTGATACTATTATTATTTTAATTGAAAGAGTTTTAATAAACTGTCTGCAAATTTTTTTAGTTAATACTATCATTTCAGTGGTAGGTGCAAAATCAATTAAAATATTAATTGATTCAATAAAATTTTTAATTGAAACCCGTTTTTATTTTTTTCTGTGTATGTTAATTCTAATTTATTCCACTATGCCGTTGCCAAACTAATATGTAGAGCTCTTGCTTGATTCATAGTTATGGATAAAAATCTAAAAAAAGATAAATATAAAAGTTTTGCAAAAGTAGTTGCCCATATATTTTTAACGGTTTAAGCTATAAGAATCATTGACAGCTCATTTTAAAGGTTAAATCGTGGTTTTGGGTTATATTAATAATATAAAAAATTATATATATTTAAAAAGTAATTTCCTTTTAACCCTCTAACCGACAAGCCCGCCTGCAGGCGTAACCACAAATCGATAGAAATTAGAGGTCATGCCACGGTTTTGAAGCGAGAAAGCTTTAATTTAAAATTTTGTAAAAATTCTTTAAAATTGCAGTTACAACCTCAATTTCAATTTACCATATTTTCGTAAGGAAATAAGTTATCTTAAAAATTCAAAAATTTAAAAATGGGCAAGAGTACAAGAGTTCAGGTACCGTTAGAAGTATTATGAAACATATATTTCCAGGAAGCTGAAAAACCGGATAATTTTGATCAAAAACGACACTTCCCTTCTGGGAGTGATTCTGAGTACACTCAAAAAAATAAGTTAGTAGAAAAGTTAGTAAAACGTCTTTGTAAATCAGGTATACTATTTTTTAGCAAAATTTTTTGCTAAAATCGTGTTTTCAGCTAAAATTTTTGTTATACTTATTCAGCACTTAACTGTTTTATACTAATGCTTTACTAATATACTAATGTTTTACTAATTAATTTTGCTAAAAAACTTGTGCTGATAAGCACATTAATAGTGTGGACGACAACCAGATTGAAAGATATACGCAGAATGAAGTAGATGTAGCGGCATGTCAATATGTAGTAGAGAAGAGGAAAATGATACTAAAAAGTACAACTCTAATAAGACATATCAAAAAATCAACCATGGAAGTGTTTGTATCTGTTTTTCATACATAAAACAAAATTGAGGATAAAACAACTTAAATTTTGCGTTGTCACCGGCTTGTGAAAATAATTGTCTATTAATTAAATAAAAGACAAAATAAAATATTTAAATTTAATATGTATTTTTAAACTAAATGTTTATAGATTAACAATATATTGTGGTCAAATTGCAAACAAGCATATACAGACATGTAGCCAGAGTAAAGCGAAAGACAAAGACACACATCTTAGGTAGATTTTTATGGTTCCTTTTTCTTATTGCAAAAAAGGGTTGTTTTTTTCGTTTCGTTTGTTTTTGTTTATTTTTTCGTTTCGTTTTTATAATTATCTTCGGCAGTTGCGTCCTTGAAAAGATAGCATCATTTAGACAACCATTGATGTAAGTAGTTGAAAGAAAATTTTTATGTTATATCCCAAGAAACAACTTTACGGACTGTCCGTTACAAACGGATTCATGAATCCGGCATTGACGGTACGAAAACGGACCGGAATTGACGTATCCGTCGAAGCTTGTACGAAAACGGACCATTAACGTACAGTGAAATTGGATTACTCAAATTTTCGAAAATTACCCGTTTTAACTCCGTTTTGCTGTATCCGTTTCGGTGCCGTTTAACCGGACTACACCGATTTTCATCAGTTAAAACTCCGTTACAACCGTTGTCGTTTTTCTTCCGATATTACCGGAGTGAGTTTTGTTTAAAAAAAATCAAACAGTTTTATTTATTAATAAAATTAAATATTAATAAAATAATATAATAAAATATATATAACCACGGAATAACTTCGATACATTAACTTGATACAGGTAAGTTGACAAATCTTAAATAGTTTTTGTTGTTAACTTGGTTAAATAAATACACGCGATTTAATGTTTATTTAATTAATTTATTTAATAATAAAAGTAATCTAAAAATACGAGGTGAAAAACTACGACCAACTTGCTGTGAGGCTAATCTACGACTTTTTTTAGCATCTTCGGTTTTCTAACAAGGTTGTGTTTCTTAACCAGTGTTGCGTACTCAACATTTCCCTCCCTGTTATTGATGAACCTCGTAGTCCCGGTGCCATACTGGTGCGTTTCTATTACGTGTGGAGCGCCTTGGTGGTGATGGAGTATCTTCATTAGATGCGCTCTTATAGTATGATGACGTGTTTAGAGATTCATTTAAATCCTGATCATGTGGTTGTAAAATTTCTGCTGATTCAGGTTGATGTTCAAGTTCGGTTGATGGATTGTTAAAAAGTGATTGTAAACCATATGACTTGCGATCATCTATTGGGTCGATTTCCAAATGACATTCACGAATTTGGTTTGCATGTGATTTGGTGACTGTCCGAATCAGAATTCTGAAGTTTAACATGATAGTTAACATTGCCAACTTTTTCCATGATAACTCCTGTCATTTAAACTTGTTGATTAATTTGGAACTCACGATTTGTTGTACCATGTTTTCTATTGAATTGGGTTTCCATTTTGCCATTACGAACGATTTCTGATGATTTTTGTTGTTTGAGCAAATCAATTTCAGTTCGAAGTTTTCGACCGATGAATAGTTCTGCCGGAGTTTTTCCTTCCGCACAATTTGAGTTTGGAGTTGATCTATACTGAAGTAAAAACTCTTGGAGATGTAAATTATCTTCTGATTCATCATTATAAGATTTTCTAATGGCCGTTTTAATGATGTCAACATAACGTTCTGCTTGACCATTGCCTTGCGAATGATATGGGGCAGTCCTCATATGTTGAATGCCACGCTGATTGTAAAATTGTTGAAATTCTCTACTCACAAATTGAGTACCATTGTCTGATACAAGTATTTCCGGATAACCAAATCTGTTTGTGTAGTCAGACATGAGATCAATAATTTTCTTAATTGAAATTGTATTACATTGATATACTTCAGGCCATTTTGAAAAAGAGTCTACTATAACCAAATAATATTGAGATTGAATTGGACCTGCTATATCAATATGAACACGTTGTGACGGTCTGGTTGATATTGGCCAAGAACATAAAGATGTTTTTCGTGGTGATTTTGTGTTGATTTGGCATTGTGGGCATAGACGAACGAAATCTTCTATTTGCTGATCAATGTTAGGCCAATATACATGGCTACGGGCAATTGATGTCATACGCTGTTGACCCTGATGACCTTTATGTAATGTTTTTAAAATTCTTTTTCTAAATTTGTCAGGAATGACGATACGATCACTATTAAGAAGACAGTTGTCTACTACTGATAATGAAGATCTACGATTATAATATGGGAGTAGATTGCTGCTGCTAAGATCTTTAGCTTTCTTTGGCCATGATGATTGAACGTGTTGAATTACTTGTTGAATTATGGTGTCGTTTGCTGAAAGTCAAGGGAATCGATTGAAGATTGTCTTTTAAAACTGATTTTATGTTATATTCAAGTGTGGCACAAGCAATTACAAAATCTTCATCTTCCTCTTGTTTTGATGGTAGTAGTCGAGATAACATATCACCGTTACCAAATTCATTTGTTTTTACATAGTCGATATTGAAATTGTATGTCATCATAGTAAGTGCCCATCTCTGAAGTCTACTGGCTGAATGAACTGGAATGCCTTTTCTAGACCCAAAAATTGCTAATAACGGTTTATGATCAGTACGCAGAAAAAATTGTTCACCTTTGGTTTTAAGTGATTGAACACATCCAAAGATGTAACAACAAACCGCAAAACTCCATGTTTGCATGTGTTTTATTAGAAGAGTAAAATATAATAATAATATTTTCATTAAGGGTACTCATGAAGGTCATTTGCTTACAATGTAAAAAAACACATATGCATCGTCGTAAAAGCTCAAGTCTAAGAGAATGTAAATAACGATCGTGAATACCCTCACTGTATATAATTTAATTTTTTTCTTATTTTTAATTCATACATATCTTGTTTTTCTAGTTTATTTTTAATGTAATTGTTAATCAATTTTTGTTAATATCTTTATAAATGAAATAATTTAAAAATAAAACCAAACTTTTGTTTAAAATTAAAAAAGGAGAAATCATTTAGATAAAATAAATAAAAAAAATAAAAATGGACCATTAAAAAAACGGTACGAATACGGACCATATTCGGACCGTATACGGTATATTAAAAACGGAGTCCACTCCGTTTTTTAAATAAATGGCGGACAGTTTACGGTACGTTTTGAACGTACACTCAATTCGTACACTCCGTTTTATATACAGCATGACGGTACGATAACGGTCCGTTTTAGCGTGCTTTATACTGTTTCGAATCCGTATTCGATGTTCCTTTTATTCCGTTTTCCGGTCCGTATACTGATCCGGAAAACGGTACGGAAACGGACTTCGGATCCGTATATGCTGTACCGAAAACGGCACATAAACGGACCGGATTGTTTGCTGGGATATATTTATTTCTATATATTTTCAGATATTAAATTAATTCATGTCGTCAATGTGCGAAAATGAAAACTTTTATATTTCGTAATTATTGTTAATTATTTTTAAAAGAATCACCAAAATATGTTTTATGATTTTCAGCAAATATGAAGGGTCCGCCATCTAACTTTTTTTTCCGATGCCGATTTTGCCAAAAAAAAATCATCTTTTCAGATGATGCTCATACTGCATGGCCAGCCGAGGCAGCCATTTGAATGAAATTATTTTCCATTATTAACCGGAAGGATTGTACTTTCAAATAAAAAAGAAATTTGAGAAAATATTCAGTAGTTTTTTTTTATAGCATTTTCAAAAAAAAAAAGTTATTTGGCGGACCCTTTATTAACTAAATTACAATTTTTCTACAAATTTTTTGCGTTTTTTTCAGTCTACTTAAATTCAGCAAAAAATGTATTAATTTTTAGCAAGGCTTTTTTATTTCTAATCTACTAAGTGTTAGCAAAACTTTTGCTGAATCTACTAATTTTGTTGCTAAAAATCAGCTCGCTGATTTTCAGCAAAATATTTTGCTGGCATTAGCAATTTTTTCGCAAGCACCCTCCTGACTAAAATTTTGCTGACTCAGCAAAATTTTTTGCTGACTTTACAAACTGTTTTTTTTGAGTGTACCTTATACCTTTAGAAAAGTATACTTTAGTCCTTTTGGTGTTAAAAGTACTTACATGTATTAACGAGTGATCCTAACTGTATGTTGAAGTTTAGACTGTAGTTATATTTTGTTAAGAGAAATAATTTATACCTAAACTTATTAATTTTGTATAGAGTAGTTTTCGAGATTCGTCTAAGATAGGCTACGAAAAAAATGTTGGCAGAAGAAATTTTTTTTTTTTAGTGCCGAACAAGTGGTATCAATGTCATTCCACGTCAAATACAGTTTAAAAATACAAAATCGGCTGAAAAATTATAAAGTTACAAATGTTTAAATGCGCCAGTCGCAAAAAATATTCTTTTACTGTTATCTAGAAAATTTTTGGGGAATTTTGAAACTTCTCAAACCGGTTTTGTAATACACTTAGCTAGAATTACAACCTACTCTACACTAGGTCATTTGAAAAGTGATAGCAATTTATTTTTGTTTGTAGCACCGTGTTACAGAGTGCTAATTAATGGCTGAAGTTTCCTTGGAATACGGTTATGGAGGTGATGGTTTATAAATAATTTTTTAAATATTTATATGTTGTATGTTTATGGTGGTAAGGGTTGCTATTGCTCGTCGTGTTGTTGCTGTTGTTGTTGATATTTTTAATTATTTATTTTAAATATCTATTATGTATACTATTGTCTGTGTGTATAAGCATTTCAACATTTTTTGAATTTTACAATAAATCGTCAATATCCGCTTCCGTTTTGTATGTTATAACGGCATTATGATCATCATTATCACGATCTTCATCATTGTTATCGACAACATTATATTCTGAATATGAATTAGTTTTATATAATATTATGTCTTTATGGTGATTTTCATTTCCATGTTTAAAGTGTTTCTTAACTAATGTGGAATTGTAATCATTATTAATATTTCTTTTAATATTACTATTGTTATTATCATTATTAATGTTATCATTATTAATATTATTATAGTTTTTATTGTTTGCTTTATCAACATTATTGTTGTAATAATTGTGTATATTTCTGTTATTATAGTTGAGTCGAGTATTAATACTATTATTTTGTTTAATATTAAACATATTTTGAAGATTTTTGTAATTTAATTTACTAATTGTGGTTTTTGTATACAAACTGTTCAAGTTGTAAATGAATTTTATATTTTTTTCGTAGTTGTCTTTTGTTAAATTTCCAGATAAGCTATTAAAACTGTGGTATGGTTGAAATGTTCCCGTATCCAATAAATGCTGAAATTATATAAAAAAAAATATGTCAACCAAAATTAAGTAACAAAATATATGTATACTACACTCAAAAGAATAAGTTAGTACAAAAGTTAGTAAAACGTCTGGTATACTATTTTTTACCAATTTTTTTTGCTAAAATTTTTGTTACACTTATTCAGCACTTCACTGTTTTATACTAATGCTTTACTAACATTATACTAATGTTTTACTAATTAATTTTGCTAAAAAAAATTGTGCTGATAAGCACATTAATAGTGTGGACGACAACCAGATTGAAAGATATACGCAGAATGAAGCAGATGTCGCGGCATGTCAAGATGTAGTAGAGAAGAGGAAAATGATACAAAAAAGTACAACTCTAATAAGACATATAAAAAAATCAACCATGGAAGACTTTTGCATCTCTTTTTCATACATAAAACAAAATTGAGGATTAAAACAACTTAAATTTTGCGTTGTCACCGGTTTGTAAAAATAAATGTCTTTTAATTAAATAAAAGACAAAATAAAATATTTAAATTTAATATGTATTTCAAAACTAAATGTTTATAGATTTATAATCTAGTGTGGTCAAATTGCAAACAAACAAACATATACAGACATGTATTCAGAGTAAAGCGAAAGACAAAGACACACATCTTAGGTAGAAATCAGTTCTCTGATTTTCAGCAAAAGATTTTGCTGACATTAGCAATTTTTTGCTAGCACCCTCCTGACTAAAATTTTGCTGACTTTACAAACTTTTTTTTTGAGTGTATGTATAAAACAGCTTAAAAAATTTTGAAGAATTTGTAAACAAAGTAAGTAAATTTTTAAAATTTTACAATAGATAGATAGATAGATAGATAATTTCTTTATTTTTTCATTTAAAATTGTTACAAAAATTATTCTTTTTTAGATAACTTATTTAAATATAATAAAGAATATACAGCATGGTTTAAAACCGTCCGCTGGATAATTGGTTTTTACTAATGTTTAATTTTATACAAATTTCTAATATTATTAATTTTTCAAATTTTTTGGTTTAAAAATTAAAAGTTAAATTCAGATATCAACATTTTTCTATATTTTAAAGCATTTTTAACGAAATTAAATAGGCTTAGCCAGTTAGTATTTTCACCCCCATTCAATAATTGTACTATTTCAGAATCTGTTAAGGTAGATCTCAATAAATATCTAAGTCTTATAGACTTAAGTACGGGACATGCTCCAATAAAGTGTTTTGTTGTTTCTATTTCGTTCATATTGCACAATGAGCACAATCTTGCCCTTCCTTCTCTAAACTGATTTCCGTTCAACCATAAAAGATCCCCTCTCGCTTTCATAATGTAGGTTATTTGCTCTCTGCTGTAGTTTTCATTGCAATAGGCTTGTCCCATGGAGTAATCTAAATCCTTGTAAATGCGTTCGTTACTAGTTTGTGCTTTTGTTACGTGGCTTTGGTAAGTTCTTAGCTTCATTTTATCTATGAGATTTATGCAAGCTGTATTCCACTCTGTGTTATTTAGCTCGTGGTTTAGATTGAACTCTTGTAATTTGCTTTTAAAATCATTGTACCAGTAAATATTTTTTGCTATAATTTTCTCTGATAGTTTGTGAGGCAGTCTTCTATTGTCATAATCAAATATTGTTTTTGAAATGTACTTCAAATGTAAAGCATACGCGTAAAAGTGTCCTTCTTCTTGATTGGTTTCTAAGGCTATCACATAGTTGGGAGTATTGTCCGGGAGATTCAATATGCGTTTGGTAAAAAACCGTTGCAACTTATCAATTTCATCGAACCACAGATTACCCCAAACTTGTGCACCATAACATTGTATTGATCTGCATACGGCTAAGAACATTTTCCATTTTGCCTTAAGAGAGACTTCTTTTCTAGCGATAAAGTTTTTCCAGGTTGCATTTATGCTTATCTTGGCTGCATTGTTTTTGGCATTTACGTGTTTATTATATGACATTTTTGATGTGAGCAATATTCCTAAATATTTATATTCTGAAGCAATCTTTACAATATCACCGTTAAATATCCATTTTTCTTTTCTTCCGATTCTTCCTCCTTTTCTAAAAATCATAATTTCCGATTTATCTAGGTTAACCACCATTCCCCAATATTCTGAGTTGAAATTTTCTAGCTGGAAAAAAATGGAATATAACATTGCCCAACCTAAACACTAGGGTATATCTATAGAAACTTGTTCTCCAATTTGATGCCACCTACGCACAGTGGGATAAATCACAAAATTTGTGGAAATAATTCGGACATTTGTTAACTTGTGGTCCGATTGCAATGAAATTTGGAACATGAATAAAAGACATAAAATGGAGTTTAAGTTTTGATTTTGAACCTTCCAGACCCTTTGGGGCGGCAAAATGGCTACCTAAAGTTGGGTACTTTTTTCATAACAAATTTTGAGTGTTTGCCATTTTTTTGTTTCTCATCCGATTTTCAAAAAATTAACATATTACTAATCTTCTTGTAAAGATGAATAAAGATGCTTACATGTGTGGGTTACCTCCAATAGTTTCCGAGATATTCCGTTTTGAAAATGTGAAATTCCAAACTTTGCCCGACTCAGGTCCAAAGTTTTTCGAATATCGGGAGAAAATTGGGACCAATTTTCGTTTTAAAATAACGGTTATTTAGCCAATAAAATTCTTGATTGAATAAAAAAAAATTAGTTCAATATCTTGTTTCAGTCAAAAATTACATTAGTTTAAAGTAGAAATAAAAAAAAAGTAAATTTTGGCGATATTTTCCCCAAAAAGCACCAAACTTCTTATCGCTCCAGACAAATATTTTTCTTCTGAACATATAAAGTATGTATACTTTTCGGGAAGGTCTTTTTATATAAATGCGAGTTGTGGTTCAAAAATTTTGATTTGTAAATACTTTTCCCCCCATCCGCTTCCAAAGTTGCCATATTTTTGAGGTAAATATCAACTTTAACTCACAGTTAAAATTTGTGCACGCCTCCAATTGGGTAGTGGAAACCGGTTTTAGATACTCCAACAGATACCTAATGTAGTGTGTAAGTCATTTCTAATCCCCGCTTTAAATGACGACATGGCAGCAAAAAACGAAAAAAATCCCATTTTTGGAATTTTTTTTTTATTTGTAGGAATTGTGGGATTGTTTTCAGAAAATCATAATTTCTGAAATTTGTTTCGATTTGTTGACCTTAAAGTCTAGTTAAATCCAAAAAATCATTGGATTATGTCTATTAATAAATATTTTATTGAATAGTGAAAATTTTCATTTAAGCAAAAACTGAAATTTTTACCTTCATATTTGGATTACCCAAGTTTTTGTTTTACCAAGATGGCTAAATTCAACCTTTTTTAAAAAAAATCGCAATCTACAGGTAATTTTCTTTTCAACCATACCAAACACTGGTATGTTATATTCATAACTCCTAAACAGAAAATCTTCAAAAGTTAACCCTTATTCATATATTTCTTCTAATGTGTCCTCGTGTTCACATCTTACATAATTGGGTCAGGTAAAAAGGGTTTTATGATGTTCTTCATTAATGAAAAAAAAGACAAACAAATTAGGTTGTTTCTTTATTTAATACAAAATAATCGGACACATCATTATTTATATCTAACAGATAAAGCAAATCTTTCAATTCTTCATCATTTACAGATGCCAATGTGTTATAAGTAATCCATCGTTTTCTCATTGATGACAAGACGGAATCGGAAGACAGTAATAGGTTATTGAAAATATCTTCGTTCTGTGATTGCCTTGAACATTTTCTGGAACTGAACAATTGGGCATGTTTGAAATCTCGATTCCTTGCTTCCTGAGCTTCTTCTGTTAGTTCACCTAGAGGAAGAATGTTTGATTCAATGATGATTTTTCCATGGCAGAATACCTTACGAACTGTTGGTGTCATTTCTTTCCAGGGATATAATGATAATAGAAGTTTTGTTATTTCGTCGGTATATACTCCAAATTTTGAGGAATTTAGTTTATGTTTACTATTAATTGCCATTAACATGATGTTGATCTTTCGAAGCAACTCCTTGTCAATTCCTGTTATTATTGAAGTAATTTCAAAATCTCTAAAAACCTTGTTGCTGTATTGCCATCGTTTGTACTTCCGCAACTAGCAAGTGGTTTATCTATGTTTAAGCCTGTCTGCCTTTTAAAGTCTTCTTGTATCCTCCTTTTTTCATCTGCCCTCATTTTTGACATTTCTTCGTTGTTTCTTACTGATTTTGTTTCATTTCCTGCTATGCTTTTATACTTTAAATCATATGCTATGTGTAAGAAGTGTTCCATGAACCGAATGCGGGCATGTAAGGGGGATATGCCAAAACCCAATACTTTTTTATTAATAGTCCTTTCTTTGGAAACATTTGAAAACTGTGATTTCTTTTCATTGCATATAGTGCATTCCCAAGTTGAGAGCGTGTCTGTTATGGCATTGCAAACCTTTCCATCGATCATTGTAAGGCTCAAATCAAAAGATATATTCAACTTGTAATCACCAATCTCAATACAAATTGGCTCCAAAGTACATTTTTCTCCTTCTATATAATCCACCAAATTATTAGTAGTAGAGTTTGACTCTTTTATATACTCGAAACCAATGGGTCTGCAAAAAGCTTTGGATCCAGGTGCTGAATTGATCCATACATCATCGAAAGCATTACTTGTTGAAGGCTCAGTAGTAGAATATGAACGAATTATTAATGGAACTAACGATGACATGAATACGCTCTTATATTCTGATTTGTTCTGGCCTTCGGAAGCATGTTTGTATTCAGGAAGGGCTGATAAGCCATCACATCCCCACTTGCACATTAGTACAACATCGCAATTATTGACTCTTTCCAGCTGATCTCTAGAAAAGTCAGAAACAATCCTAGATGCTATGTTTTCGAGCAGAGTAGACAATTCAATGCAAGCTTCATGTTCATTAACAGCAATAGGTTTTGGTAAGATACTATCCTTCTTATCCTTTATTGCGTTATATGAGGGCAGAATTTTGTGTCCTTTATCAATCAAAGCCTTTCTCAAAATAAGATATTTATTTTTGCTTAGCCCTAATTCCAACATAAGAGCAATGGCTTCTCCTTCTGTAAAATCTGTATCCGATGAAGGGGTGGGATGCTTTTTACAATCATTTTAAGCCGTTTTGGTGATGCAGTTGGAAGAACATCTGCGATTTGCAACGCCTCTTTACGGCGATTTTCTTTTTTTAACATTTCCTTAAACGTGTCAGAAACTTCTGTATTTGAATGCGTAGAAAGAGTAATCGATGTTCTTTTTTTTAGATTTTGCACACAAATCATTATAAGGCTTACAGGGTGCACCAACAGCAGAAAAATTTATCTCCAGTCTATCATTCATCCACTTATAATATTTTGTTTTAAATTTCAGAATAGAGCCGGAAACGGACTGCATTTTTTTATCAAATAATTTAATAAAATTGTCAATTTTAGATATTTCTGCAGTGTCCAATTTAGTGTGATGTAAAGATTCAATTGATGCAACTACAACGTTAACCTTTTCAAATCTCTGTAGTTTTGAGTTGTCCCACAAAGTTAAGCACAATGCTTCATGATTTACTGTTATTACCATGATTGACGAGTTTTGAACTTAAAACTAAACCTATTCATATTTATATACAAATATTAGGTACAAATATTAGCTATCATAATCCAGGTAACTGGGTCTTCAAATACTAAGGCCCATAAAATATAAAAAGAGAGGGTATATTTAAAATAGCAATCATAAAACACGTATCTTTGGGTGGGCCCACAAAACCTTTAATATCATTAATGAAGAACATCATAAAACCCTTTTTACCTGACAAAATTATGTAAGATGTGAATACGAGGACACATTAGAAGAAATATATGAATAAGGGTTAACTTTTGAAGATTTTCTGTTTAGGAGTTATGAATATAACATACCAGTGTTTAGTATCGTTGAAAAGAAAATTACCCGTAGATTGCGATTTTTTTAAAAAAGGTGAATTTAGCCATCTTGGTAAAACAAAAACTTGGGTAATCCAAATATGAAGGTAAAAATTTCAGTTTTTGCTTAAATGAAAATTTTCACTATTCAATAAAATATTTATTAATAGACATAATCCAATGATTTTTTGGATTTAACTAGACTTTAAGGTCAACAAATCGAAACAAATTTCAGAAATTATGATTTTCTGAAAACAATCCCACAATTCCTACAAATAAAAAAAAAATTTCCAAAAATGGGATTTTTTTCGTTTTTTGCTGCCATGTCGTCATTTAAAGCGGGGATTAGAAATGACTTACACACTACATTAGGTATCTGTTGGAGTATCTAAAACCGGTTTCCACTACCCAATTGGAGGCGTGCACAAATTTTAACTGTGAGTTAAAGTTGATATTTACCTCAAAAATATGGCAACTTTGGAAGCGGATGGGGGGAAAAGTATTTACAAATCAAAATTTTTGTACCACAACTAGCATTTATATCAAAAGACCTTCCAGAAAAGTATACATACTTTATATGTTCAGAAGAAAAATATTTGTCTGGAGCGATAAGAAGTTTGGTGCTTTTTGGGGGAAAATATCGCCAAAATTTACTTTTTTTTTTAATTTCTACTTTAAACTAATGTAATTTTTGACTGAAACAAGATATTGAACAAATTTTTATTTAATCAAGAATTTTATTGGCTAAATAACCGTTATTTTAAAATGAAAATTGGTCCCAATTTTCTCCCGATATTCGAAAAACTTTGGACCTGAGTCGGACAAAATTTGGAATTTCACATTTTCAAATCGGAATATCTCGGAAACTATTGGAGGTAACCCACACATGTAAGCATCTTTATTCATCTTTACAAGAAGATTAGTAATATGTTAATTTTTTGAAAATCGGATGAGAAACAAAAAAATGGCAAACACTCAAAATTTGTTATGGAAAAGTACTCAACTTTGGGCAGCCATTTTGACGCCCCCAAAGGGTCTGGAAGGTTCAAAATCAAAACTTAAACTCCATTTTATGTCTTTTATGCATGTTCCAAATTTCATTGCCATCGGATTACAAGTTAACAAATGGCCGAATTATTTCCACAAATTTTGTGATTTATCCCACTGTGCTACGTGCTTAAAAAATACCACTGAGGTTAGAAATTGCTTAAATTTAATTTCGATCCGACTAGATACTTAGCTCCACAAAATTGACAAAGTTGTGAAAATGGACGATTTTTAGCTTAAATAAAAAATATAAGTTGGAAAGAATTTACAATTGTTTCCGTGATAAAATTTTGTTTTCCTCTAATATCGTTAACATCATTTAGGGCCATTATTACAACTTGCCTTTAAAGTAAATGTTAGTAAAAAGTAACTTTAGCTAAAGTGAGGAATAAAGTGAGCTATAATGTTTTTCGTTATTACAACTTCCCAATAAAATAAAATTAATATTTTTGATAATGTGGCAGCACCAAAGGAAAAACCGATTATTTTTGACCAAATGAATTGGTTTATGTAAAAATCAAAAAGTGTTTTAACATTAAATTAATTTTGTTTTTAACAAGAATTTGAATTTTCTTTAGTTTTTTTTATTGTATATTTTTTATTTTTAATTTTGTTTTTTAATGTTAATTTTAGTTGTTTTTAATGTTAGTTTTTGAATTTTCTTTAGTTTTTTTTTATTGTATATTTTATTTGTTTTTTTATTTTTAATGTTGTTTTTTTTTAATGTTAATTTTAGTTGTTTTTAATGTTAGTTTGTATTATGTAGTTGTCTATCTAGTCGCCCAATGAATTTCGTGAAAGACTGAAAATAGAGTAAAAAATGTGTTAATTAAAATATTTAATATTTTTATAAATTAATTAAAGTACAAATAAAAAGTTATAAACTTACTCTGCAAAGTAGTTTTCAATTAAAATAGTTCTTGCCATTGAATTCACATTGCTCAAAATATGGTTTTGTCCATCTGAGACAAATTCTTCTGGAGATTCTGTTATCAATGTTTCTTCTGTTGATGGAAGTGGGTCTTTTGCAATAATAGCAATATTGTGAAGAACACACATGCCACAATGACAGACATTTTAGTTTTGTTCGCCAACCGCAAACCCATTGATAATACTGGGAAACGTCTCTTCCAAACACCGAAACATCTCTCAATCGTGTTACGAGTACGAATTTGAGATTCATTATAAAGGGTTTCTGGTCTTGTACGTGGATTCAGCAAAGGGGTCATCATATAGTTGCATTGCTTATATCCAGAATCGCCTAAAATAACGAAATTTTGAAAATGGCCGTCTTCCATACGGAATTTTAAACGGCTGTTTTTAAATATATTGCTGTCGTGTGCTGATCCGGGCCACCTTGCAACTAAATCTTGGAATATTAGTTTAGCATTGCACACTGCTTGAACGTTGAGGGAAAAATAACCTTTTCTGTTACGAAAAATTTCTCCGTTGTTTCCTCCAGGCGATTGAATACGTATGTGTGTGCAATCAATGGATCCGATAACTTTTGGGAACTTTGCAATTGCAAAGAAATCTGACGCTGTTTGCTGCATTCCCCTTGCATCGGAAGGGAATTTTATATATGCATTCGACAAAGCAGCCAAAGCAGATGATGTTTCTTTAATTACACGGCCTGCTGTAGAGATGATAAGTCCACAAAAGTCACCCACTGTAATTAGGAAACTGCCACTTGCATAAAACCGTAGCGTGATTAGTAATTTAGTCTGAGGTGATACGGAATAATGCCTGGAAGGAAATTTATTAATTGTTACACAAATTATATAAATATTGGTAAAAACCTCTGACTATTTGACTGTAAAGAGATGCGAATTTTTTCTAAAATAAATAGAAATCTATGTTTTGATATTCGAAATCTTTGCACAAATTCCATTTCGTCGTAAAATTCCAGATAGTCCACTTGATCGCGATATTTTTTAGACGCTCTTCTTTTAGGCTGCGAGTCTTCAAAAATATCCTCTAGCTCGTTTATATAAAACAAACGTCGTATGCTTTCCATTTTTATTTTATTTATTTGTTTTTTTATATTTTCTTCTTCTTCTTTATAGAGCAGAAAATGTGGCAACTTTTAACACATAAACCTTACGTTTAAAGTTAAAGGTAACAATATCTTCCCTTTAGCTTATCGGTCACTTTTAGCTTAAAGTATACTTATAATAACGAAAAACTAATAATCTGTCAGATAACATCCGAACTTTAGCTATTGGCAAGTTGTAATAATGGCCCTTAATCTATAATACAAAATGAGTACACTCAGAGAAAAAAGTTTCACCATATTGATGATATTGTTTCATAAATCTGCTGTCATCCATTATTCGTCATATTTATGAAGTTTTCATAAATATTATGAAAAGTTTCATACAAATTTCTGACAACTGTTTCAATATTTGCCATATAACATTTTAAAACGGAACTGTCTGTCCTATATACACTGTGGAGCAAAAGTAAGTCAATGTTTTAAAATTAAAACTCAAGACGTATTATTCTCCAAATCTTTTTATAAAATCGAATCTAATTAGGAATAAATTTAATGTGTCCTCTCCATTCATTCATAATCATAGAGGTGCAACCTTTTGGCAGCCCTATATCTTCTACTTCTTGAAAAGGAGCATCTCATTGGCTCACTTTTTCACCAATATTTAGATTAACTAAAAACTGTACTTTTATTACAGAGCTATTAAGTTTTTTATTATATAATAACTACAGTCTCAGTCAACAAATAAATATAGTTTCAGTCAACAAAGTAATTTAATTTTGCATTTAAACTGATCAGGATAAAAGTTAGACTTATGTATATCCTTATTATGCGTTCTTAGACCAAAATGTTTCTTAAAATAAGAGGGAAATGCATAATATTTATTCATAATTGTTAATACAATAACCACAAGTGAAAACTTACAATTTTTTTTTTATATAAAATGTATTTATAATAATTATCCTTTGGGAATATTTTCAGTATTTGGCTCTGGATTTTGAGAAAAATACATCGATGGACTAGGGATTTTTGTATGATAAGTTGTATTTTTAGAAAAATTGTAATAAACATCCAAAAACGATGCGTAAATTAATTTTTCATGGTAAAACTGAAGTCATTGACACCTTTCATTTTGCATATTGGGTATACAAAATTTTTTTAAGTCCGGTTGGCATGGAAAAATCTGTCTTTATGTAGTGACTTTGTTTTGTTTATCACTGACCATTTAAAATTATTTGAAAGATTTTGGTCTAAGAATAAAATTTTATTTTATTTAAGAATATGAATTTAAAGAATTATTCTGATCAGTTAAATTTCGGAATTTAGTTACGTTTTTTAACTAAAAATGTACTTAATTGCCCCATATATTAATTAAATAGCAAAAAAGTTCTTAGTTCTGGAATAAAAGTTTAGTTTTTAGTTAATCGGAGTCTTAGTGCAAAAGTGAGACAATGACCTTTTCCTATACAATTTGCGATTGTAGAAGTTATAGGGTATACAAAATTGTTGGAGCTCTATGATTATAAAGAGGACACATTACCATATTCCTAATTGGATTAATTTTTCAAAAAAGATTTGGAGAATAAATACATGTTGCGATTAATTTTGAAACATTGGCTCCACAGTGTAAGTTAAATTCAATTTTATCATGTTTTCATTGGAAAGATTAACAACTAAAATGTTTATAGTTTTCTTTTGAATATAAATTCAAAATATAATATTAGCTTACAGCTACTTGGGTACCTAATCCTTCATCTTCATTTCCAACACTATTTTCTGCTCCTCCGCCTCCAACTGCTAGATTTGCGGTTGCAACTGCTACAGCTGCATTATTTGTTATTATGTCATCCGAATGATGATGATAATGGTATTGGGGTTGTTGCATAAATGAATGACGATTAATATTATTATTTGCAATGCCAGTCCGCATAATATCGGTTGTGGTAATGCCTGGGGAACCAGTTGCACTACCACCAGCACCACCATTTCCTCCAATTCCACCTGTCGCTCCCGTATTAAAACTATTTGTTAGAACTTCTCCAAAACTAAGTTTCGTCAATTCAGTGGGAAACATATAGAAAATAACCACCATTATTGTATACACGAATATGTGAAATATGATACACGACCATATTAAATTGATCTGAAAAATCAACAAGAAATAATTATCAAAAATTAATAACAACCCGAGTAAAAAATTGATGTATGTTGTTATGTTTTTTCATCTTAAAATATATTATAATATGTGATTTTATATGGTCATTCATTGCCATCTCTTATAATATGTTTCTTATGTGGTAACATACATACGGTATGTTTTTATATATTGACCTTTACAAAATTAGATATTAAACTTATATGGTATACATAATAATATATGGTAGATCTGTTGTCATATATAATACATTCTCATATATAACATAATATTTAATCATATATGCATACCTGTAATCTATATAACTCAACATATAATATAAAATATATTTTTGTGTGTGATATAAGATATGCTTGAGATATAATTATAAATGGCGTTAAATGATGTAAGATATAATTATGTAAGATTCCATATACATAAATATTTATATATGGGGCTTTTCATCTCAAGTGACCCAACTTCTGAAACCGATGTGATTTTATTCCTGAGGTTAACATATTGTGGGTATTACAGTATCGAGGGTATGAAATTTTAGTTATTTATGTTACATACCGTCGGAAAGGTTAATTTGTCTAGTTTCTCAGTAGAATTTTTATTTTTAAGGTTTTAGAAGCACTTACACACAAATAGGAAATAATTCAAAATAGTGCATATGCTAAAAATTGAAAAACCTTTGTCTTGAGTTACAAAACATTTATTTTGATAGATATCCCACTCTCATTCCACTAAGCGACCAAAACGCTCTTAAAGAAAAAAACCTAAGCTTTCTTTTGAACAAAAAAAAATAGAAACATTGCATATTTTGAAAAAAAAAGTCAAAAAAGTTTTTGATTTTGAAAAAAATAGTCAAAAAATTTTTTTTCCAAAGATTAAAGAAATAGCTATCTAAACTATTTAGGACAAATTTTGCTAAGAACAATAGGTAATAAGTTACATGGATGAGAAAAAACACCAGTTTGCTCAAAATGTAACTCAGAGAGTACTTGACCGATCTTGTTGAAAAATTGTGTCTAAACTACTATCCAATAGGACTAACCTTGGTGCAAATTTCATCCCGATCAAAAGTTGGGTCACTGGTTCTTAAAATACGATTTTTTATTTTTGCTGCTCCTACGTGCCAAATTTGTTCTCTGTTATCTAAATAGTCTATGGTGAAAATTTGAGCCAAATCTTATAAAATGGGACAATTTTCCAAATTTTGGTCAAAATTAAAAATTTAATTTTTTTTTTTCAAATTTAAAAAAAATATTATTGTGTTATATTTAGTCATAGTTATTCACATTTTAAATAATTTTTTTTTATGACAACGATAATGCATTTTAATTCGGTACCAAAAAAATTATAAATTTTTAGAGTATTTCACAAACCGCAAAGTTCAAGTATTGAACAATTCTATGTAGCAAAATTCCAAAATATTAAAAAAAAAAAATTATTGGGTGCGCAGTATACAAGATGGAGAATTAACGTGCAAATTATTGTAATTATTAAATTTTCAAAGGATTTCAAGAAAATTTTACTTCTTATATAAAAGATGTTGAAATAAGTTTTGAAACGAATTATTAATAGTTCCAAAAATCATATACACAAATCTGTGGATTTTTGATAAAAAAAAACTTGAATCGACTTTTAGCGAATTTACATTACAAAAATGTTCAGTAGATTTCAGTTTGAAATTCAATTTGAAATCAGAATCGTCTACATTAGGAAATTTCACAGCTGATTGGATTTCGATTGTACAACAAAAATTTGTATGTAAACAAACTAACCTTAAAATATAATCAAAACTAAAATTTTTTCCAAAATACATTTTATTCAATGGCTGAACACACAATTTATGTACATTATGAAATATACAATGCTATTTTTGGTAATGAAAGTGTTTTTATAGAGGAATGATCAGTTTAATGCAAAATGTTCAATATTTTGTAAGAAATCTTGCCGGCCATTGCCATTCAATGATTTGTCACTGTTTTTCTTGGTCGAAAACTAACAAAAATTACCGTATTCAGCTTGTATACTTCTTTCAATGAAAAAGATTTTTAATTGGCTATTTTTTAGTTTTTTAAAATTATAAAAAAGGTATTTTTTCACTATATTTTATCGCAGCTGATTAATGTTTACACAATTTTCTGCAAAAAACCCTCATTTTCGGCAAATAGGAGGAAAGCAGTGTTGTATTTTGTATTGCTGCACAAATAGTTAGATTTCGCTGAAAATTTTATATTACTGACCACCAATATAAAATTTTGAGTGCTCGTCAGTTTTATTTCCAATCCGATTTTCAAAAAATTAACATATTTGTAATCTGCTAGTAGATACTAACAAAAAATATGCTTTCATGTGTGGGTTATCGCTAATAATTCCCGAAATATGCCCATTTGAAAATGAGAAATTCAAAATTTGGTCTTTTAAAATAGAAATTAAAAATAAAAAAAATCTAATTTTTTAAATTTTTTCCCCAAAAAGCACCAACAGTCTTTTAACTCCAGATAAAATTTTCTTTCTGAACATATAAAGTGTGCATACTATTCTGAAAGGTATTTTCATACAAAAGCGAGCTGTGTTAAAAAATTCTTTGATTCAGCCGCTTATAGAGTTGCCACATTTTTAAGGCAAATATCAATTTTAACGCACTGCTTAAAATTGTGCACGCCTCCAATTATGTAGCGGAAGTGGTTGTAGATACTCCAACATATACCTAATTTATTGGTTAAGTCTTTACCAATCCCCGCTTTAAATGTAGACATGGCAGTAAAAAATGTAAAATATCCCATTTTTGCTTTGTTTTTTTATTTTTTTTGGGAACTGTAATTGCTTGCAGCAAATCATTTCACATTGTTGACTTAAAAGTCTATTAAAGTCCAAAAAATCATTGGCTTGTGTAAATTAATAAATATTTTATTGAATGGTAAAAGTTTACATTTTAACAACATCTGAAATTTTTACCTTCCTATTAGGATTACCAAAGTTTTTGTTCCACCAAGAGGGCTGAATGTGACTCTTTTCAAAAATGTCATAATTATTAGCCCAGACTGACCCTTTTGCATATTACATACCTTTGATTTACGCTTATATTTGTTTATGCTAACAAATGGTACCAATGCTATTGTTAGAAAAATTCCACAGAATATACCAGCAAATAGCCCGGCAAAATTCAGCTGCCAAGGTAGTGTACCAACAGCAAAAAGTACTGCTCCAATTACTATTAATTTAAATAAAGCCATATGGGGCTTATGCAACTGTTGCCAATGTGTGAGTATTAAAAGTACCACCAATGACGCAATTATTCCAGACAATGATGCCAAAGGACCCACCTAGAAAAAAATTAACAAATTAAAACTTAAATAGTGATAAAGGAACAGGTATAAAAGCGTTGTTCTATCAACTATGCTGAACATGCCCCAGAGTAGAGAAATGCCATCTTTTTAAGTATTTTATGTCTAAAACTATTCTGCCATTGTCCACCATTCAATTACAGGGATTATGGCCGAAAATTGTTTTCATAACATCCTTATACCCGAAATACACGGTGCTACAAAAAATTACTATCACATTTGAAGTAGAGTAGGTTGTAAGTCTAGCTGAGTGTATTACAAAATCGGTTTGAGAAGTTGCAATACAACCTCAAATTTTCGAGATAACGGTAAAAGAGTTTTTCTGCGCATTTAAACATTTGCAACTCAATCATTTTTCAACCGATTTTGAATTTTTAAGCGGTATTTAAAAGAAAATTACCTGGTATTTTTAAGTATAAATACTTTTTGTATTGTTAATATAAATAGGTAGAGATTTTTGTAATAACAATTTAAATATTCTATTTTTTAACTTTTTCAACTTCTACAAGGATTTTTCCGAATCTTTTATTAACACAACAATATTCTTAAAGATAGTGTTAACCAGTGTACAATGAGCCTTCTTTTGTTAAAATCGGTTGAAAATGGACAAAATGATGGTACTTTTTCTATATATAAAGAGGGAAGGAGGAAGAAACAAAATTTTGTATATTTATTTATTTATTTATTTATTTATAAAAACACAATAAAAATTAAATAATTAAAAACACAATAGACCAAATAGCAACAAATATGAATATTATGCAAGTAGACATAAAAAACAATTTAACAACAATAACCAACACATTACCAAACTTACTGCCATACCTAAACAAGAGGGAAAGCGGAACGTTTTTTACCGCCTAGCGTTAACGCTGAAATGTCATCCCTAAACAAAAGCGGCAACGCTACGTCAAATCGATAAAAACAGGGTTATCAAAATAAAAAATATAACAACCCTGATTATTTTATAATTATTTTATTTTATAATTTGCAAGATAACAAATGTTTAATTTTACTACCTGACACATTTGTGTGCTTTCCAATATCCAATTTATGTTTAACGTCCTTATACTTGCCATCCCTTTTGTCGTACAGGCATGGATTCTGATGAATTAGCTCTATAATTTGTTCGTTTAAATTCTAAATTAAAAAAGATATATAAAACAAAAAATATATACTACATATAATTTTAAAGATATACTTATCTCCATTTTCTAATAACTAATATATTTTGTTCTCGCTTATTTTTTCTTCTTCTTTATTTATTTGTTTACATTTGTTGTCTTTTGCAACTAACTTCACTATTAAACGCGCTGTCAAAATCGAAATTTTCAAATTGCAAAGAGTTGCCGCCGCGTTATTTCGGGATGATACATACAAACCGTATGGTCATAAGAATTTTTGATAGCTAGAAAACGCTTGCCGCTCTTATTAAGGTATGGCAGTTAGTAGCCCAGGTCAGTGAACTGCCCAAAAAGCATAGAGCAAGAGAAAAACAAATAAACGTCATGGTTACACGTAAAAAAAAATTGGAACAACAAACACTAAACAGAAATAAAGAACGTGCCATGATGATAAAATTCATGATAATGAAGTTGTTAAAAACATTGCAGCTTCATTAGATGTAGTGGTAAACGATAATGACATTATGAATGCATATCGTTTGAAAAAAGGAGGCAAAATTATCGTTGAATTCTCTACATTAAATAAGAAAAGGGAGCTAATAGCAAAAATTGAGAGTTCGAGCAAATATTATTTAAGAAAATTATAACAACTTTATATACATAAACGACCAATTGACACCCTATTACCGACGACTACGTTGGTAAGCCAAAACCAAGGCAAAATGGTCAAATTGGAATTTCTTTTTTTTATTAAAATCCAAATGTATGTTATAAATAATTTTACATTGGTCAATTTTAATCATATTGATACAAAGTACCCAAGTTATCCCATATCGCACAGTGGAGTGAATCAAATAAAAAGTGGTAATAAATATAGAACTTCTTAACTACTGGACCGATTACGACCAAATGTGTATGTAATCGTTATTGAGGAGTATAGCTATCAGAAAATTAATTTTGAAGTCACCCTGTGTTAACACAGGGGAGCACTAAGGTGCCAAAGTAAACCACCTCGAGTACAAAAAACTTTTAAAATGCTGTAACTTCTACAATTATGAACCGATTTCGATGATTTTGATGAGATTAATAAAAAACATGCTTACCGTAATATGTTACCTCTTAAAGTTTAAAAGTTGTGTGATGTTGAACATTAAAATTTAAATTTTTTTACAAGTTTTTTTTAGGTTTTAAGTTAATAACTCCTTTATAATAAGCGGTAAGACATTAAAAAAATTTTGTGTATTGCCACTTTTATCATTAATGTTGTGCTTAAAGTTTTATTTAATTATCTGTAACCGTTGAGTAAAGAAAAATCTGCAAAGTCAATTTTTGAAATAGGTCAAAAAAATTGTAAAATTTTTGGGAAAAAGTAGCTTCACTCATACGTTTTTTTTTTATAATCTAGTAGAAGAACAGTAAATACTTTTTTAAATATTCGAAAAGAACAGGCTTTGAGAATAGTTTTAAATGAAAGTATTATTAATTTTGGACATGCACCCTACACCCAGCATTGATCGAAAATGACCAATTTTCAAGAAAAATTTCAAGTTTACACACGTGGGTAAAAAATGGCACGCCCATTTCTTAACTTTTTAAAACGTAATACTATAGACTAATAAAATCTTAATTATTCTTTATCAAGTTTGCTGCCGGGAAATGAAAAGTGGGGTCCTGGGAGGAGTTTTTGTAAAAAAGTCAAATTTTGAAATTAGTTTTTTGCGCTTTTAAAAAAAACATATTTAGATTTTTTTACTTTCATTTATTTTTTATTAATTAACGACAATATAATCTTTAATACATATTAAAATTGTTAACATAGCATAAACACCTATTTAGATATTATTTATCAAAGTTAAGTTGTTATAATACAAAAAACACTATTATATATATTTTTTTGTTTTTTTTTTACTTATTTGTTCTAGAAATTTTTTAAACTTTACAATAAATTATTTTTCTTTTAACGTAGAGGTTTTTACCTGTTCAACGATGTATAAAATGTCTGATGAATACGTTTACAAACGTCTGAATACTTTTTTAAAATGTATCAACTCGACCAAAAATTTTAGTTACATGAAAATTCCTTTGTATGAAAATCATGGTACCAATAAACCTATAACAGCAAAATCAGGTAAACTTCCTATTTTTCATTCGGTTAAGTATAAATGAATTGTATGGGCTTATCCACGGGTCCTAATGTTTATTAATTGACCGCTATATTTTATGGCTACAGGCTAAATTTGCATATCTTCAATCCCTTTTCAATAAAAACAGGTACATAGAAATATTTCCAGGTAATTTATGATTGTCATAAATGCAGTTTTTTAACAATTTAACAATTGCCTTACTTACATAAGACTGCCTATTCTAAAGATAAATTCTATAATATACATATAAACATATTCCACACTTATGAATTGCATCATTTGAGTAGAGTCTGCAATGGAGATTACATTGAAGTATCATTCCTTATGTAAAGTTATTTGGGAAAATGTTCCCGATTTGGCTGTACGTACGGAGGAAATTGCAAAACTAATTCATACAACTATTTACAATTATGGATTAAATATAAAAGTTGATGATAGAGTACAAATTGAGAGTTTTTACAAAAATTACAAACTAAGATTGCAAAAGTGTGATGCAAAAGTAGCAAATGCAATAACAGACACCACATCTACTTGGCAGTGTAATATAGTAAAAAAAAAAGTTCACAATTTCACGATAATTCCAACGAAGAAGCAATCAATAAAGAAGCTTTGCACTATGGGTTATCCCCTCTTCATGCAAGGATACGTTTCATGGAATATTGTTTACATCTTGCCTATGACCTTAAATATCGCCAAGTTCCGGGACAAGAAAATATACCCGTTAAAAATAACATAGATCTTCAAAACATTCGTAAGGAGGAAAAGAAAAGAATTCAAAATGAAATTAAACAGCAAATTGGTATAATTGTAGATAAGCCTCTTCAAGGTTACGGAAGTTCTAATTATGGAAATACTGCTAGACGTTTTTTTAATGATACTGAAACAACATCGTCAATAACTGGTCTCGATCAGAATTTATTAAGAAAATTTAAAATAATACTAGTAGTTATTAATAGCAAAAAGCATATTAATGTGGAAAAATTTGAAGTATTTGCTAAGGAAACCAAAGCTTAAGTAACTAATCTGTATCCTTGGAGGGCAATGACTCCAACTGTACACAAAGTATCTTGCCCTTAGGAGATCTAACGGAAGAAGCGCAGGAAGCTCGAAACAGAGATGTAAAGCACTATTGGCAATTCAACACACGAAAATATTGCAAAACAGCTCAAAACTCAGATTTAATTCGACACTTAATGATATCATCGGACCCAGTTATATCATCTATTAGAACTAAATGGTTACCAAAAAGTTGTGAACTAGAAAATGACGACCCCGAAGCCATGGATATTAATAAATTATTATCCTTTGATATATCAGATTGTTTTGTAGAAAATTACTAGTTTTTACCTATAGATTTAAACTTAATTTATTAAAAAATCATATACATCATATTAAAATTAAGGTATTGTTTAACAAATAACAAATAATGTAACAAATAAAAAAACCAAATATGTCTTATATTAATTACTCATATATTACCATGATTTTCATACAAAGGAATTTTCATATAAATAAAATTTTTGGTCGAGTTGATACATTTTAAAAAAGTTTTCAGGCGTTTGTAAAAGTATTCACCAGACATGTTATACATCGTTGAACAGGTGAAAACCTGTTCAACGTTGTTGTTGTAAATTTTAAAAAATTTCTAGAACAAATAAGACAAAAAACAAAAAAATATATATAATTGTGTTTTTTGTATTATAACAACTTAACTTTGATAAATAATATCTAAATAGGTATTTATGCTATGTTAACAATTTTAATATGTATTAAAGATTATATTGTCGTTAATTAATAAAAAATAAATGAAAGTAAAAAAATTGGATCTAAATATGATTTTTTTAAAAGCGCAAAAAAATAATTTCAAATTTTGACTTTTTTTACAAAAACACCTCCCAGGACCCCACTTTTCATTTCCCGGCAGCAAATTTAATGAAATAATTATCATTTTATTAGTCTATAATATTACGTTTTAAAAAGTTAAGAAATGCGCGTGCCATTTTTTGCCCACGTGTGTAAACTTGAAATTTTGCTTGAAAATTGGTCATTTTCGATCAATACTGGGTGTAGGGTGCATGTCCAAAATTAATAATACTTTTATTTAAAATTATTCTCAAAGCCTGTTCTTTTCGAATATTTAAAAAAATATTTACTTTTCTTCTACTAGATTATAAAAAAAAAAACGTATGAGTGAAGCTACTTTTTCTCAAAAATTTTACAATTATTTGACCTATTTCAAAAAATTCAATTTGCAGATTTTTCTTTACTCAACGGTTACAGATAATTAAATGAAACTTTAAGCACAACATTGTGGCAATACATAACATTTTTTAATGTCTTACCACTTATTATAAAGAAGTTATTAACTTAAAACCTAAAAAAAACTTGTCAAAAAATTTAAATTTTAATGTTCAACATCACATAACTTTTAAACTTTAAGAGGTAACATATTACCGTAAGCATGTTTTTTATTAATCTAATCAAGCGGATTCAAAAAGTCATAGAAATCGGTTCATAATTGTAGAAGTTACAGCATTTTAAAAGTTTTTTGTACTCGAGGTGGTCTACTTTGGCACCTTAGTGCTCACCCTGTATTAACACAGAGTGACTTCAAAATTAATTTTCTGAAAGCTATACTCCTCCTTAACGATTACATATACATTTGGTCTTAATCGGTCCAGTAGTTAAGAAGTTCTATATTTATTACCACTTTTTTTTTGATTCACTCCACTGTGTATCGTTAGCATATGTATATGAATGAATTAGTTCACTGCGCACAGGTTTCACATCACTTCTAACATCAATGTACAACATAATTAACAAAATAAACATTATAATATTGAGAAACAAATATTACAGATGATGAAATTAACCTCTATAACATAACTAGTTTTAATGCAGTTTTGTAAATAGAAAAGGTAAAGGAGGAGATGTAGTCGTATACATTATAGAATATTTTTCTTTTACAAACACCACTTCAAATACCAAATCATTTGAATCAATACAAATTGATTTACATATAAACAATAAAACTATTTCTATATCTCAATTGAACGTACTCCATCAGAAAGTATAGAGAATTTTATTGCAGAAATCGATGTAAAATTAAACAATATAAACAAAAACAATGAAATTATTATAGTTGGAGACATAAACATCGATATTTTAAAACAAGACATAATAACAACAAAGTACTTAAATACGATGCTATCTAATGTGAAGCAATGAAGTAACAATAGAAGACTTAAATCAAAACACAAGAACCTGTATAGATCATCTGTTTACAAGCAAAAAAAAAAAAAAAAACACATTAACACACACATACATAATTGATACAAATTTTAACAATGCCATTCAACAAAATTTGAATTCTAATGAACTCTTAAATAATACGTATGCAATATAATATAAAATATATAAAAAATCCAAAGAAATAAAAAAAATAAAAAAAGATCACACAATCAGTGGATTAGTGATGAATTAATAAAATGGTGCAATGATAGGGATAAGCTTTATAAAAAAATGGTTAAACAATAGAAATAATAAAGAATATGAAGGTTATATGGGAAATAATTAATGAAATTATCGGTAAAAAATCAAACAATATTGATGAAATTATATTAAAAAACTTTAAAAACGTGAATCTTGAAGATATACCAAAAAACTTTTCAGTAAATTTGAATGCAAACGTTGAAAATACAGTGCACAAATGTGATACCAAAACAATCGATTTTATACAAATTCCAATACCAAACACAATATTTATTAGCTATGTATGCTAGTGAAGACGAAATTTTTACAATTTTAAAAAAGTCTTAACTAAAAAAATGCTGGAAATGTCAAAGATCTTAAAAATACCGCTGTTATTCTAACACAAATACTTAACATGTTAATAAATTCGAGCTTGGAGAAGTCCCTTACCAATTTATAAATCAGGAGTCAAGTCGGATTATAATAATTACAGGTCAATTTCAATCCTTTCATCTATTGAAAAAATTATCGAAGAAATCGTAGTTAGAAGGTTAACAAATTTTTTGGAAAAATATAATATTATTAACAAGAACCAAGTTGGATTTCAAAAAGGCACAAATACAAGCCAACTATTAGGAAATGTTTCGAATTTAATAAACAAAAGCCTGAGTGAAAAAAAACAATGTCTAGCTTTGTTTATTGATATTAGCAAAGTCTTCGAAACCTTGCAGCACGATAAATTAATAGAAACACTGGAGAAAAATGGAAACACAGAGTAAAAATTAAAGACAATCTAAGTGAGGAAATATTTTCAAATCAAGGGGTACCACAAGGATCAAAGCGTGAACCGATATTGTATTTAACAATAACAATAGTTCCACATTTGCAATAGTTCCACATTTGCATATGCAGACGACACCGCGATCATTGTCGCAAATAAAAATATTAATACCGCAACTAAATTGATACAAAACCAACTCAATATTGTTGCAAAATGGTGCCACGATAATGGCTTAGTAATAAATGCCACAAAGACGAAATTAATGCATATACATAATCATTTAGCAACGTAATTGATGAAAACGACGCACTTTTATCGAAAATGTAATCTATATATAAGGTATAAATACCTTGGCGTTTATGTTGGCCAGAACTTTAAATGGAAACCACACACTGAAAATCTCTAAATTTGAGGAACTGCTCCACCTTTAGTGTTTTAAGACAAGCATATTTTTCCTTAGCTGAGTCATATCTTAGACATGGAATTAAGGCATGGGGAAGCGCAACTTATTGTGGAACGCTACATTTTACACAAACTCGACTCTTAAGAATTTTAGAAAACAATTAACGTTTTTGAACAAATGGCTACAACACCAGAAACAATTGTAGCACGTCAAGAAATATTGAGTTAATTAACAACACCATCACTGATACTAATCATACCACCAACATATCATAATCACAACTATAATTTGTACGTAGTAAACAATCCGAATATCCAATCCAACAGAAATCAACAACTATACCAACCGCAACATCAACAATAACCGCAATCATTAAGTAGATCTGAAGGAAGGTTCAAAGTTATGAAATACCGGAACATCTATGGAAAAAGCGCACTACAAGATTGTTTGCCAACAATAATGAATCAACTTTCAGTGAATATAATTAATACAACTAATAAATTTAAGAGAAAAAAAACTTATTAAAGAATATTTTATAAACTCGCAATGAATTTAAAATTAATTAATATATGTCAAAATTTACTACTTATCCTCATTTCTTAATCAAAATTTCAAATTATGTATTTTTAATGAATAAGCGAAATTAATGAAAAAATAAAGCATTATGAGAATTAGCAGCAGCATCACTGATAGAATTTTCTAAGCTTTGATACAAACAGAGCATTGCACTTCATACGCGAACATTTTTAGAGTTAACAACAGCATTAATAACATCATTTACATTGTAACGGTTACCCTACTACGCAAAAGATCTATAAGCACTCGGCACGTACTGGTAAGGGCCTAGCTCATCGGCAACCGGGGTGAGTCTTTGCAACCAGTCTTTTGCAGCCGTTAACAAAATTTAACTACGTGCCTTTTTAAATAGAATGTTTAACTCAATTTATATAATAAATTTTACTATTGCAATTATTAAATACCCCGAATTGAATCTAACATATCCTTTGCAAACAATATAATGGACCAAGGGCCAGATGTTGTGCGACCTGTTTATTACTGCCCACCCTACCTAAGATTCACTTTATCCATAAAGATACATTTAAGGAATCCCACAATAACAATGATCGATGGTTTAGATCGAGAGAAAAAAAAAACTTAGGCATGATTGCAACAAAAAACTTTTACTTTATTTGAATATTAAATGTAATTGTTTTGAAGAAAGCAAACGAAATATCCACAACAAAAAAAAATTTATGACATCACTAATATGAAAAAAAGACAAAAAAAACGTATAACAGAATCTTATCTTGTTTTAACTAATTCTCAATAGAGAGTCTTTAAACTATTATAACAAAAAAAAAATTGACATGTGTGTTTAGGAACTGGTGATAGAAAATTTAAGAACTTAATGCAATAATTTTAAATTTAATTAATTTTAACGGTAATGTCTAAAATGTAATATTCGACGTCAAATTAAAGGATGAGTAAGAGAAAGGAAAAAATATTGGGCTTTTAGTGAATATCAAAAATTTTAAAATTTTTTTAACGAAACCTAAGGTATTACTTTGGAATTTATATTAGCAAAAGAAATATTATGGTAAAATAATCAAAAAAATGTGTTGTAATCTTAGCCGAGTACAAAATAAAGCCAAGATTCAAAATAATTTTATGATTTCGACCCAGAATCTATTCGAATACTTAAACTTTGATCACAAGACCCAAAAGAATTTAACTTACAGTACTCACTTATTAATGTCCATCTGCTGGCCAGTCCTCCGGATGTCGACGAGTTTCCAAAATTTGGCTTAAATAATTAGGATACCACAACATCTTTACCTCTACAAATGTCCAAAGAACAATGTTTTCAAAATATTGAATTACAAAATACAATACCCTGGACTCCTTTCCTTTCTTTTACTTGTCCTTTTACACGTTATGTATTTAACTAGGTCAACTTCCAATATAACCAAAAGAAATAGTTTTAGACCAAGCAATAATTTAAAAACCGGAACCATTAAAAATTCGATGAATGGCAATTGACAATGGGTTTCCTCTCAAATAAAAAAAAAAATCATATGAATTTGCAGCCAAAACGTACGTCCAGTAGCATTCCTTGGTGGGTTGTTTAACACTCCAAAGTTCAAGATTTAATATTCACTAGTACTGATCCTACTAGAACCCCTTTCCAACAAAGTACAAATTTCAGAATAACTCCTATTAGACAAGAGGAATCCTAAAATTGAGACACCATTATAAAAAAATTCTGAAAATTAGCAAGCAACAACTTACAATTAAGATTCCCAAACTATTTCAGAATGGATGAGGTCAATATTCAGACCTAGTTATTTAATCACACGTTTTGATATTTTGTACAAAAAATTTTAACTTTACCACTTTAATAAAAAAAAATTGATCTGATCTTATTTTACACGCAATTTGTTCTTTACCAATTTAAATGACACGAGGAATTGAAAGGTACAGAACTTTTAAACAAGCAATCAAGTGGAATGTTACATTGAATTTTGGATAGTAAATAAATGTATAAATCCGTTATTTACTTTATAAGAAATTATCAGAAATATACAGACAGACAAAAAAACAATACTTACGCCTATCCATGGATTAATGAGGTAGAGAATGGGTAATTTTTGCAATTCTCTATAGATTACACTCAATTGAAATATATGAACTATATGAAGGGGTATAAAATAATGCAAATTCACCCAACAAAATAAAATGATTGCATGATAGAAACTCTCCCCATCCTGAATCGTACAGTGGTTTGCGTAAACGTAAATATTCAATTGTGTATAAAGTAAGAATATTCATACTGACCGCTACAACACAGTTAATTTTAATCTGGAACCATAAGAGAAGGTATTAAAAGTGACTGAAAAACAACACGGGTAGAAATTTTCTTGACAACATAAATGAATCGATCAAAATGGTTTCATTGATTTAATGAGTAATTTTATTAACTGAATGAAATTTCATTAATTCTGGTAGGTTTCCCTTTTCTAGTAAATAGTAAATTTTTACTTAACAATAATAATCGCTGACGTTAAACACACTATCATTTTAAACAGAATTAACTAAAACTTTGAATAATTTTGATTTCAGAAATGACTACAAAATTCAAAAAAAAATTTTCGTAAGTCTACAAGTGACAGAATTTTTTTTTTCTTTCATTGTTTTAGCTAATAAATCTACCTCTTTAAAAAGTGTATTATAAAGAAAAGAGGTTCGTCTTGCATGAAAAGGTAATGAATATATTTCATACCAACTACGACTTTATTCGTTAAGCACATGAATCTTTTATAACGTTGATGCTAGAATTAATGGAAACAATTTCATATACTTTATGAAATTTTTTTATCGGGTCAATGAATACCTTCACCAAAATAGATTTAATGCAATATCTTTCATTGATTAATAAAACATTTCTTTGATGACTTTTTTTTTTATAATACTTCCTTCATTGTATCAATGAAGGAATTCTTTAATACTACGCACAAATTTCCATTAGTATACTATCCTAAATATGAACTCTTTTGAATGTCTTTCCATGATAAACTCCTTTGGATCCTGAAATAATATACTGTAACTCGTAGTCACAATTCCCTACTTTACGTAAAACCTTAGACTTTACGAATTTGGGCGCCAATTTGGCATTGAAATTGTTAATTTTACTGCTAAGAACAAAATTTCTACGAAACACTATTTCCCCAGGGTTAATATTTAAAGCCATCGAACGAAGGTTATAAGTCGTTCTGTTAGTCTCATATGCTCTTCTCAAATTCTCCTGAACGGTATTTCTAAGTAACTGAATTTTATCAGAACGTTCTAAATCTACACCCTCTTCCAGTTGATTTAATCGTCTAAAAATTTCATAATCTTCGCCATGTAGAATCATCTGCTGACCAAACAGTATGAAGAGCACAACGTAGAGCGGCTAAAATTTTGCTCAAATTTAAGTCTCAAGTACGCTGATCACCATCTAAATATGAGCGAATTGCTGTTATCACCGACCTATTAACTCTTTCAGAGGCATTCGCCTGTAGCGAATACACTGCCGTTAGAGTATGTGTCACACCATATTTCGTCAGAAAACACTTTAAAATATTCGATTTAAGCTGGCTTCCGTTATCGGTTATAACAACCTCCGGTACACCAAAAATAGTAAAAACATAATCCTCCAAGAAATCAACAATATTATGAGAAGAAAACTTTCTGAGCGGTTTCAAGATAGGAAATTTTGATAAATGGTCGACAACTATAAAAATACCGATGTTTCCCTTTGTTGAGCGGGGATATGTCATTTTTGGCCCATATAGATTTCGTCGAATTTTCTCCTAAGTTTTGATAATGCCACAGTGACTTGACAAAGGTGGACAATGAGCATTTTTAATAACGTTAGAAGTGTGTTCACCTGGAACCCAAAGTTTTCAACTTAAAGCCTCAGAAAGTGAATCTCCATTACTAAAATCAACTAGTTTATACAAAAAATTATCTACGACACTGAGATCGGGATATTTATGATTATTTTCGGCAATGGTATTACGAATTTTTGAGTACTCTTCAGAATTGAAATAAGGCGACCATAGGTCCACTAACGGGACAGGATCAAAATCTAGCGAATTTACCTCTTCTAACCTAGATAATGCGTCCGGGACGACATTAAGACTACCTTTCCTATGCTCTATTGAAAACTCGAAGCCCTGCAATTTTAATGACCAACGGTTCATTCGCACTGACGCATTAACCGACGCAGTGAAGCGTGGTCTGTTACCACTTTAAAAGGATGCCCTTCTCCATATCCACGGAACTTTTGTATGCATAAAATTGCAGCTAAGTATTCTAGTTCCGTGATGGAATAGTTCCTTTGCGCTTGATTCAATTTATGAGAGAAATACGCAATTGGTCTTTCGACCCCGTCGTCATCTTCCTGTGAAAGAACCCCTCCAACCCCTGAAGTAGAAGCGTCACACTGAATTATGAAGGGACGAGAAAAATCCGGTGTAACTAACAATTGAGCAGACGTAAGTTGCTGCAGATCTATAGTTTTATTACCAATAAACTGAAATGTGATGCAACAATTTTAGTTAAAAAATTTACGTATTCTCAACCTAGAGACATAACATCATTCAAAATAACTGTTCCCGCTGATCTCTTTGAACAAATTTTGGATTCTAACTTCTGGGCCGATAACGCATTAGTTCGTAAGTATGAACTTAAAGAAAACCCTAGTAGAACTAGAAATAATATTGTTCAATTACCGCTAAATAATCCGACAAATTCAAAAAACTAAGTAAATTACCCGATAACCAACTGTATATCATATATCAAAATGTTCGAAGCTTAAACACCAAAATATCCAAATTATATAAAGAAAGCTTTGATTTTAATTATCATATTATAGTATTTACCGAAACATTAATAGGCGCAACAGATCTGCTTTAAACACTGAAGATGATGCTGGAGTTTCTACTGAAGGTACTGTTCGTAAGGGTGGTGGTGTACTAATTGCAGTATCCAATCGTTTTCATTCAGAACTATTATTGTCTGATTCTACCCCATATTTGGAGTTTATTAGTGTATCTTTACAACATGCTCATACATTCCACCTAAATCTATACAATCTGTCTATGATGATCACTTACATGCTATAAAAAATGTTGTACTTGCAGCCAAACACACTGATTCTATTTTTGTTTTTGGTGATTTTAACTTACCATCAGTCTCTTGGAATTATTTACCTGACTGTTCAATAAAAAGATCTAGCCCTGTAACAACACCTGAAGATCCTTACCACCCGACTTTGGATTTAAGATGTTATATACAACTGGGCCCGGAGCCAAAAAGTGACAATGATAACGAGAGAGTATTTTGTTTTAAAAAGTCAAACTATTATTTGCTTAACAATCTTATTATTAATACAAACTGGCAAGACTTGCTATCTATGTCTGATACCAGCCCTTTGGCTATTGATTTGATGATCGATACTTTTTATAAAACTATTTTTGACATTATGGATAAATGTGTGCCGAAAAATGTAACTTACAAACAATCTGGTCCCCTTGGAGTTCCAAACAACTATCAAAACTTAAAAATAAAAAGAACAAACTCTATAAAAAACACAAACAATCTAATTCACTTATTGATTTTGGAAATTATTCAATCTGCCGTGCGGAATATAATTTGCTGAACACATCGCTGTACAACAACTATATAAATAATTTAAAAAATGATTTCAAACTTAATCCTAAATCTTTTTATAATTTTGTGAATTCCAAAAGAAGATGCCAAGAATTTCCACCTGCTATGAAATTTGAAGGTCAAGAATCTGATGATGCTTCTACCATAAGCAATATTTTTGCTGATTTTTTTGCTAAAACCTATACTGATGCCAAATATAACCAATCTGATAATTATCCATATCCTCTGCGCTCAACAAATCAAATATGTTTTCCATCCATCGAACATTCACTTATTTCTCAAAACTTAAGAAATTTAAAAATATCTTTTAATCATGGACCTGATGGAGTTCCAAGTTGCATATTAAATACATGTGCCGAAAGTCTCTCCACCCCTTTATCATACCTATTTAATATATCAATCAAGCACGGTTATTTTCCTAATCTTTGTAGAAAATCGTATATAATCCCATTATTTAAATCTGGATATAAGTCGAATGTGATAAATTATAGGGGCATTGCCAAACTAAGTGCGATTCCAAAAGTTTTCGAAAAAATTGTTACCGATTTTTTCTGTCATCAAGTAAAATCTACATTATCACCTTTTCAGCATGGCTTCCGTAAAGGTTGCTCAACAACAACTAACCTTTTGCATCTTACAACACTTGTTAATCGAGGATTTGTTAAGGGACAACAAACAGATGCGGTTTACACCGACTTCAGTAAAGCTTTTGATAAAGTCAATCATAACCTTCTTCTCTGTAAACTGGACTCACTTGGTCTAAATTCTATCAGCCTTAGTTGGATAAAATCATACCTTTGTGATCGAAAACAGACCGTCCGATTTAAAAATAAATCTTTTAAGATCATACATGTTATCTCTGGAGTGCCTCAAGGAAGCCATCTTGGACCTATTCTTTTTGGCTTGTTTATTAACGATCTTCCAACTATAATAAAATACTGTAACATTTTAATGTACGCTGATGATGTCAAAATTTTGTTTAGCTATAAAAACCCATACGAACATATTTATCTTCAAAACGATCTTGATAATTTTTATCATTGGTGTAAAGCTAATCTTATGGATCTTAACCTGAAAAAGTGCAAATATATGCGATTCTATAGGAGTAACTGCGTAAATGTTAATTATGTTTTAGGAGAGCATAAACTGGATCTAGTTGATGTTTTTCTTGACCTTGGAGTTTTACTTGATCCAAAACTGAATTTTGTTCCACACATTCATAAGACCGTCAATAAAGCCAGAGGTGTTCTTGCCTTTATCAAGCGATGGGCAAAGGAGGTTACCGATCCTGATATTACAAAACAGTTTTATACCTCACTTGTAAGACCGATCCTTGAATATGGATCCGTAATTTGGGACCCGCAGTACAACGTACATAGTAACCATATCGAATCTGTTCAAAAACAAAAGTAACCTACCCGTTACTTTTGTCCCATAGCATTACCATTTTTTCGAAGCAATTACGCAAATGCTGATCCGTGGCGGAGAGTTGGAAAAGATTTTAATGACTTGTATAAATTAATTGATTTTTCATTAACTTCTTCAATTGTAAAACGTAACATAATAATTTATTTAAACACCTAAAATAAAAAAACTGTTTGCTTACTTATATTTGTTTATTTTTCTACGTATGTAAATTTTTTTTATGTTCACATTGTATAGTCTGTAAGGATGTAATCCATAGACTTTAATAAATAAAAAAAAAAAAAAAATCTGTGAGAGGTGAAGTAAGAGAGGCGTAATTGTCGATGAAGCGACGATACCAGCACTACGCCTAAAAATCTGCGTAATTCGCGAACGGATCTAGGTGGTTTCATATCCATAATTGAAGATACTTTTGAAGGTTCTGGTTTTATTACTACATCGCAAATTACGTAACCCAAATACTTCACTTCACGCATACAAAATTTGCATTTGGCCACATTGACCGTAAGACCAGCTTTACGCAACAATTGTGCGACCTCTTTCAATAATTTAAGGTCACCTTCAAACGTTTCAGATACTAACAAAAGATCATCTCTCACGCTTTGCCATAGCCACTGGACTACTCCAAGGACAATTCGGAGGCGCTAATTCAATAACTTTTAGTTCCAACATCCGGTCTATTTCCAAATGCAACTTTCTCTCAACTGCGGGTGATACAGAGAAGTATCTTTGTTTAATGGGCCTGGTATCCTGAAATAATTCTATAGTATGTTGTACTAAATGCGTGCGACCTAGACCTTCCCTCTCGTATAATGGAAACAAATCAACTACGGTTTGAAGACGAGAATTTTCAAAGGGATTCAAATTATGCATTTCAGGTGAAATTTCGACTTCATCACTATCGCAAGAAAATGTTTCTAAAATTTTCTTCAACAATCCGAATTTTTCAAAAAAATCAGCACCAAGATAATAATTCTGGCGCAAACTTGGTATAATATATATTCTTAAAAATCTCGTCATATTACGAAAACTAATATCTGTTTCAACATAACCTACGATAAGGTGTTCATGTCCACCAGCAGCCGTAACGAATTCATTTAAAGATTTGAACTTCTCTCCTTCTTCTTCTTCTAATCTCGTGCTGTCTGGTTTCCTAAACAGGTAATTTCCGCACCGGAATCTAACATTGCTAAAATTTATTTTCCAAATAACGTTACGCTAACATAAGGTCGACGATCAGAACCCAAAGACTTTATAGCAGAAATAGATTTCCTACAAATTTTCCTATTTTGTCGAATTTTTTTCCAAAATGATTTTATGCGAATACTTGATCTGGAATACTTTTTCTTATGTAATGGTTTCAATATTAAGCTAACACAAAATATTTTGGATCTAATATTTTGATAATTTTGAAGACGTTGATGATATGGTATTATTTTGAACAATTTGGTTGATTTTTCAATCGATTTATCAAATTTGTCATAATCAAGGAAAAAGGACACAGTCTGAGTAGATATAATTTTGACTTTTAAATTTGTTTGGGGCGCAATCGATTGCAATTTTGCACCCCCCGCAAACGAGTTTCCCCGATTCTTACAAAAATTACAGTTTGGCTTCAAAATATTCTCTGCTCCGCATCCAAAGCAGAAAATATGACGATCCTCCAAACAATCAACATAACGATGACCTTTCTTACGACAATTCCAACATGTTAAATTCTCTTTTTCGCAAATTTCCGATTCGAAAGATTCTTAGTTATTTTCCACATTTAGAGACATTTCATTTACCTGTTTTTTATTTGGTCTGACATTTATTTTCTCCTCATCATCCAACAATGACGTAAATGCGGAACCGAATTAATATTCTGGTAAAATAATTAATTTCTAATCTTTGGACGAAGGTTTCTACGAAGAATATCTAATAAATCCTGATCCCGAAGCGGATATCTTAATCTGTCACAAAGATAACTAATATCACAATAAAATTCATCGAAACTTTCGTTTTCCCTCTGTTTTCTTTCCCGAATTATTTCTCTAATGTCACCATCACTTAGTTGATCTTGAAAATGAGATCTTAATGCTTCACACAATGATGGCCATGTAACTCTTTCCACGCTTGGTCTAAATCTCCAATACCAATCAAGGCCTCTTCCATTAAAAAGAATATGTATATGTTCACAAAGTGTATTAAAATCACCACCTAAACTATCATTTCTAAGAGAGGTTACCATGTAAATAAATTTATCTACGGGCATTTTTGTAGAACAGCCGCTAAAGCAAATATTCCAACTTTGAATAAGTTGAGCAATTCTGCTGATATTATTAACAATAGAATAAGTTGTTGATACGCGCGGAAAATTGTTAAAAAGTTATAAAAATTAATTAAAAAGTTAATTTTTTACTAAAAATATATATATATATATAAATATATTGAGCTCCACATCTACTTTTTAGTGAATATGACTTGCTATGCTACACGTCTATACATTTTGACGTCTAACAGCAGTAGTTTCCTTTGTTTTGGTTATGCAGCCAAACAATAACAAAATAAGTTTTTAAACTTTGAAACTTTGTGTACAAAATTTACTCCATATGTCAAACAGTGGTCTGATGCATATACCAATGTTTATTAAATGCCAAAATTGCGGATATAATGCAAAATCGATTCTGAATAACTTAGATAGAGTACAACATATCAAGAAACTGATTTCGGAATTAGAAAGAAGATATTTACAATATATATAATCCATATCTTAACTAAATTTTTTCAAAAATTGTCAGTAGGTCAAACTAATAGTAAGCTGACGATATATCTTTTCTTGAAGCAGTGTCGTCATATGATTGCAATTTTGTATTCCATAGAAATATTTAAAAATCGCTAAGTATTGTTTACAGTCTCTAAAATGTTAACACTGATTGCTGTTTTTTTTTTCAAATTATTCATGGTGTCGTTTATTCTCTTTTTATTTGTGTTTTTGTATATTAATTAAAATTTGCTATCCAATTCTTTTTCTTTTTTATATATTAAATAGGTTACTTCCCGAATATTCTCTTTTTTTTTTTTTTTTGTTTTCCTTGGTTGTTTAAATACAAACAAAAACAAAATATTTGCTTAAGAATTTCATTTATTTTGGCAATCGAAATTTTTTATATAAAAGTCTCCCATTAGTCTCATATAGTTTTCGTTGACTCATCCCTGATTTGTTATAATTTTATTTACATGTTTATATTTCTGTATGTCTTTGCTTAGTGTTTTTGAACTTTTTTCAATTCCTTTTTGACATTCTTTCTTATTCCCTTGTTTTTGTTTTAGTGTAATTTTGCATTACCTTTTCAAGGATTTTTCTTGTTGCCTAGAAAAATGTCAAGGATGTTAATTTTTTGTTAATTATATTACATTTTAGTGTTTTTTTTAATAAACAATCATAAACAATTGAAGGTCACTTGTTTCTGATTTGCAAATTTGTTAAGTTTTCTTACAAATTGTTAAGTTTTCTTACATTTCATCAAATATTTTTTTTTTAATGCATTAGATGCGGGTATCGGTATTTCTTTTATTTCGGTAACGTTATTTTAGGGGTAACGATATTTCAGTTATTTCGGTAACGGTTTTTACGTTAACGGTATTTTAATTGTTTCGGTAACGGTATTTTAGTTGTTTCGGTAACGGTATTTTAAGGGTAACGTTATTTTAGTTATTCAGGTAATGTCGATGCACACCGATATTTTTAGCCCCATATGCCCGAGATTCAATGACTGTCTAGTTTATGACCAAACTTTAGGAAAATCTATCTATTTACAGCTATTTTTCTTTTCAGATCTTGTCAGATTATTTCGATAACGATATTTTAATGATATCGCTATTTTAAGTATTTCGGTAACGGTATTTTAGCGATAACGGTATTTTAGTTATTTCGGTAACGGTATTTTACGGATAACGATATTTCAATTATTTCGGTAACGGTATTTTAGGGATAACAATCGTCAACGGTATGCGATATTGCCTGCCATCCCTGGTTAAAAACCAATATTCTGCACCACAAACGCCCATCATTAAATAAAATTTATGAAAATTCTTGTTTTGTATTTTAAATAAGAACATGTCATACAGTGCTGTGAATTGGAATAGGCGCACATGCATGCAAAAAAATATTAAAGTAAAAATGAACACATAAATCTTGGGGGAAAACTAGCAATATTTTTTTATAATTATTGCACATCAATAACTCTTCATTTTACTTTATAGTTTAAACTTTTTTGTTGTATTTAGATTAAAAATAATGTTAAAAAATTATATAAAATCTCTTATTCGAATGTGAACAGAAATATGGACAGTAAGCAAACATACAAAATAATTAATATTTCTAGCATTTTTTTGTTGGAAATATAATATTGGTTATTGTAACTAATAGATCAATTAATTTCTGTATAATAATTGTGCCAATTTTGAAACCTAGTGTCAAAAATGTCTGGGATATCAAAAATCTCGACAAATTGTGAATTAGAAAAAGTTTTTAGTATTTTTTGTGCCCAGCTATTTTGTTGGAATTTTTTATCAATTCTAAGATAAACAAACTTTTGAAAATCAGAAATTTTTTTTTATAAATTTTTAAGATCATCCCTAGTTTTCTTTCGTTTGTTGAATTTTTGGTAATTGTACTTAAAAATTGATATGATAAGTTAACTGACGCTATCACTGTTTTTATTTTACCTTGTGCAGTTTTTAGTTTTTAGACGTCGAAAATAAATTCTTCCATGTTCGTAAATGTATTAAATTCTTAAACAAGTCTGAAACCAAACAAAAAAATAGGCAGTCAGAAACCGCCAGTGGTACACAAATCAAGTACTGGTATACCACTGGCTAACCGAGGAATTGTAAATAAACTACTGGCAGAACACTTGTTTAAAAGTTTTTACCAGCGTTTCCAAAAAGCGTTTTAATTTACAATAATTTCAGTGGACAACAAATAAAATTATTAGCAAATAATTGGCTGAGGCCAAATAATTGGCTGAGGCCATTTCATTTGTGTGCTTAAAAAAAAACAATAAATCTGCATTATTTGATGGTTTTCGCTTTAATTGTATCATTTATTTCGACCTACGAATACTGTATCAAAGTACTTCTAATATAATCAGGTATTGCAATTAAAAAGTAAAAATCGTGGAATGCTATTAATGTCATTATTTAGAGTAACATGTCCACTTGGTTTTTTTTTCATAACTTTCGCAGCACAAAAGACCTAAGTTGGTCGCGGTGCATAGTGCCATATAATCTAATCTAATCTAACATGTCCACTTTTAAGTACGATAAAAAATTGAAATTACAAAACCGACAATAAACGAAATTAAACTAGGGATGATTTTTAATTTTTTTTGAAAGATTACCGGTTTTCAAAAGTAATTCAGCTTTCTAAGGATTCAAATGTGGTAATGTCTTCTTTTGCTTATCTTAGAATTAATCAATTTCCAACAAAATAGCTTGGCACAACGCGATTTTCCATATCCTAGGTTCCAAATACAAAATATAATCTGATACAAAAATAAATCTGTCTAAAGGGTGCTAGGATGAAAATTCTGTGTACGATGTACAGCAGTTGGTACGGCTTCAGAACGACGATCGTTCGAAGGAGGATTCGTTGCAAAAGGTGGAACCTCTGATATATTCGTGTTCCTACCAGATGGCGGAATAGCTGATGAAGAATTACGTAAAGTGGGAAATTCTTCCCTGGGCCATTCAGGCTCCTGCTGTCTTTGAACAGACAACTGCGTAATTTTCAAGGTCACATCCCTAATATCATCTTGAATGATAGCAAATTCAGAATTCAATCTGTTTTCAAGACCTGAAATTCTCGCATTTAACTCTAAATCATGGCCCACAGCAGTATTTTGATTGCCAGCACCACTAGAAGGTAAAGGCAAAGAAACACGAGCCGATTGATTTAAATTGGGTACATTAAGTGTCCAATCTAACGGATTTTGAGTTATTTTAGAAGACCTAGTAGTCCTTTTAGATTGCAATATTCGAGGAATAGCACCGCGAGAATCCGGTTGTGATAAATCTGTACCCGATTCATTATAAATATTTGTTAAACTATTACGTGTACATGACTGACGACACTGTGGACAAGTAGGTGAAGTTTGAATCCATTCAATTATACAATTTTTATGAAAATAATGTTGACAATTTGTTTTGACAACATTACCCGAATTTCTAAAGGCAAGTTATCACCGCTACGCCTAACCGCCATTTTAAGTATTAGAAAAATATACCGATTACAAAAAATAATATTAAAAAGTAATTAATTTATATTTAATTTATAATTATTTTCTTTCCAAAAAGAATTCACAGAAGAAAATGAATTTTTTTTTTTTTTTTTTTTAACAATGAATAAATCGAAATTTTTTTTTTTTTTTTTACAGTATTCACTAAACACAAATTAATAATATACAATATATCATTGGTTCTCGACCCTATTTACCAATCGATCATTTTATTTTTCAAAATCCACTAATTTTTTTTACCAAATAAACAACAAGTTCGAGTATCATAAAAGATCTTTGTTACAAAAATAATATTCAACTAAACGGTCAAAAAGCCAACACGTTATCAACCTTTTAACTCCAAGAATAATTGAAATATATATTCCAACAAAAAAAAAAAACCATTATGACATCGAAAGGAAATTAAATTACAAACCATTTGCAGAAGTAGCAGATTATAACGAAAATTAAGCCTATCAAACGGCCTAAGTAATAATGCAAAGCAATTGCTAAAGCAACTCCAGGATGACGAACAAAACAATCGAACAAAAAACTACAACAAGTAAAGTGAGATGTGGGACTTTAAGCAAGATGTAAGCGCTATATTATTCAAATGAGAAAAATTTACATTCTCTATAAAAACCCATTGGGCTTACCTGCCCCACGTTGGGCGCCATTTGTAACGGTTACCCTACTACGCAAAATATCTAGAAGCACTCGGCACGTACTGGTAAGGGCCTAGCTCGTCGTTCTATTATTAGAACTTGAATACTTTACATTACGATCAATTGGTTCAGCAGCAACAGCATTATCCTCATTTACAGCAGCAGAAACAACAACAGGCCTTGCATTCGAACATTGCCCATTAGAGAGTTGTAGAGTATTATCATTTGACGAAAAAGGAGCACGCGAAGGCTGACGACCTCTTATTTAAATTTAACATTTTCTTTGAAATTACCTTTTTCTTTTTAAAATAGAGAGTCTATTACATTGTTTGTGAATTGAAGAGGTTTTGCCTTTACTTGAATTAATAAATTCGACACTGTATGAATTAAATTTTGAGATTCATTAAAACATTTATTACAGTTGTATGCAATATTTTTCGATAAATTTATTAAACTCGTAATCATTATCCACGCCAGAACGTAATTTATGATAATGTTCATTTTACATTTTTTTATGGTTACCGATTTTAAAGTTATGTTATTCATTTGAAAGTAACTACCAGTGAACCTCGGGAGCCAAAAAATTGCTACTCTATTTCAACTTTATCACAGCGAACAGGGTCTTCGAAAATGGACTTTATTAGTATTTTGCTCAAATTAAAAATTTCTTTGTAAATTTTAATTTTTAAATGACTGTAACTTTTTTGTTTAAAAATATTTTAAAGTAAAATAAATTTTGTAAAATTTCTAAGCTATTATTGTTAGAAATATAAAGCCACTGAGTCGTTTAGAAGTTTAAAAATTTCCCGAAAATCTCCTACTTAATAGAGCATAACTCCTGCCCATCAAAAGCCATCAAAAAAATCTTGCACTCTTCTGTAGTCGGAACCCTCCCCTACCCTCCTATACCCCATTGTATACCCGCCAGTTTCCATCCGTATGCACCAGAACAATTTGTCTGAACCATTTTGTGCAAAATTTATGAATACAAAAGTTTTCCACTATGTGGTTTTTGTATAATGAGTTTGTCTGTGTGTTATGAATACAAAAGTTGGTCGTACCGGTGTATTTTTTTGCGTGAGTTTATTTCTTTTTTATACTGACAGAAAGAGGAAACGGTAGAGTTGACACGAGTTATTATATACTTATAAAAAAGGGTTGACATAATGCGCTTAATTGTTAAATTATATTAATGGGTAAAATCTTTTTTATTTCGACAGGTACATTTACATAGGTATTTTTCAAAAACATTAATAGTCGGAACTTAAGTTATATCGTTTAAATACATGACAAAATGGGAAAAAAAATTAAATAGCAGGTAAATGGTAAAACACTATTGCGACACACCCTTTTAAGATATGACCAGGTGTGCTTCACCTTTTAAAAGGGGTTAGGGTCTGGGTTTTTTATGCTTCAAAAACAGGTAATAAAAGATAAAAAATGTTTCCACAATTATTATTCATTACAGCTTGAACAATGGCTAAGTACTGTTACAGAGATCTCGCTGATATTTATTTCCAACAAAAAGATGTAGACGATATAATTTTGCACATACTGAGGAACGATTTCTTTAAGAATTGTAACCTGCAAGAAATTGAAATACACAAAAAATTACAACTTTTGCATCAAATTTGAAAAAAACGGTACATTGAATGCTCTCATAACAAGGCAAATATGTACAAACGTCACCAAGACTGGTTATTAAAGGAACTTATTTTTGAGAGTTCATCTACAACTGCTAACGAAAGTGGAAAAAAGGGTCGACCAGCAAAACCAATTGACGGATGTAGTGAAAGATCTCAAAGGCGTGAGCTGGAGAATATCAATGAAGAAATTTCTCAAAGAATTATTAAGGATTCATTTTTGCACCAAATTCAACCAACACAAAATAAGAAAAATAAAATTGAAATAATTGAAAAAATAGTAGAAGCGAGCCCAAGGCGCACAAAGAGGATTTTGAAAAGCATTCCTACACCAATTGAAGATAAGAAAATTACTCCAGAAGAAGCGTTCGCCCTATTTAAGATTTGAAGTTGACCAAAAATCAATATAAGGAATTGCGGAAGCGAACCAATGAAAATAATTGTGGGATTTTTCCAGAGTATCGAGATATAGTGTCTGTCAAAAAAGAATTCTTACCTTCACAATCTGCTATTATTGTCACTTCAAGTTCAGCAGAAATAAAATTGCAAGATCTTCTTGAACATACTGCAGAACGATTGCTAAATACGCTTGATACTGATCATTTAAAAAAAAATGGAAATAGCAGCATTACTTTAATTTCTAAATGGGGATGTGCTGGATCCTCTGGTCAGAAATAATACAAGAAATTTTATGCCGAAAATTCATCAGATGCCAACTTGCTTATGGTATCTTTCGTTCCATTGCAACAGAAATTGATGTATGGAAAAATGAAATTCCTTCTTCATCAAAGTATTGCAGACCAATAAAATTTGCATTCCAAATGGAAACCAAAGACGTCATAACTGAAGAAGTTAAAAAAATAAAAGATCAAATTAAAGAGCTTCAACCAGTAATATTTGAATTTGATGAGTAAGACATTGAAGTAAATTTTAAAATGTGTCTCACACTGATTGATGGAAAAGTTGCACAAGCTTTAACCGAAACAAAGGCATCGTCAAGCTGCATTATATGTCAAAAGACATCAAGTCAATTAAGCCAACCCCCACCAAAAGACGATAGTTTTAAGGAAGCCTACGAATTTGGGATGTCCTCTCTTCATGCTAGAATACGTTTTATGGAGCATATTCTTAAATTGGGTTATGATTTGGAATTTGGTCCGTTAGGCGAAACAGTGAGAAAAAACAAAGAAAATGAAAAAAAAAACAAATAAAAAAAAACAAATTCAAGAAAAATATCTAGAACTAGGCCTCATAATCGACCATCCAAAACAAAGAGAAGGAAACTCAAATGATGGAAATACAATTTTTCTTGATTTAAAAATGTATGTATTTTATAAATTTACAATAAATTTACAATAACTAATGTAAAAACATACGACTTTTTCATTGAAACTTCTCTATCTTGAACCAATATCAGGTAACTTTTACGTTCGCTGCTTAATAAATTATATTTTAGCTCCTGCTCTTTAAAAAAAGCCAACCTTTGGCTCTTGAGAACATTAGGACTAAAAAGTTTACGGGGGCCAAAGTTTGGCATTTTCTGACAAAATTTAACTTACATTATATAAAAAAAAAACCTTTTTTAACCTTTTAAAACTTCACTTTTGTACTAAAATTCAACTAAAAATTAAAATGTATTTTAAACACTCCATAACTAATTATCGGTCGATATTTACGTTTTGCTAAAGTCACACATACCAAACAAAAAAACGCATATGAAAATTCCAATCCAATCAAAAGTTATGGATTTTTGACCGCCTTCTCGTGAAATGGCCCACTGTGCGACGGTCACTACTGAACTGTTCACTACACTACTGTAAAGAAAGTAATATAACATTGTAAATTTTCAACCGATTTTAACAAATAAACCTCAATTTACTCAGGAAAACACTAACTTTAAAATATTGCACTTTTAAGAGAAAATTCGAAAAAACCCTCGTAGAAGTTGAAAATGTTAAAAAAAAAATTGAAAATTTTGATTGTTATTAAAAAATCTCTACCTATTTATATTTATAATTAAAGACCAGAGGCCGAATTACGGCATTCGTGATCGTACTTTTTCGATCGAAATTAGTTTTCTATTTCCGAAAATAACAAATTTTAACGATTTTTTTTTATCAGTGATGTTCTAGTTCGGTATTTCATTAGAAATAAATGTTAAACTTTGTATTTTCATTATTAGAAAACTGTCTTTTTTTTTAAAGACCGTTTTCGAACGCATTCCCTCGATCCCGAATGCCGTAATTCGGCACAGGTAATTTTCTTTTAAATACCATATACAAATTTAAAATCGGATAAAAAATTACTGAGTAACAAACCGTTATCTCAAAAATTTTAGGGTAAATTGCTACTTTTCAAACCGGTTTTGCTATGCACTCAGCTAGACTTACAACCTACACTAGGTTATTTGACGAGCGAATTTTGCTGTGTAGCACAGTGTAATCTACTATAGCACTTATTTCGTCAATAAATCATTATTAATATTAGCTCTGCTCGACGTACGTTACCGCGGGTACCCAATTTTACCATAAAGCGTTTCTATTGTCAAATTTGTTATTCAATCGCTTGTGTTTCGGGTAAATTTGGTTTCCTGAGGGAACCCGCGGTAACGACGTCGAACAGAGCCATTGTTAGCATGAGTCTAAAGGTGCTAGTTAAAGATTACCTCCGGTTTGTACGGTACTAATACAGCACTTGTTAAATTTCCAGCTAGACCTGAACCTAAATACAATATAGCGGTCCGTATTGGACCAATTAGACGTTCCAAATCAGCCAAAAAAACATGTTGAAATAATACGGTTATTACTAAATGTAATATACCAGCATGCATACAGAGCGATGTTAGAAGGCGGTAAAATTGATCGGGTACTTCTACATTGACAAATGGAAACATGCCACAGACATTGCTTAAGCAAGATATCTAATTCAATAAAAAAGAAGAAGACATACAAATTATTGTCATCTATATAAATGTTGTATCATTAACATGTAATTTACCTGGGAGCACAGAGAAGCTTCTTCATGAAAATAGCCATTAACAAAGTCACAATATTCTCTGGTGGTAATTTGACATTCACCATAAATGCCCGTACAGCAAGGATGGCCAATAACTTCACACACCATATGTTCGGCAGTGTGATCCTTAAAACGAAAGCGTTGGGAAAATGAGTTGGTTTTACGGCAAATTGGCCATTTGGTAATATCATCTGGCCATTCATAGGGTGCAATAGATGCTGGGGCGTCACAGTACTTTGGATCCAAACCACAAACAGATCCCGATATACGACCACCAGGACCAGATTCACCAGGTGACCACTTCTTCCAGGTAGATATCGATTTCTGCACATGATTATGTAAAAATTGTTACAATATATATAATTTTATACCTTCTAAATATCAGACTTGGGCGACGTCAGTTACATTTCACAATCATTCACTTGTGAAATGTTTCTATATCATTAATAATTTCAACACCAGACATGGGACATAATAACAATATTTGTGTATTTATTTACAGCCCAATTACTATTTTATCTCTAATTACATGTAATTGTGTTTAATAGAGCAATTTAAAATTGCCATACATGCGCCAAATAAGTGTTTTGTAATAAGAAATTAAACCTATTTGATAGAAAACTAAATTTACAAAATTATTTCTGAATTTATTTCTTGTGTGCAGTGCACGGTTTGGAAGCGAGAAAGTGGTAAAGCTAAAATTTCGTAAAATTTCAAAAAAGAAATATTTTAAAATTAGCTAAATTTTCTAAAATCTTAAAAACATATTTATTTTGACTAGAATCCATTGATAGTAAACACAAAGTAAATCTCTTATTTTGGTCCAATGATGCCAATAGGATATGAAATGTATGGACGGATTTCATGAAATTTGGCAGAAAGATTAAATTTGGTAAGAGTAGCAAAGCTTTTAAGTTTATTTAAGCTAATTTAATTTCCCGTTTTGCGATAAACGAAAACCGCCATATCTTCTCAATGAAAAGCACAACAAGTGTAATTTGTTACATCTTGGTAAGAGGAATAATTTATGCCTAAGCTTATTCATATTTATATATTAGAATTTGAGATTCACTCTAAACCTATTTTGGCCCATATCGCATAAAGTAGGAAACGAGGGTTAAGCTCACTGGTGTGAGCGTCGCACACAGGGACAAATCGAAAATTTAGCGCCACAAAATTATTTACTTCATATGGATTCAATAAATTTTAATAAAACTAAGTACCTTAAGGTTTTTATGCTCGGTGATTACGAATATGATGTCAGTTTTTAAAAATTCAAAATGGCGGATCCAATATGGCGGACAATTTTTAAAAAATTGATCGAATTCGCTTAAAACTTATTATACGGAATTTTTTGGAGTCGCTGATTACGAATCTGATGTTAGTTTTCAAAAATTCAATATGGCGGATCCAATATGGCGTTTAAGTTTTTTTAACTTATAAGGAAAAGTCGTGGAACTTTTTGGAACTTTTTTGATAGCTCTATCTAAAGTAAATTTTTCAATATATTTCATAATAAAAACTTTATACTATATCTACACTACATATAATTGTTATTTTAATAATAACTGCAAATTAAATCAGATACCTGATGCTTAAAAATATATTTAAAAAACTTTAAACTGTAAATTTACAAAAAATTGTAGAGTGTAGCAAAAATAAACGCTATAGATGTTGCTGACAGGTAAAAGTGCGTGTAACAGATTATAATACTTTGCACGCACGTACAGACTAATGTGATGCGTTAAAAAAATAAATATTTATAGGTTAATTTCGTACTGGTATACGGAACATGTTAAGTGCAATAGTGGTTACATTTAACAAAATAAAAAAATTCCATTTTTGTCGTCGTAATTCCTTTATTTGTCCCTGTGTGCGTCGGTCTGAAATTACACTGTGCTACAAAAAAACAAAACATTGCAATCACTTTTCAAGTGAACTCAAATTTTCGAAATAACGGTAAAAGTGTATTTTTTGCGGCTGTCACATTTAAACATTTGTAACACAATTATATTATTATATTATAATTATTATATTTGAAACTTTTTTACTTCCACGATTGTTGTTTTCGAATCTAAATTTAAAACAACGATATTCTTAAAGTTAGTGTTTTCTCAAGTGAATTGAGCCTTCTTTTGTTAAAATTGGTTTAAAATGGACAAAGTTATGCTACTTTTTCTATATAAATAATAATTAAAATTTTCAGTTTTTTCAAGATTTTTAACTTCTAAGAAGCTTTTCAGAATTTTTGTTAAAGCAACAATATTCTTAAAGTTAGTATTTTCTTAAATAAAATGAGCCTTCATTTGTTAAAATCAGTTCAAAATTCACAAAGTTATGGTACTTTTTCTTTATATAAAGGGTGGTTAAATTGTAAGGGCCGATGTTGAATGTGAACCACACCTAAACGCCAAGTTTTTTTCCGAATTTTATTTGACATTTCTCTATTTCAGACTTACTCAATTTGAACCATGGAGAGATACACAATCCAACAACGTGTTAAAGTTATCCAGACTTATTATGACAATGGGCGTTCAAATCAAAATGCATATCGTGCACTTCGTGATTTTTTTGGTCAATTTGATCGTCCAAATGTGCGTACAATCGCAAAAATCGTGGAAAAATTCGAGCAAACCGGGTCTGTAGAAGATGTGAGAGCACCAGTGCATGCTCGTACAGCTCGTACTGCAGAAAATATTGCTGCTGTTCGCGATAGTGTGGCTGAAGAGCCGTCCACCTCAACTCGTCGTCGTGCCCAACAATTTCACCTCTCACGCTCGTCGTTGATGAACATTATGCATAAAGACTTGCATTTACACGCTTACAAGGTGCAATTGGCTCAAGAACTAAAGCCTCTTGACCATTCCAAACGTCGTGAATGGGCAGAATGGTGGCAAGAAATGGCAACAGTGGATGATCAATTTTCGAAGAAAATCATCTTCAGTGATGAGGCACATTTTCACCTCAGTGGATTCGTCAATAAACAGAATTGCCGCATTTGGGCGAATGAGAATCCAAGAGTGATTGTCGAAAAACCAATGCACCCACAAAGAGTGACTGTTTGGTGCGGTTTATGGGCTGGCGGCATCATCGGGCCGTATTTTTTCCAAAATGAGGCCGGTCAGGCAGTTACTGTGAATGGTGTTCGCTATCGTGAGATGATAACGAACTTTTTATGGCCCGAATTGGAAGATATGGATGTGGACGATATGTGGTTTCAGCAGGACGGTGCCACTTGCCACACAGCTAACGAAACAATGGCTCTTTTGCGCAACAAATTCAATGGCCGTGTTATCTCACGTAATGGCGATGTCAATTGGCCGCCAAGATCATGTGATTTGACACCGTTGGACTTTTTTCTTTGAGGTTATTTGAAAGAAATAAGCCAGCAACAATTCAAGAGCTAAAGGATGAGATAATTCGGCACATTAACGGCATAGAACCTCCATTATGCCTCAGCGTCATCGAAAATTTGGACCATCGGATGGAGGTGTGCCGCCGTGGTCGCGGCGCCCATTTGGCCGATATTTTGTTCCATACATAATTGAGTAATACCAATATATCATAATAAAATAAAATTACAATAATTTCCTAAATAGTTTGTGTTTTATTCAAAATCAACATCGGCCCTTGAAATTTAACCACCCTTTATATAATAATTAATTTTTTTAGTTTTTTAACAACTTTTGCAACTTTTACGAATCTTCTTTTAAAACAAAAATATTCTTAAAACTAGTGTTTTTCTGAGAAAAATGTTAACATCGGTTGAAAATTTAAAAAGTTGTGGTACTTTTTCTATATATACAGATCGAATTTTGTTTTTTTTAATGCAAACTAATGCATTAGTGCGAATGAGGAAGAAACACATTTTTGTATATATAGAAAAAGTACCACAACTTTGTCAATTTTCAACCGATTTCAACAAATTATCATTTTACAAATTAACTTTAAGAATATTCTGGTTCTAAAAGAAGATTCGAAAAAAAACTATAGTAGAAATTGAAAAAGTTAAAAAAAAATTTTAATTTTAATTGTTATTAAAAAATTTCTCTTAATAATATAAAGAAAGTATATATTTTTAGAAAGATAGGTAATTTTCTTTGAAATACCCCTTAAAAGTTTGAAATCGGTTAAAAAATGACTGACTAACAAATGTTAAAATGAAACAGTGGCAAAAAATACTGTTTTACCGTTATCTCGAAAATTTGAGATAACGGTAAAACCGGATTTGTAATATACTCATCTAGATTTACAACCTATACTAGGTCATTTGACAAGTGAATTTTCTATCTAGCAGAGTGTATGTAATATGTTACAATCTTGAATATCGGTTCACATACATTGGTTAGCTTCATAAGTTTTCTTATGCAAGAGATGACTCACTTTAGAGACTTATGGCGCCGCTCCGGATAGGCTTGTGGGGCTCACCGTCAACACTTTGTTTATCAATATGTTAAATTTTGATACAATCGAACTACTCTGTAAAATATGACCGAATTATTTCCAATTTTTTTTTGTAAATCCCCCACTGGGCAGCACAGCGAGTTACTGAGCATACAGTAGTATATCGCAGTTAAAGGCTTCATTACTTGAGCGGATACGTTTCGTAAACGTAAACATGCAATATGTTGCCTCTGTTTTACATACTAAACAAATGGTCACTTATTTACGGAAAGTAAATTCTATGTTCAACAAATTTTACTTTCCGCAAATCCGTCACCATTTGTTTAATATGTAAAACAGAGAAAACATATTGTATGTAGGTACTATTTTTACATATTGTGTGAAGTTAAATTCCGTTTACGAAACGTACCCGCTAGAGTAATGAGGCCTAAAGTCGAGTAATTCTATTTACTGATTTCGTAGGTTTTATACAGTAAACCAGAGAGCACAAATGCTTTGTCTACACACAAATGCGAGGAACACTAGAAAGACCTTCATCGAATATATTTTTGAAATCTCCTTGAAGAACCTTGAATGTGTCATTGCGTCCTTTCAACAAGAGTTTACTTAGAAAAACTATATGGTATCTAGAGACCCTAACTTCTTCGACCCTTAAATATTTCAAAAAGTTTTGTTTGTTAAAGATTTCAAAAATAAAATTGAACAAATGTTTTGTTTGCTTTATTCTAAGAGCATTTTCTAAATTTTCCTTCGTTTCGTGCGTTAACTCAACAATTACATACTGATGCCATATTGCGCAAAAAATAAAAAATTACTATATTAGCAGGCTTGTTAAACATTTTTGGACACAAATCTTCTTCAAACCATGCCAATTTTAAGGCCAAACTTTTGTGAAATTTTACCCGGGCTGGTGTAGGATATTGACCGACTATAAGTTTGTTGCTTGTTGAAATTAATATATAGTTTAAAAACATTCGGCACAAACGCCGACTTAAACAGTAATAACTTTTTTGTTAATCTTACCGTTGGAAACAATCCTCGTACTGAACAATCAGCTTGTGAGCTTTGTACACAACCCGAATCATCGTTACGTATACAGCATGCCGTTTCACGTTCTTGTCGTCGCGTTTTCATAAGCACATCAATTATTTTGACGTCTCGTCTCATGCAGGTGGCAAACTTTGCGCCCATATGAACTAAATCTTGGTTACGTGGTCCTATCCAGACATTACGCTGCTCCGTGTGTTGTACTGTTTGTAAACTCAGACTGGTAACCAAAACTTGACCAGTTCTCTGCTCGACACCGAAACCAATGGGACCAATACCGTAGCACAGTAGCGATAAGAACAAAACGATAATCTGCACCGTGTTAATCCAATAAGTGAAGAAAGGTCTATGATCGGTGCGGTCGTCTAAATCATTTGCACAAAATAGTTTGATACGTCTAGCAACCGGTCGTTGAGAGTTCTCCAAAACGCCATCTAAGAGTTGTGCCGAAATTCTATTGCCACGTATGCCGTGCAATTGTTGTTGCTGCTGTTGTTGTTGCTGCTGCATATGATGTTGTTGTTCGGCAGCAGCAGTAGAATGTACCATAATGGGTTGATGCAAAGCAATAGATCCATCGTGTTGGCCCATAATGTTGCTAGTACGCCAGCCTTGTTGACTGCGTTCTCCACTTATGAATAATTGACGTTCCACATTCGTAACGCGCAATGTTGAGCTACTCGATGCAGCTGTTATATTACTACCCGTTGCACTGACCACCGCTGCACCACCCGATCCTAATGTCACGTTGGCCTCGACACCGGTTGGTGAATCGAAAAAGACTTCGTCATCTTGCAAGGCAGACAATCCTTCATAAAACTCGTTACTCGTTGCTTGACTACCAATATTAATGTTATACTGAACATGAGCAGGTGCAAAACTACGAGACCATTGCCGATGTTTAAAACGAGGCGGTTGGCGTTTATTGAGGGTATGCTTTATAAAACTAAAGCTTGACACCAACATACTAGCCACAGAAGCTTTTCGTTCAACATGATCCCCAACCTGAAAGTCCACATTAAAATGGGAAGGTTGATATTGATCACGTTGGCAACGACCGCCCCTAATGACATTAGCAGACGGACCGGAGACTCTATTTTTACCTGTACCACCACCGCCGCCTAACATAATATTATTATCTTCTGTGTCTTGAATTGGTAGTATATCTGGTCTTTCAGTGGCATGGTGGTGATGATGGCGATAGTGATGATGCTGACTTTCATTAGAAAACCCGGAACAATGCACACCATTGCGGGATATAGAAGTACTGTTCTCGTTTGAGCAAATATCGTTTAGTTCAGCCTATAAATGTGAAAGATTGAATTAAACTGTTAATATACATAATAATTTACAATACATGGTTTTATTTGAAAATGGCTACTGGGGCTAAATGGTTACTTGAACATGGCATTGTCATCGAAGGGCGAAATCAATTCATTTTGACATGTTCCAGATTAGTTCTGTAAGGCCAGGAAAAATTGGTAGATTCCTCTTATGAAAGGAAATATATCGTCGAAATTATTAAAAATTGGGGCCGTATGCTCAACATGGAAGATGAGAAATTAATAAACACATGCAAAGATCCATAGAGATCATGCAACATTATTGTGCATACCAGTTTTTCTAGATCAGGCTGAACTTATTTGCAAATCCGTCTGTAACTTGATAAAAAAAACCATAGAGTACAACATTTTTACATATAGAAAAATTTTCTTTTTTTATTCACCTCTCTTTTCAGCACTAACCATTGCAATGGGTTTTAATTTAAAAAAGTTTAAACTTTTTCATGTTGAATTTGGTGAAAAACACCACTACACGCAGAAAAAAACTGGTGTGTTTTTATAAAAGCCTTTCCTTGCAAAAATTACTTAGTGTTGAAATAACGGTAAAAATGCTTGGGTAACATGCAAAACTGCGTTATTTTTAAATTTCACAAGTTGTTTTTTTTTGGTAATTTATTCAAGTATATGCATTAATTACATTGATGATCTTTAATACAAAACATGTACAATTTTTTCATTGATGAAATTTGAAAAATAAAATAATCTACAAGTATATTTTTCTAATAAAAAAGATAAATTACAAAAATCACTTGGAATTTAGGTTGACATACACAAATCAATGTGTCAATATTTATTAGATATGGCAGTATCGAATATAAAAGCATAATGGAGGTAGTGTTTATAAAACATTTTATAAACTATTTTATTAAATAAAAAGAATGTAAAATTGGCTGTGAAAAACGAAAAATTATAAAGAATGTAATTAATATCTTATATTTAAGTACAAAAATCTTAATACTAATTGCATTGTTTCAGACACAGAACTTGGAAACTTCTAGGTATTTATATTCGTTTTTAAGCATATTTATTTTAAAAAGTGTTATTTTTTGTAAAATAAATTATTAATTTTCATTGCACAATTAAAGGTCGAAAAAACATAATTTTTATTTTTAATAAAAATTATATCAAACTTGTAAAAAGACAAAGTACGGTCTTAGTTTACTTCCCCTTTACATCTTGTTTTTAAATAAAACAAAACAAGTGTAAAAATAAAAAGGAGAATAAAAACAAAAAGCGTGTATTGTATATCTACTAAAGGTAGAACTTGCACATAGCGAACAAGTTTTAAATTTATTTTTGATCAATGGTGACAATCTTTAACTTCGAGCTCATATATTAGTTCTCATTTAGTGGGTTAGTTAGGTTATATGAATGTTTGATGTTTGCATGGGATTTTCACTCCTTTCAAAACGTATTCTGATGATGGGAACCTGGAAAATTCACGAAATATATTTGTAAACACATTCCTGAAAGTGGTCAGTTAATAAATTTGAAAACAAAACTCTATAGATTATTTGTTAGGACAATAGCCTAATAAGAAATATGGAGTATGGCCTCGAACTTGAATAATTTTAATTTTCATTAATTATTAATTTTAATTAAAATATTATTTGCAATATAATGCCGTATTTTTTATTTACAAAAATAAATAGCTTATTGAACCTGGAAAACGTTGCAATATTATACAAAAAACGACGGCATATTTACACACATATATATCACTTCGAACATTTACCTAAGCGTTTTGACAAAATAATCGTTAATTTTATGTAGTTGCATAATTACCACGGAATTTTGTAAAGTATTACTCTAATTTTTGTAAATGATACACCTTTTTTTCTGCGTGTAGGGTTTAGCGGAAAAATAAAAACAGATATTACTAAAAGAACTAAACTCAAATAAAAAAGTTAGTAAAGTCAGCAAAAAATGTTGCTGAGTCAGCAAAATTTTAGTCAGGAGGGTGCTTGCAAAAAAATTGCTAATGTCAGCAAAATCTTTATGAAGTTTAGATTTCTCTACGGGCTGTTGATGGTCTGTCTTTTAATAAAACGATATAAATAAAAACAATTTACATCATCTTTCACTCAACGTTTCGTTGGTTGTTTTTTCCAACTTCATCAGGAGTTAATGTTTATTAAATTCTGGCAAATAGATAACAAAATGGCAAATAATTAATTTTAATTTTATAAAATAAAGTTTTTTCTTTCTAATATTAGGATCACATATTATTTAAAACTTACGATTTTATAAATTACATCGATTAAATATTTCTTTTATCTATAAAAAGTTGACAACACGACACAATTTTAAATAAATAAATAATCAAAATTTATAAAAAATCACAACAAAAATCTTAATCCTAATATCACAGAACCTTTTTAATCAACTGATTGCCACAGAATATTGAAGCTTTGTTTGGTCTTTGTCTTCTTTGGTGTTAAGAGCGTTTGAAATTCTTTGTTGAATGCGTAAACTTTCAAGAGTATATCTCTTATTTTCCATTCGTTCTTTGTTGAGTATCTTAACACTCTTAAAATCTACAGCATATTTACTTTCTTTTACATGTTGCGCTAATGCAGTCGATTCCTTTCCCTTTCTTATACCTGCTTTGTGTTCAGCTATTCTGGTCCCCAACATACGTTTGGTTGTGAAAATGTAAACTTTGCTCAAAATATCAAATTTTTAGACGTGACAGAGATAGTTTAATTAGCAGTGTTGATGCTGAATTAAATGCGGCTAAAAAAAAGATTGGTGGTGGAGTATTAATTGCTGTATTAAATGTATTTTCTTGCGATGAAATTATTTTAAATGATTTCTTACATATTGAAATTATATGTGTTCTAGCAAAAATAAATAACAAAAACATCTATATAATTTGCTCATACATTCCTCCAAATTCCCCTCATTCTGTTTACATCGATCATATTAGTGCTGTCAACGTAGTATTGAAAAATCTAAAATTATCTGAGTTGGTAATGTTTATTGGAGATTTTAATATGAAATCGGTTATTTGCTGTATTTGCTGTAGATACAAATTATCTGACCCCTTCTCGCTCCTCAGATTCTTCTACAGAATTTATACATAATCTTTTGTCTAATTGTCTTTTCCAAATTAAGTCGATAACAAATGCCTGCGGTAAAATGCTTGATTTAGTATTCGTCAATGAACCAACGGATTTTTCTATAGAACGTCATACTTCAATATCTAATCCTGAGGATATATATCATCCAACTATTGAATTAACTTGCTCGTGCTTTTATCCTTCTCAGCATAAAAAGAAACAACAGACCACAAGTAAATTTTATTGTTTTGAACGCACAAATTATGACATCTTAAAACAACATATTTCTAGTATCAATTGGTTAGAAGAATTATCTGCTATCAACGATCTTGATCAATGCTTAACAACTTTTTATTGTCGTCTCAATGAATGTTTTTCGGCTTCTATACCTATGAAGGTTCCAAATGCTGTAATTGGGCCTCCTTGGAACTCCAAAAATCTTTCGCGCTTGAAAAATAAAATAAAATAATTTGAATAAAAAATATAAACAACCCAATTCATCTTTAAACTATATGAAATACTCAATTGCTAGATCAGCATATACTATTGCGAACCAAACAGCCTATAAAAATTATTTAATACGAGTTAAGGATAGCTTGAAACACGACCCTAAATCATTTTATAAATTTGTTAACTCTAAAAGGCGTGCCGCTGATTATCCATCAATAATGAATAATGGGGACTGCGAGTCATCAGGTGACTTAAATATCAGTAATATGTTTGGTTATTTTTTTTCATCTACTTACTCATCATCGATATACAACTCTCATCAGTATCCTTATACAATTTATGAATCAACGCGAATTAATATGCCTCCTATTAATGAACAAGCTAAGTTATGTGCTAAGTTATTTAAATAAGTTAAAATGGTCCTATGCTGCGGGTCCGGATGGTATTCCTAGTTGCATCTTAAAGCAGTGTTCTCATCTACTATATATTACGCTGATATTTATTTTCAATAAATCGCTTCAATTGCTAAGTTATTTAAATAAGTTAAAATGGTCCTATGCTGCGGGTCCGGATGGTATTCCTAGTTGCATCTTAAAGCAGTGTTCTCATCTACTATATATTCCGCTGACATTTATTTTCAATAAATCGCTTTAATTGGGTTATTTTCCATCTATTTGGAAGGAATCATTTATTATCCCGCTGTTCAAGTCTGGATCTAAAGCGGTTGTTTCTAATTATAGAGGAATAGCAAAACTAAGTACTATACCAAAATTATTTGAAAAAATCGTTTATGATTCTATGGCACATCAAGTTTCATTTATTTTATCTCCGAGACAAGATGGTTTCCGCAATTCTTGTTGTACAGTTACAAATTTGCTGGAACTTACTACTTATGTCAATGAAGGCTTTATCAATAAAATACAAACCGATGTAATTTATACCGATTTCAGTAAAGCGTTCGACCAAGTTAATCACGAACTTTTGTTGTACAAACTCGATGAGATTGGCTTTAGTATATTATTTCTTAAATGGGTTGGTTCATATTTATACAACAGAAAGCAGCGTGTTAAATTTCGAAATTCGTTTTTCAAATATATTGATGTTTTATCTGGTGTCCCACAAGGTAGTCATCTTGGACCTCTATTATTCACATTATTTATAAATGATCTTCCTTCAGTTATTACGAGACGCTGTCGAATTTGTTTAAAAATCCGTTATTAGTTTTTCCCTTTCCCTTATTATTTTTGTGTCTAAATAAGTTAATTCTTTATCGTTTTCCTTCTCAATGGTAAATTTTAATTTGTTGTGATGTGAATTAAGTGTATTTAATATTATTTCCTCATCGTCTTTTTCTATTATCGCAAATAGATCGTCGACATATTTAGATAAAAATTTGATCTATATGTGTTTTTCTTTTTGTTTCTCTATTACATTGTCAAGTAGAGTGTCCAAAACAATATCAGCAATAGTTCGCGATAGCAGATTGCCCATTGGCATACCATATGTTTGATGGTAATACTTCTTATCATACATAAAATAGTTGTTTTCTGTAAGGCAAAATTGTAAAAGTTTGAGGAATTGTGATTTCGATATCGTCGTATGTTTCCTTAATGTTTCCCATTTTTCCAAAATGTTTTTAATAGCTTAGTGTATCGGTATGTTTGTGAAAAGAGATACCACGTTTGTGAAAAGAGATACCACGTTTGTGAAAAGAGATACCGCGTCCGCTGTTGTAACCATAATTGTGTCCTCATATTGCTTTATAAATCTTTTGGTTTCTTCGTATACTCCAAGAATAAATTTTTCTTTTACGTTGTTCCTGAGACTTCGTTTGTAGTACACGATTCTGTTTGCTATCTTTGCTCTCGTAATATCTTTATCAGTTTCGTTCTTTATTGTTTGTATCCATTGTTCAATGTCTGCTATCAAACGGATTGGAGCGAAATTCCTTTATTGACCGGTAAAGCAAATTTATTTCCCTGTGATCTGATTTTTAGCAACAAAATTAGTAGATTCAGCAAAAGTTTTGCTAAAACTAAGTGGATTAGAAATTAAAAAACCTTTCCTAAACATTAATAAAATTTTTGCTGAATATTAGTAGACTGAAAAAAACTCAAAAAAATTGTAGGAAATTTTTACTTTAGTTAATTTGGTTTGCTGGAAATCATAAAACATATTTTTGTGATTCTTTTTAAAATAATTTACAATACGTTACAAAATATAAAAATTTTCATACTCCCACAATGACGACATGAATTAATGTAATATCTGCAAATATATAGAAATAATTATATGTATATAACATAAACAAAATTATCTTTCAACTACTTACATCAATGGTTGTCTCAATGATGCTATCTTTTAAAGGAACACTAATGCCGCAGAGAATTATAGAAACGAAACGAAAAAATAACAAAATGTAACATATACAACCCGTTTTTTTGCAATAAGAAAAAGGAAATATAAAAATTTACCTAAGATGTATGTCTTTCGCTTTAGTCTGTCTACCTCCTGTATATTTGTTATCAACTTGAGCACTCAATTTGACTACAAATACACATTTAATCCTTTTTAAATTTAAATATTTTATATTGTCTTTTATTTAATTCATAGACAATTACTTTCACAAGCAAAATTACCGAAAACGCAAAATTTAAGTTGTTTCAATCCATAATTTTGTTTTATGTATGAAAAACAGATACAAAAATCTTCCATGGTTGATTTTTGTATGTGTCTTACTAGAGTAAAAATTAGTAAAACATTAGTAAATTAGTAAAACGATAGTTCAAAACAGTTAAGTGCTGACTAAGTATAACTAAAATTTTAGTTTAAAACATAATTTTAGCAAAAATAGTATACCTGATTTACAATATATTTTACTAACTTTTCTACTAACTTATTTTTTTGAGTGTAGATTGACTTTCTAGGGTGAAACTACTTTTTTCTAAAGTCTTTTTTGATTGGTATTTCCGAAATCGGTATTACAAATTTAGAAGATAGCAACTCCTTATACATGGTCACACCAAACTTGCGACTATTTTATTTTGCCAAATTGTAGACTACATTCCAAGCCAGGTATAACGAATACTCGGTATAAGGAAAACGCAATATAACCAACAAGCAAATTGTTTGCATTGACTACGAATTTTTCTGAAAATGTATACTGGATATAACGGACACTTAACAAAAAATAAAAAAAAATGCAATGAAAAAAGGATTTTTTTTTTGTAGAGCCCTTTAATTTAGGTGTACACCCACAATTACAGTTTTAATTTTCAATAAACTCAATAATTTCAATAAACAGTTTTAATTTTCATTTTTAAGCATTTTGAGAAATGTTAAAATGTGCAGTCGGTTTAGTACACAAAGTCGTTGCGATATAACGAATATTTCGATATGACAAATGGGCCTGATAATATATATCATTTGTTGTACCGGGCTTTGATTGTATATAGAATTTTACAAACAATTGTTTGTCCAATGAAATATTTAAAAAAAAATATTTTATTGGAAAAACAAAGTGTCATAGAAAAATATTAAAGATAAGAAAAATATTGGGTAGAAGGGGTAGCAATTGCCACTTTTTTTTAAAGCGCTGTTGTAACTCAACCAATATTTTTTTTGGAAAATTTCTTTTTTATCTAAAATTTTACACATCTTAAAACATAAATTATCTTTATTCCTTATATTTATTTTTTTAAGATTTCCAAAGTAACTCAAATCGGCTAAACTGTCCCACCTATGTGGCAAATTCGACAAGTTGATCTTTCACATTTGTCAGCTATAAATATAACGATTCTGGGGGAAAACTTACAATTTATATTAAATAATCATAAAAATGGATACCAATAGCTGTAATTCCAGCGAAAAAGTTTATTTAGAGCATATTTCTGGTTGCCCTGCTGATGAGCTTCAATATAGTTTACTTTAAAATATACACAATTTGTTTGACATTACCTGTAATTCACTTTCAGTCTTGAGACTACCAAAGCGTCTTAAGGCCAAACGTCGCTGTCGACCTTGCCACAAAACATAATCATCTGCTTCTGTTGAAGTTTCGATACCAAAAAATCGCAATATTTCACGTCGCATATACTGAGTGAAGCGTTTTTTGCATGAATATCGTTGTTGCTGCTGTACCAGAGTGTTGTTTTGGGGCTGAGACAATTGTTGACTGGCTTGTTGTTGTGGCTGGTTAATTAAACGAGAAGATGTTGGTACGAAATGTTCCAAATTTGGTTGCTGCAGTTGCAGATGGTGCTGGTTTGATTCACTTAAATGTGACTGAGTGATTTGATTACTATTCGCTTTAAGCTGTGTCGTTAACATTTGGTCTGAAGCCATATCCAGCTTTTTGCTTAGCAAACGATTTGTTGTTGGCATCGATGATGATGGAGTAGTTAAGGATATTAAATGGTTGGACTCAGTTGAGGTGGGTGTTAAAGTCATTGTAATGTTTGTCATTTGGTCACTGAATCTTTGATTGTTGTTGCTGTTGTTGTTTGTTGTAAGTGATGGTGTCATTTGCGGCACCGGGCTTATAGGTCCAGTTGTTTGAGTGGTTTGATGTACACCAGTAGTGCGTCTTACAGTTTTGCAATGTAAACAGGTCGAAGATGAAGACCCCGATCCAACAGCCGCCCCCGACGAAGTTGTTGTTTCTTCGTTCCGAAATGCATTCGAAATACAGCTGTTTGTAGATTGATTTAAATCACCAATACTGGTGGTTGCTTGATTTATTGACGGCGGCTCTTGTAAATCATTCATCGCAGAACAGATGGCACTACGTGTCGTATATGCTGGGATTTGTTGCCTCACTCCTCCACCTGCCGTATTTGCATTTGCTTGAGGCGAAGCTGAGCCGCTGCTACCAACACACCCCGTTATAGTTGCCACCATATGTGTTTGCGTTGTCGAACTACTTTGTGCAGCCATAATGCCAATATTTTTATTAAGAGATGGTGATTGACTCGTTGACTGTTGGGCTTCTTTGAAATTAGCCAACATTGGAGAATCCATGCCCACTACTTTGGTACAACTGTAATTGTTGCGTAAACGAGGCGATGAGCTGTAAAAATCATTTGTTTGATTTGTATTCGCTATGGGCTTTTGATCACAGGCCATTTGATCCGTTGCACAACACTTAAGAGCGCGCATGCGATATGGCATTGTAGTCGACGAGGAGGAGGTGGACGATGATCCTGACGCTTTAGTTGACGTTGGAATCGTTTGTTGATGAGTGTGATTCTGATCGGATGCATACAATTGATTTGGGGGAGGAGGAGTTGGTACGTAACGCTTAACTGGTGTGTGAACTGATGACGCTAGGTAGGAATAGGAGTCTTTGGATAACAAGGGAGTGGTGCTGTTTTGGTATGGAAAATGTGTGGTCGATGATGAAATGAAACGCGTTGCAGAAGGGATGACAACCGACCCCTGAGCCGAGCCTGTGTTTCCAGACGGTGAGTAATTTGTGGAATTCAGATCTCTGTAACGTTCGGTATTAATACGAAAACGTGTTGTAGTAGGTGAAATCGAATGTTGCAAGTTTAGGGAATGGTTTATATTGTATCTTAAGCTATTGTGGCTAGCTACTGGCTGAAATGCTGTACTCAATGGACCACCTGAGGTAGACGACGATGAGCAACTGCCAACACCCGTTGAAATAGATGAACTCGAAGTAGAAGATGATAAAGTCTGCTGACTTTGCGTCTGTTGATGATGGTGATTCTCCGGATGAGCTTGACCATTTGGCGGTGATACCACACAGGTGCCTTCAATGAAACGATCACTATTTGGAGCCGGTGAAGGCGGTGGCAAACAACATGCTAAGGAATCATCATATCTTTCCATCGGTTGTAAACCAAGTTTTCCATGCTGATGAGGTTGCAAAAAAAGTTCATCAGGATGAGGACTGTAGCGTGCTGGTGAGTTGTCCACATTGCCGTCGTGTAAATTGTTTGTACTGCAATTAATAGGGTTACTGCCCAATATTTGTTGTTGATGGCATAATGATGATTTCCGCCGTAATGTTAAATTTGGAGCAGCAGAAGTACTGCTACTGTTGTTCATTGTTGTCGTGTGTGAATTCAATACATTATTGGTACTTCCCCTGCGGTTAACGTTTGTGGATAAATGTTGGTGTTGAGTTTGTGACTGCGGAAATTTTTGTTCAATATTGTGGCTACTACGCATATGTCCTCCATTTGTTGTATGCCGGTGATGATGTTGATCGGGTAAGTTCGATTCACAGTTATCTAGGTTAGAACAATGTTGACTGGCTTTGGGTGAAAGCATTGTTCGATGAACGTAAAAATATTTATCAATTATAGCACTCGCAAGGGAACCTCCCAGATAGAGAATAATAATCTAAGGTTGCTCGTTTTTTAATGCCATCTTCTACAGTTAATGGGTAAAATAGTTATTTTTTAGCTTTTTATTTTGTTTAGCATTTCTCATGCCTTCCGTCCCACTGTGCAGGATGGTATATCGTCACCTAAAATCCAAATTTACACGAAAAGCAAAAAAACATTACAAATTAAGAACTACTTTAAACTTAATATCTAAATTTTTAAATCAAGCTTAAAAAACAAAGTCCGATTTGTTTCCAAAAAAATTAAAAATTATGGAAAAATCGTAGATTTTAAGTAATATTGCTATCTTTTGCAGTTGCCTTTTCTAAAATCAAAAAGCCGTAACTACAATAGCGCATTCATGCAAAAAATGTTTAACTAAAACAGTTTTTATTCAAACTACATTTTTGATCTACAGTCAGAAAAATTTTACTAACTTTGTTTTAATTGCAATTACAGTTGTTTCTCCATGAAATAATACAAAGCAACTATTATGACAGTTATTAAAAAATTACTAAAGAAAAATACTGCATTTTTTTAACAGTTGTTTGATGCTGTTATTTTAGTGTTTTGACTCATTTTTGACACAGTGTTCCTTTTTCGACCCAGTACATTTCAACAGCTATATTTTTTTACTGGATAAAGATAATCTAGTAGTTTAAAAATCCTTAAATAATTTAACATCCTGACATTTGAAAATATAAAAAAACTTATCATTTATTTGTGAGTGCTCTGATGATGGAAAAATATGAAAATGTATTTCTCTGCCAGAAATTAGTTAATCGATTGTATATAATTTTTGAAAATCTGACCGCTCGGACTATGAAATTTTCAAGTACACAAAGTCTCAAATATTCCAAACTTTATTCCGTTTTCACTCAAAACATAAATAATGTATTGTTGTTATTAAAATACTACTAAACTTAGAAAAATTATATCGTCAGGCTTGCCATATGGCAATTTTATATTACATTTTGAATAACGATTTGTTCACAAAATTTAAATTTTTAAAATATCTTCAACCGCCTAGGATTAATATTTTTTTTTTTTTTTTTTATTAATAATTTAATAGTATTTAAAATACTTTAAAATAAATTCTTGAAATTATTATTTTTGTACATAATTTTTTGGTTGAAAAAAGCCCGGCGGATCTATGGCGTGCCATTAATGAGTTAATAAACAACTACCAAAACAGTATTTTTGCAGTAAAGAGCTAATTTTGTTAGTTACTTTAAAATAGAACTTTATGCCGAGTTTTTAAAAATTATATTTGTCATTTTTGATATGTTCATAATTTATAAATAAATACGTCATAACGGGAGTACCGTTTGTGAGTCTGACTTGGCAGTTTAACCCTCTAACTGGCAAACTCCGTTTTGCAATGCAATTCATACCATGCGCTCGTCTCGAAAAATAAACAATAAGTCCTTCTACAAAAATTTGTATCGTTGCCTAGGTTTAGGGTGTATCTTGAAAACTAACTCATATAAAAGATAAATTTTGCTTATTAAGTTTTGTTATTGCTGTTACCAAGATATAACTACAATCCAAAAATTATGTTTTTTTGTGTTACTACGTAAAAAGATATGGCGATTTTTGCTTTTTGACAAAAGCGAAATTGGTAGAAAAAGTATCTAAAACTTTAATGCTTTTGCTACAAATGCTAAATGTCTTCTTTCTGCTAAATTTTATAAAAATCCGTATATTAGTTTTTAAGTGAAGCCCATGTCCTTTAAGATAAAGCTTCAATCTTATTTAGATTTAATTATCAAGAGTGTAGTAATATTTCAAATGAATAAGTAATATTTTAAACTCAAATATTTAATGTCAATGACTGACATTCTTTCAGTTCAAATACCTAATGCCAAAGAACGATACACCTTTAGTTTAAATATTTAATACCGTCGTTGGACCACCTTACATATTATTGCTGTCTAGTCATTATGTATTTTCACTTACCCTCACATTCGCTTAGTTCTAAGATTCATTATAATTATAAATATAAATTAAAGTTTAATAAAGACAACAGTTAAGTAAAAACCTAACGACCACGTTGATCACTTTAAGTAAATGTTCGGCCATGAACGCCGAACATAACAATAGTTTTTAGTCAACTTAAATTTGTTTTTTAGATTTTTGAAAACTATGTTTTCCAAAATAATTATTTTTTGAAATTTTACGAATTTTTGATTTTGAAGCTTTCTTTCTTCCAAACCGTGCACCGCATACAATTTCTTTGCAAACCATTTAGTATATTTTATTTTCTATCGGAATATATTCATTTCTAAGTATAAGTAAACACATTCGACGTGTTTGTGGTAAATTACCCGTTAGAGGGTTAAGTAGGATGTAGGAAATACAAATCAGCAGTTTTTACCTATTTTTTCAGTTGTTTCAGTTATTTTTACGACATTGTTAAAAATAACTACTTATTTTATTTTTAATTACCATTGTCGCCTATTTAACTAAATTAACAGTTGTTTTCAACTGTCATTTTCAGTAGCTTCTACTGTCAAATTCTTTTGAGTGTATTTATTGTAAATATGTATTTTTAGTTCAAAATTGATTATAGCTAAGGCAAATTGTTTTTGGCATTTTCAATTTAATTTGGGGGACCATTTATTTCTAACTTGAAATCAGTACAACATTTTAAAAATAGTGTACTGTATAATTATAGTTTATTTTTAACCAAAAAGAAAACATACAAAATAAGGGACATATATTTTTTTAGCTGCCCAATCACACGTTTAAGGGTTAAAATGTGGGGTTAAAAATGTAATTGTTTTTGTATGAAAACTTATCTATAATTAACGAAAACTAGGTTTATTTGTACACAGGGTTAAAGTACTCACGAAAAAAAATATTTTGATACCCATATTGCCATATATTGGACACATAGTTGCCACATTTTTAATTATTGGAAATATAGGGGAAAAAGGCCACTACGGGAAATGAAGGGTCGATTGATCAAAGTGGTAATTCTGTGATATATGATTACGAAACTAAAATTGAGGTGCACCAAAAAGTGTTAATTTGGGTGAAATGACCAATCAATTGACTATAGTTATGGTGACAAAACATTCACTGGTTGGTACCAGATATATCATGTAACTGGAGGAAAAGTAACATAACATCAAAGTGTACTGAAGCCAATACGGTCGTTGCAGTTGCAACTGGTCATTGAACTTTTTCAAAACCGTTAGCAGTGGGTGAAAACATGGCAATTAGTGACAAATAATGCATTCCCTTGACTGCTACAAAGCGGACATAACACTGAAGGAATTCTATCTGTACCGCCTATACCGACTATGTGAAATGAGGACGTAACACTCCACTGGTTTAAAAGAACTGAATACGGAACTGTTTAGACAGTGACCAGGGTTGCCAGATGTGGCGATTTCTCGCCAAACGTCGCGATCTTAAAACTCGTTTGTCAAGTTAGGTTTTGAAATGCCGACTGCCGATTTTTCGAGTGACGATTTTACACATAAAATATCGCTACGAAAAAACTAGAAATATATGACCAGAATATGATTTTTTCGCAACTTATTCAGAAACTTAAAACACTTTACAAGAATATAAATTGAAAAATTTCTGCATACTGGTTTCGAAATATCTTGTTAAGATATTTTACAAGATCTTTGGTAATTGGCGATTTGTAAGAATTTCTTTGGGTACAATATTGAAACTAAGTATATATTTTGTTCTTCTGCTTTATAAGTTATACATTAAATTTGTACTGAATTGTTGCAGCTCCTTCTTTTTATATTAGATATTATTGCGAACTAGAATTATAACGCAGCATACAAAATTTTTAGAAGTGTTAAAAATTCGTAGAAATAAATAAATACGGGCCCCTTAAATTTTTATTCTCTACAGCATATCCGAAGTTCATGAAGTTCTGCCGATCCGGGTCAGGATACCACCCTTGTTAGCGTAGAAGTGTAATCTAAATGCCATTTTTCAGTTATAGGACATTAGCTTAAAAGTTTATGAATTGTCGTAGACGATCGCAAAAATCTAGTTAGAGGATATCTTTTAGAACACATTGACATTAAAGCTATTTAAATATCTCTTGGAGCATTTTGCAGATCGATTTTGAAAATTGGGAAACTTCAAAAAAATCTATATTTCTTTGGGGAAAATTGTAATTTTATAACTTCTTTTGATAATTATGTAAGTGTTTTAGACTTATATGATTTGTTAGTGATGTTGGTTCAAAAATTCTTTAATTTACAAAGCTGTTATTGCATATTTAGAAAATAAAAAAATAGTGAATTTTTATTGTTGATCTATATAAATTGTATGTGAGTTGTTGGTTAGTTCGGTTCAAGATCATGAAAAATTTTTCATATTAACAGAAAAATTATAATTTTATTTGTGATAATTTACTTTAATTAACAGAAAAAACAATTAGAAAAAAGTTATTTGACACCTGCATGAATGGAGTTAACTTTCTAGCCCGCAACGGCCTTCATCAACATTCTTCGTGCCTTAAAGTGTTAAATTGTAAACATCATCTATTTAACTCAACTAGTTAGGTTAAAAATGTGCCGTAACTTAGTTTTTGAGTATGACGAAATTTACTGCGAACTTATTTTCTATAAAGCTATGTTTAGTTGTTAATTATTACCACAGTTGCCAGTTCAACTAATTAAGTTGAAATTTGACTGGCAGTTATTTTCAAATGTCATCATATTCTATCCTTTACATTGTAAGTGAAGGAATATCAAACATTGAAGATTTTATTCGTTTTTCAACATATGTCTAGCATATATATTAAGCGAATTTTTGCACTGTACCTTGTGAGTGGTTAATAGTGAATTTTTATTGTTGATCTATATAAATTGTATGTGAAATTTCACAAAAATATGTTATTTTGACTTTGACCTATCGGCAAAGAAAAGTAGTTAGTTACAATGTTGCAATATTTTACTTACAAAATATTCAACATAACTAGATTTAGAATACATAAACATAATTTGCCTGCACCTAAAATATACTTTTGGCCAATAAAAATTAAGATGCTGAACCACTGTGTGATGGTATGGATTATTCTAAGAGCTAGCTCTTCCATGAATTGGTGCTGAAATATCTTAAAGAAATCAAACACTTCAAAAATCAAACATTTAATTTCTTTCAGTTTATATACCTATACTTTAAATCCCATATCTTTAACCGTGTAACGGGTGATGCCTGACGGCAGCCTTCCTAAAATTGACCACAAATCCGTCGAATGAGTGTTTTATACTTCGAAACTCGATAGAAAACTAAATTTCTTTAAAAACAAGAAAGCTTCAAAATCAAAAGTTCGTATAATTTCAAAAAAAAAATATTATTTTTGAAAAAACAGTTTTTAAAAATCCAGAAAACCAATTTACGTTGACTAAAATCTCTTGATAATGAAAGATTGAACCTTTATCTTCAATAATAAGTCATTACTTTGATCCAAGGACACACAGGATTTTATCAGGATACCTCTTAAGGACACCGTATTAATTTTTAATCTACTAGACGGATCTTTATGAAATTTGGCAGACAGAAGACATTAAGCATTTTAGTTTGAACAATATATTTTGAAGTTTAGATACTTTTTCCCCCAATTTCGCTTTTCCCAAAAAGCGAAAATCGCCATATCTTCTTAAATGATGCCATGTCTGAAGCCCTTCATCTTTCCCCACCTTTCATCTCTATACTATCCCTTTCCAAAGAAAGCAACACACTAAATATAGGAAGTATTTCCTGAGTGCTGCCTCTCTTTTTGAAAAAAAAAAAAAAATGAAAGCTCAAAAAAATAATTTTTCGATTTTCGTTATATATATTGGTAAGAGCAATACTTTTTGTCTAAGACTTCTCTTTTGTATACGTTAGTTTTCGAGATGCACCCTTGTGCTTACATCGCCTAAAGTAGGCAACTATAAACACTTTTGTAGAAGAACTTGTTGTTTTTTTTTCGAGACGAACACATGGTATGAATTTCATTGCAAACCAGCGTTTTCCCGTTAGAGGGTTAATTTTCTTTCACTGCAAAAATATTTGCTTGTCAAAGGTCTTAAAAAAGATGTATAAGTAGTAAAAACAATATATTCTTTCTAAATATTCATTTGAATTAAAAGATTTGTAAATTAGATTTTTTTTGGAAATCTTTTTCATGAAAAAATTCCGTTTAATCAGTAACATAATTAATATTATTTTATTATTAATTGAGAAACAAAACTTACTTTAATTCTTGAAATCCATATTTTCGCCTATAATTCTCAATAAAGTCCCTTCGTTTAAAATTTATGATATTTGTTCATATGTCCTGTATGTCATTTGTAAGCCAATGTGCGTCAAGAAGACATAACAATCTCTTTATCGATTTATATCACGTATAATGTTTGCTTTAAAAATTTTTACTATATATATGTATGTGTTTTTTATAAAACATTTAAATTTATTTGTTTAAAATTAAAAACAAGAAAACCGTAGAAAACTGCTTTATTAGGAGGTAGGAGTAAATGAAATGTTTGTTTATGCAGCAACTATTTTGTTTTCCTTTTGTTATTATATTTATTTATTTTTTTAATTTATATTTTCCTTTTTGCACTGAAAAGTATACTTTTGAAAAACGTTAAATGTATATACATGGCTGAGCATTACAGAGAAAGGTGTTTGTTGTGCGCAGACGCAAAAAGCGCCAGCATAATGTGAATAACAATACATCCAGGCTTGCCAGACTTGATGTTTTATCCCCAAATTTTGGGATTTTTGGATGTTCTTGGGGACAGACATTTTCATTTCGGGACAGGTGTTTTTTTTGGGAATTTCAAAAATATTCTGGGAATTTTTTTGGGATTTTACAAATTTTTCATAAATATTTTAATATAATAGAATTGCAATAAAACCCGTTAAAAATTTTAAAATTTCTTTAAACATTTTAAATTAAACCCCCGATAAAATTGATTGAAAAAAGCTGTTCTCATACCTACTTTAAACAAAAAATTTTATGATCAAATTAATCGAAAAGGAGCTAAAAATATATAACAAAAAAATAACATTTTTTAATAAAGGTTGTTAGTGTTTCCAAAAACGCTTAACCAAAAACAGGGCTTTAGACCAAATTTGGAAAAAAAAAACAGTTAGATAGACAAAATTACAAAAAACCCAAATTGTTATATTAGATTGGCTTGAAATAAATTTTACTAAATTTTCACTTCATTATTGTGAAAACATATTAACTAACGGACTATAACCTTTACTATGCTTTAACATTAGAATGTTTGCGAGATAAAACGGGTTTGGCCCCAACTGCTTTAATCTCTATTATTATTAGTAATATATAAATAAACTAACAAGGCAGATCTTAATGAATTTTCGGATATGTTGTAGAGAATAAAAATTTAACGGACCAGTAATATTTTTGGGCGTTTGGCGTTACTAAATGAGGGCGTTACTAAGTGAGGTCTAAAATTGCCCCATTTTAAGTTTTTTTCGGTTTATTTCGTTCTATTAAAACTATAGACAAACTTTGTATCAAATGAAAGGATTTTTGAAAACACATTCACTTGTGTACAAATTATGCAAAAAGACATTCAAGTATTTTGGTTATTCAAAAAAATGTGTTTTGAATAACATTAAATCTGGATTTTTTTAAAGGAATTTTAGTTGTATTAAGCTAAACATATTGAGAGGGTGTCTAAGTTATTAAGTTTAAAGTTTTTATTCAAGTGAAGTTTATATAGAAAATTGAATTCGAGTAATAAAACAAAAAAAAAACTATTATTTCAACACACACGCAGAACTTGTTTTAAGACCAAGATAACAAAACTGTACCCATTCGTGTATTCCTGCATCTAGCCGCTTGTTTCAAACCATACAAGCTCCTTTTCAAAAGACAACTCTGTTTGCACCATCGCTAAAAAACTTACTTACGAGTGACCGAATTGTTTACATATTGGCAACTGGACTGAAAGCTTGGTCATAGTCCACTCCTTGTTTTTGATTGAAACCTTCTATGAAAAGCCTCGCTTTGTATATGCCAATGTTGGCTTTAGCGGTAGTTTTGATTTTGAAAACCCACTTACCTGGAATAGCTTTTGATCCTTTTGGTAAGTCTGCATGTACCCATTTGTCCTTAAAATTCCTCTCAATAGCTTCTTTGTAAGTTGCTGGTGTTTTAATTCGATTAACAAATTCTTAAAATATTAAAAAATCTTTATGAACGGCATTTGCAATGATTGTGCAATTACGTAACCTTTTGGTAATTGGTTCATCTCCATCGGATTCATCTGAATCTTGTCTATTGCGCTTGTTGCTATGCGGTTCAGCATCTTGCACCGCCTCTTCCAGACAATATTCACTACTATGCTATTCGGCATCTTGCATCTCATTTTCAAAATTAACCTCCTCAAAACCTTCACAATCTCTAATGTTGTTTTCACTATAACTTTGAAAATTTTCAGATTCGTTAGGATTGAATCTACATGTTGATGCATCATTTTCACTATTGGTTTCGATTACTTCCTTATCAGACCCACTATATTTGAATATAATTGTTGTTGTGTCATCTTCACTATTCGTTTTGGTTATTTCTTTATTAGATTCATTACTGTTGATTTTTGCATCTTTTTTATCATTACGTGCTGCACTACATTGATTTTTATGGAAATCTTTAACTTTTTCAATAAATGTTACGTCTCTTGAAATTTCTACTTTATTTTCTTCTTTAATGTAGATTTTGTACCGCTCACCACCATCATAACCGACTAAAGGCCCTTTACTGCCTTCTTATACATCTTATTTCGCTTTTGATTTGGAACATGTACATATAAAGTTGAACCAATGATACGTAAGTGGCGAATTCTTGGCTTCTTGCCATACCATAGTTCATAAGGCCTGACATTTGCTAATGAAGACTGTCCAGTTCTGTTGAGAATGTAAACAGCTGATTTCACAAACTCAGCCCACATGGCTTCTGGAAATTTCGGTTCTGAATTCGAGTACTTGACAGTATCTTCTTTACGTCAGCATGTACGAATTAAAATTGTGTTGTTGAAGAGAAAACCATAAGTGTAAAAGCTCCGATAAAATTTAAGAAATAAAATATTAACCGGTTATAAAAATAGCCAGGGCTATTATAAAACCACAAATAAAACATTTTGTCGTTAGTGCAAATAGAAATATAAAACAAACAATAAATATTTAATAAACAAATTTAATTTTAAACTGCAGCAATGGAAAATTGCCACCAATGTAAAACCCCAATACGGGGAGAGACTGGCTTAACGTGTGAATGAATATGCAAAAAATCGTACCATAATGCAAAAAAATATTCGGGAGTGGATCAATATTCTAAGGGAGTGCTGGAAGGGAGTAATTATATTTAAAGCGACACTAAAACAAAACGAAAACGAAATTAAACAACTTCTCGATGCAATTGAAAAACGATATGAAGAGAGACTTAAAAAAGTATATGAAGCCTAAAAATCGTGTGATAAAAATGTAAGAGAAATAAAAAATTATACTGAATAATAAACGAACATGAAACTAAAAATAAAGAAATGTGCAGTTAGTCCGGTCAGTTTAGACATAAAAATAGTGGTCAAATAACAAAAATTCCGACAGAGCCAAATTTTAGTGGAGACCTAGGGTTTACCCTAAAAAATAAAAATTTAAAACTCCCCATCAATCCCATATGATTTTTCTCGAAAACGGCAAGTTTTATCACAAAAATACGTCAAACCAAAGTTGTAGATCTTAAAATGGTCGTCATGATTTTTTCTCTAAGTATCGCCGTGCCTGAGATATCACGATTGTAAGGGTCATATTCTACATAATATGCACGTATTTGCCACATATATACATATTCAGATGCTCAAGCAAGCAAAAATACCTATTTGTGTCTCTTTTATGTACAAACTATATTATATTGAGAAAATATACATTTAAATAAAGTCAGTCCCTTACAGAATCCCCTCTACCCGCATGGCCATGAATAACATCTGGCTTTCTATTGTCTGTGTGTTGCCGTTCTTATAAATGCTTCTTTACTTTTAGTGTTAAACGTTCTGTTCGAGTGAATATACGTATTTATTACAAGCGTCTACTATTAGATTTTGTGCTGATCAATATTTAAAAAAAATGTCACAATTTTGTGTTATTTGCAATAAACTTTTGACTGAAGATGAAACCGTTGTGGTTAGTCGTGGAATGACAACTTTAATCGATGCAAGTGTTGCGAGAAATGATGAGTTTACTGAGTATTTAAGAAGTGAAAAGTCCGTTACAATCCACGTGGATTGCAGAAAAGCATACACCAGGAAAAGTTCAATCTCTGCAGCAAAAAGACAACGTGAGAATGAAGAAGCCAGTACTTCAAAAGTAAGTCCACCTCGTACTAAAGAGCGACTAAGTGAATCCAGCTTTTGTTTTAAAGAAAACTGCTTATTTTGTGGCGATGAAGCAGATGAAGAGGCTGAGAAAAAGAAACCGCAGAATCTTCGAAAAAAAATTAAAAAAGTTTCTACACTTAACTTTAAAGAATCCCTTTTGAAATTAGCTAAAGATCGTTCTGATGACGTATCAAAGGCTGTCATTGCACGTATTAATTTTGAGTATGATTTAATAGCTGCTGATGCAAAATACCATGACAGTTGTTACAAATCTTTCCTTAGACCTAATACTGGCGGTAAAATTTTGCGTCCTCAAAACGAGGCTGTAAACCAGGAGTGCCCAAAAGTTCCTTATGGAAGAGCAAACACCAATACATTTAAAGAAAAACTAATTTTTATTCAATATTTTTTGTTGTAAAAACCAATCCATACAAAGAAAAACCAATCCATACAAAGAAAAAAGAAAAAAATATTTCAATGTTTACCAGCAAAGCATACGAAAGTGTTGTTGCTTTGCGCTTGCGTGTATAAAGTGAAGAACGACAAAAAAACTAATAAGACAAAGTTGTTTGTGTATTTCGTATTGCTAGTGCTGAGCGCTCTATATGTGTATTAAAACACACAGCCTATAGCTAAGTGTTTTTACAAAAACAATTGAGTACCAAGCGCATAGGCCGTGGGCACCCCTGCTGTAAACTCTGCGATAGAGGAAATTTTTAAATTCATCGAAAGTAGTGACTACTGCCAGTTTACGTTAGACGAATTAAAGAATGTTTGTCAAAATGAAGCTTTAGATAACAGAATCATAAAAGTACGATTGAAGTTAAAGTATGGTAGTAGAATTATTATTACAGAGAAGCCTGGAAAATTAACATTTATCTGTTTTGTAGACAATTATCAAGACAGTTTAAGTCAAGCTTGGTCTAATAATAAAAACTTGGAGGAAAAAGAAAAACGCCGGATAACTTTGAAAGCTGCGGCAACAATCCTTCGAGAAGATGTTGAATCTTGTGTGTTCGATAATACTATGTACCCGCCACCTGGTAGAATGTTCGAGGATGTAAATAACGATATTCCTGAATCATTGTCATATTTTTTAGAATAAGTCATTCTTAAAAATAAGCGTAATAATTTGGATCATTTAAAGTTAGTTTGTACAAATATTTGCCATAGCATAATGGCTGCTGTTCGGCCTAGAAAAATTTAATGCAACAAACACAACAATTGTAGTGGGTGAAGATGTTGATTTGTTGGTACTACTTACTGCAAGGACTCCAATTGATAAAATTATTTACTTTTTGAAACCTGGAACAGCGAACAGAAATATATTCTTCAAAAAGTTTATCTGCTTATTCAAAATGACAAAACTATATTTTATTTTTACATGCGATAACCGGTACATCGGCAATGTATAGAAGGGGCAAAACTTCAGTATTGAAATTATTTGAAAAAAAAAGATTTAATTGACTGCGCAAAAGTATTTACGGAAATAGATTCTTCGCTTCAAACAATAATTACGAATTGAATTCGCTGTCTTCTTGCTGTTTATGGAGCTCCAAAAAAATTGATTGCATTGATAAGTACAGATATTTAACCTTCGTCAAAAATACACGAAACAAGAAGCAAGTACAACTCGTCGGTACTCTGACGTAACCTCGTAACTCAATATTTGAAGGTTTTGAGTTTAACTCGGATTCATATTCGGAATATGTTTCTACACAACTGTGTAAAATTTTAAATAAAAATGCCCACCCGTTAATTATTTATTTAAAAAAACAGAACCTCGTATCTCAAGCGTCTAATTTTAAAAACCCGTAACTCATGTCATGCATTCAAGTACTCTGGACGTATACTAGATATCTTAAAATAATACTTTATAAAAACCTATTTGTCATTTTGTGCAATATTTCTTCAATATACAACAATTTTTTTTTGCAATATTTTTGTGCAATATTTCTACAGTCCACAAGTTAGAAAACTCTAAAACGTGAACATTCCTTACTCAAGTTAAATCGTTTATATTTAATATTTCTTAGTTTACCAAAAGTAAAAGAACTTGCACCACCTAAAACGTCGTCATATGTGCTGGTAGGTGACAGTCAATCTAAACAAAAGGAATGGAATGATACTCAGACAGGAGAGAATACATCTAATGATCTGGAATTACCTACAAATGTACCCACTGCAAAAATTAATGATGCATCTGAAGTTCAAATAATTTGTACATCAGATTATATAAGTCATCAATCATATATTCTTGATGAAAAAACTGGTCAACTGGTGCCAATTGAATCTGGATCAATTGAAAATACGGATGATGATTATGATAATAACGAAACTGAATTTATTAATATGCGTTTGGATGAAACTACAGGTTTATTAGTTGAGGATTTCGACAAATAAAATTCTTCGCTAGAGTTGCAAACTTCTGGCAAATCTTCTGAAAGTTTAAATACGAGTATAGAATCAAATGGAAAGGATATTTCACATCACCCTAAAACAACAGTTTTAGATGAATGTTCTTGATTATCATCAAGACAGCGAGCTCGGAAAAATCAAGCAACCGTTCAAGATTGGGAAAGAAGTAAAGTGAAAAAGGCACGGGAAACAGGTCAGTCTTATTATAGTGTGAGCAAAAAAAAAAGACAGTGATCAACAATTATTACTAACAAGCGCTCGAAAAATAAAACCAGGTTGTAATTCCAAAAAATGTGAAAAGAGCGTAAATAAAAAATGTGATGAAATTACAGAAGGCATGAGGAAAAAATGTTTCAAATCTATTTGGAATGATCTGAACTGGGATCAAAGACGACAATACGTTGTTTCATTAGTAAAGAAGGAAACAATATCTCGATCTGATAATAATTCTGAATCTCGGCGAAGCTGTAGTCTAAAATATCATTTACTTATAAATAATCAGAGGTTACTAGTATGTAAAAATATGCTTTTAAACACAAATGGCATTGTTGAGTGGCAAGTATTAAATTGGGTCAAGAAAAATAACGATACTGGGATTTTAAAAAAGTCAAAACTGAAAAATACACGAAAAAACTGTAAAAAAGATATATTAAAGAAAGCACATGTACGAAAGTACTTGACTGATTTGCTAAAACTTGAATCTCATTATTGCAGAAAGAATGCTGCAAAATTGTATTTGGAAAATATATATCAGTCAGCTCAAGATGTTTATCGAGATTTCGTGAAGAACATGAATGATCTAAAAGTTTCAAAAAATGAGATATCTAGCTATGAATTTTTACGCAAGGAAATGGAATCAATGAATATTAGTATTTATTTACCCCGGAAAGATTTTTGCGACACATGTTTTTCTTTTAAAAATAAAAACATTCCTGAAGATGTGTATTCTCGCCATTTGGCAGAAAAAAATAGAGCCCGAGAAGAGAAAGAAAGTGATAAATTAAATGCTATTTCTGGAAAAATAAAAGCTTTTACAGTAGATGTGCAAGCGGTTCAAATGATTCCATATTTGCCAGCTGGTTCATTATACTTTAAGCAGAAGCTAAAATGTCATCAGTTCACTGTATATAATATTGACAATAGTGATACCGTTTGCTACGTATTGCATGAAGGCGAGAGTGGTATGGATGGTAATGTTTTTGCATCATGTTTAATTGATTTTTTGAAAAATGAAGTCAATCTGAGTACACCTATTGTATTTTATAGCGATGGTAGCAGCGCGCAAAATCGTAATGTAACTCTAGCAAACGCCTTGTATCAATTTGCGAATAAAAAAAATATAACTATATATCAAAAGTATCTAGTCAAAGGAAACACGCAAATGGAGTGTGACTCCGTACATTCAACAATCGAAAGCCGTAAAAAAATCGCGAGTTGTATGTGCCCGCTAATTTTGTGCAAATAATTCAAGAAGCAAGATTAAAAAATCCTTATAAAGTGAAGTATATTGATCATACGTTTTTTTATAATTATTCAGAAGTAAAAACTTGTAAATCTCTTAGACCAGGTAAAAAGCCTGGATCTCCAACTGTTTTACAGTTACGAGGCTTGAAGTACAGTAAAGATATTATTATGTATAAATTAGCATTTAATGATAAGTGGAAGGATCTACCTCAACGATTGACTAAGAAGTATAACGAAGTTCGTCCAAATCCTTTGTACCAAAGAGTTATACCTATTACAGCTCAAAAATTTAAAGAATCGTTGAAATCATTAATCTATAAGGATTATCATTCTTTTTATGACAATTTACTTCATACTAATGACTAACCACTGTCTTATATAACTGTTAATGTTTAAAAGTATTTTAAAAAAATTTCATCATATAACTATTAATTTTATAGAAATAAACGGATCCTGCTTTACACGTTTTTTTTTTAAAATAACACGGCAAAACTTATCCTGTTTTTACTTTTTTGTTCCTATACCACTTTTTATGTTCCTTGAATAGGAGAACTTTTTTATTTTTACATTTTCTTAAAAACTTTAAAATGATTTTATTTTTTATGTTTCATAAAGATGTAATTATTCTTTTATATTTAAGTTGTGTTTTTATATTTAAAAATACATAGTATGTGAAGTTTTTATTTTTAAAGTAAGTTTTTATTTCTTTAAAATTATAAAATGATTCTGGATATTCTGGTGTAAAAACAGAATTCTGTGTGAATATGAATAAAAAATAAGTTTGAAATAAATCCCACGTTTTAAGTTATTAAAATTTGATCTTAGAAAACATTTATTGTGAGTATTTAAAATAAAATACTGAATTTATTTATACATGTAAAACCTCGTAACTGACATTTTATTTGAAACTTAGCGGATCGTAAACTCGTACCTCAGCATTTAACCAAAAACTTAAACTTAAAATAATTTCTTAAGCATAATTAACATATATACCTATAAGAAGTTAATAAAACTTTAAAATTTAAAACAAATAATCAAAAGTTTCTTATTAGATTTTCTAATAAAGTGTTTTTTGTCTCTCCTGTAAAGTAGTGTTTTTTGAGTTACGAGGTTACGTCAGAGTACCGACGAACTATCTTGTCTTCCTCCAACATCGGCATCTGCTATTCAACACTTGTATCGAGTATACAATCAAGTTCAGACATGGCAAGGCAATCAACTGAACCGTGAAGACTGGGGTTGGAAATTAATAAATAATATTTTGGAACCGATTCAAACTTTATTCCCCCTGCTCCAGAAAAACTTCTTAACGCTATTTTTTGCAATTGCAAGAAAGGTTGTAGAGTGTTCTCCAGCGTGTACCAATTGCCAAGGTCAGTCTTGCTCAAATGTCCAATTGAATACAACAGAGGGAGATTCATGTGATTTTGATGAAGAAGCAACTGATTCATCTTCATTTGAACAATTTATGAACATCCAGCAAGAGGAAGAAGAAGAAATCGAAGAAGACATGATTGTTGAATTTGACTATGAAGAGTATGAATCAGATTGAAATATCAAAAGAAACCAGAACGACAATTAAATTTAATAACCAAAATCAATATTAATAATCTCCATGCAGTTAAATAAGTATTGTCTCTAAAAATTACGTCATAATGGTTAAGAAAAAAAGCGCCGAGTACACTACCTCACAGGTGGTGTGAGATATCTCAGGAATGGTGATACTTAGAGAAAAAAATCATGACGACCATTTTTATATATAATTTTAAGATCTACAACTTTGGTTTGAAGTATTTTTGTGATAAAACTTACCGTTTTCGAGAAAAATCCAAAAAAATTTTGATGGGGACTTTTAAATTTTTATTTTTTAGGGTAAACCTTAGGTCCCCACCACAATTTGGCTCTGTCGGAATTTTTGTTATTTCAATTGAGAATAAAGATTTCAAGAAGAGAATAAAGAGATGTGCAAAGAAATAAAAAGCAATAACAGAAACAAACGTCAAAACAAATAAGCTATAATTTGCAGATACATTAAAAACAGCACGGTATTGCCAGATAAAAATAAGCAAAACCCACTAGTTATTAAGCCAAAAGAAAAACAAGACGTCAACAAAACTAAAGAAGATTTAAATGATAAAGTGAATCCAACTAATTTCAAAATTATAAATGAACATAGAAGAAATGGATCTGTTGTGATCCAAAGTAAAAGTAGCGAGGAAAGAGAAAAAATAAGAGGCAATTCAAAATAAAATGAGTGATGCATATGAAATTAAAGTACCAAATCAAGCGGAAATGAAAATAACAGTAGCTGGCATGACATTTAAACTTGCCGACAATGAAATAATTGAAAAATTAAGACAGCAAAATGAAATACTAAGGGGTAGTGATTTAGAAGTAATTAAAGTATATGAATATAAAAGAAATAACAGAACAATTTACAACGCGAAACTAAAGATAGATAATAACTCATACATAAAAGTAATGGATGCACAAAAAGTGAATATTGGATGGGAGAAATGTCGAATTTTTGATGGCGCAGATATATTACTATGTTTCAAATGCAAAGGATATAATCACAAAGTAAGTCAATGTAAAAGTAAAGAGGTATGTTTTAAATATCAAGGGAACCATGCATCAAAATAATGTAATAAGGATGTTTCAAATAAATGTATTAATTGTATGAGGATGAACCAAAGATTGTTCGCAATTTTTGTTCTTTATGACAAGAGCTACAACTTTGCCATAGAGAGTAAATCGAAATTCTGAACGGTTTGCAAGATATGAGCCTGAGAAAATTATCACTTTTTTGCGAAAATGATACCGAGGCCATAAATCTTTGGCGGCCCATAAACAAAAACGGAGATGACTTTGGGAAAAATTGGGAGACACGGGTCTTTTTTTTTTAGTCTTTTATCACGTAGTGGTGTCCGTATATGGTTATTTTTTTTCGTGTTGCACTGTGATATAGACTGGCTCAAGATGATTTTTATAAAAATTGAATAGAATGTGTATTGAATGATAATAGACTCACGCAAATAGTGAAAGATTATGTAATAACAAATAATGAAAATATACCAGCAAGGATCAATGTCACAAACAAAATTGCGGATCATGAAGCAATCGACATAACGATTAACAGTTTCAGAAATTGTAATGAAAAGATAAATAAAGAAATAGAAACGTAATACAACAAAAATCAATTTAATTGAAAAATCATAGGAATTCAACAAATAAATAAAAATAACAATTTGAACAACAATCGATGAATGTTTGGAGAACGCAGTAAAAAAAACTCCCATATAAAAAACTTGTTAGAGGCAACAAAGAAAACAAATGGTTCAATAATGAAATTAAATTTTTAAAAAGAAAGAAAATTGATAAATATCAAATAGCAAGGATGGAAAATACTATTGAAGCATGGGCAAACTATAAATCAATAAGAAATACTTACAAAGTGAAAATTGAAAACGAAGAAAATAAATATATAGACAACAAAATTAACGATGCCAAAGATCAAAAAGAAATGTGGAGAAAAATAAAAAACTTAATACTGAAAAAAAACCAAAATGCAATTGAAACTATGATATTTGACCAAATAGAATGTAAGGAAAATTTTGAATTAGCCAATAAATTTAACAATTATTTCGTAAATAGTATTAAAAATATAAGAGATAAAATTAATAATGTGCAATATATAAAAAAAAATACCTGTGATAAACTACAAATTCAAATTTCGTGCAATAAATTTAGATGAATTAAGAATTATATGTAAACATTTAAAAGATAAACCTGATTACAATAAAATATTTATTAAAATGATACTTAATGGTTGGAATGTAATAGGAAGCAGAATGCTAGATATAATAAACAAGTCATTGATGACGGGAATATTTCCTGACAACTGTAAAGAATCCATGGTAACACCAGTTGAAAAGATTGCCAAAACAAGAAAATGTGAGGAATTTCGTCCAATAAATACATTAAAAACTTAATAATAGCAAAAGTTGTAAAGGATCAATTAGACATATATGAATTCAAAAAAATTAATATCAAAATATCAATCAGGTATTCGAAAGAATTATTCATGTGAAACATCAGTAAATTATATAATTAACAGATGGAAAAAAAGAACTACACAAAAAAATTATTGCAATATTTTTAGACTTCAAACGAGCATTTGAAACTATAGACAGAACAATACTACTGCAAAAACTATATAAATACTGGATATAGAATTGGAATGGTTAAGTCATATCTAACAAACAGAAGACAAATTACAAAGGTAAACAATATTAAATCCAACAATAAATAATGAGCATTTGAAACTATAGACAGAACAATACTACTGCAAAAACTATATAAATACTGGATATAGAATTGGAATGGTTTAAGTCATATCTAACAAAGAAGACAAATTACAAAGGTAAACAATATTAAATCCAACAATAAATAATGAACATGGAGTGCCACATTGATAAATTTTAGGAGCTTTGCTATTTATGATATATATCAACGATATGCCTAACATAGTAGAGAGTTGTGAAATAGTACTCTATACAGATGATACATTAATTTTTATTGAAGGCGATATTAACAGCAATTAATATATATTATACAATGATTAAACCACATTTCGAATTCGGACCAACAATATTATATTCATACTGCACAGCAAATCTAATTGGAAGACTTCAAATCTCCAAAATAAGGCAAAATAAGTGCAATCGGTACGCATCTATCAATTTCATATTAGAAACATTAAAATGGTTAAATATAAAACAGAGACTTCAATTAAATACTATAAATTTAAATTTCATACAAAAAATGAAAATATTAATGGCACCAGTTTATTTAACGGAAGAAATATTGTACGTGAGGGAGGCTCAACCTTACCATCTAAGAAATAATTAAAATTTTAGACTGCAAAGCGCATTAACATCACCGGGTATGCGCTCACTATTCTACAAGAAGCTACAGCTATGCAACACTTTGCCTAATCACTTTAAAACAGAACATAATATAAATATATTTAAAAAACACATTGTAAATTATGTAAAAAATAATAATCCACAATAATGATATTAAACAAATGTAATTTATTTCATTAAAAGTATTATGAATACTAATAAAGATTAATGATAATAATAAATTCTCCACCAATATCAGAGCGTAATGTTTTGCTTGTATGGTCTTGTATTGTATCTTTTCCAAATTATTTTGACGCCTCCAAATGTCTTCTTTCAAAGCTGCTTGAATGGAATATTCAGATAAATTCGTTACATGTCTGGTGGCACTGTTATCATCCACCAATCTTCACGAGAAATAGATACATTTATTAGCTACATTGGAATGGCTTATATTTGGCGGTTTTGATTTATTAGGACGACCATCGACATTCTTTAAACGAATGCCATTTCTTTTTGCAATAATTGTATGTGTCATCTTTCTTAGTTGATTTATTAAACTTACCTTTTTTGTTAAAAACTAAGGCTTCTTGACTATTAATACCAGAACCACCTTGTTCAACGTTCTTAAAATTACGTTCGTTTAAACACAATTGCATCAAGGCTTCATCTAAAGATTTATCTACACACAAAAAAATAAAAACCCATTTCAATCACGAAAACCACCGATTCAATAACTATAATTGCTGAAATTCCGCCAACAACGAAAATTTGCTAATTCAATTAGAAATTGATAGCTCTTTAATTGAATTATTTTTCAATTAAATAATAACTCATTTGATTAAAAAGTGATCAATATCGTATACCTTCACAAAAACTAAAAAAAAAATGTTGTTGCCATACCAAATATTTTTTTATAGAAGTCTTGTTGCCATACCAAATGTTTTTTAATAGCTTGAATTTTATATCATTGAATTTAAACCGGCATGAAATTCTCATTTAGTTAGCAGATTTGTTTATACTTATGTGAACAAATTCACACAGAAATTAGTTTTTTCTTTCTATTGAAGCGTAGGGGTTATGGCAATTTTTTTTTTTTTGCAGAAATTAGCCCTTTTGTTGAAATCAGAGTATTTTTTTTTTTTTTTTAAATAATTTTTAATTTATTTTTTCCATTTTCTTTTTGTTAAAAAAAATATTTTAAATTTTATTAAACAAAATTTAACTTTAAATATTACATTATCAATTTTATGATAATGTTTTAGAATAAATAAATATTCAGATTTAAACAACTGAAACTAAATTACTTAACTTAATAAAGTAATAAACCTAATAAGAATTAATATATAATCTAATTGAAATAAATTTAAAATATTTATTAATAATACCAGTAAACATAAACATTTATAAACAACAACTACATAAATATTACAATAAACAACAACAATGTGTTGATGTTTGCTTTTGAGCGATAATATAAAAAAATGTCAAGCAAGTTCCGAATTTGAGCAAATATTTAATTGATTCAATTAATTTTTAATTGACAGCTTTTAAAATTTTCAACAAACCGATTTAATTGAAAAAAGTAGGGACATATTTTTTTCTGTGTACATCTTGGTTCAGCATCATCCAGCTAGATTTTAACACTTCATACGATCTTGGAAGTACGTGCATTATTTTGCATATTAACAATAAATCTGGAAATGTGTGTTCTGCATTCATACGTAATCCATTATTTATTTCAGTCCAAAGGCTTTTCAGTTTGGATATATGTGTTGAAACATCGTTACTTTCATTCCACTCAATTGAAAACAAATCAGTGCACATCTTGTACAACTGGTCCTTAGAATTAGCTTCAAACTGCTGGTGTAACGCCTCCCATACCTCATAATCAGATTCCTTATCCATCACCTGTTTGTTTGCAACTCGGTAAAAATCGGCCTTCCTTTTATATTATTATAGAATTGTCTATGTGTTCTGGTTTTGTAATTTTATTTTCAACTACATCCAGAGCACCCTCTTTGAAATACAGAAGATCCCTGATCTTCGTTTTCCACAACGGCCAGTCCGACTCACCAGATAGATTCTTTAACGTCTTTGCAAATTCCATTTTTGGTTCTTCACAGTGTTACCATATTGCCAGTTTTAACTGTTTTTTCCAGTTTTTTAGGATACGTAACAGTTTTCCAGTTTTTCATGAAAAAAAAACAGTTTTTGTTTAATTTCAGCCTTTTTTTCCAGTTTTTAACAGTTTACCTGCTCGATATACTTTCTTTTACTTGAATTTATAAATTTAATACAAAAGTTGCACAAAATGTTTCAATAAAAAATAATACTACGCATTGAATGCAACTGTGTAGTAAGTTTTAATACCCTTTTTAGCATTTGTTTGTGTTAAAATTTTGTGGAATCAAACGAAATGAAAATCAAATTTAATCAAAAAATGTATAACTGATATTTTTATGTAATTAATGGCGTTTTCTTTTCTGACAAAAAAATGTTGCATTTTTATAAGTGGCATTTAAATAATGTTGTCATAACCCTCTTAATATGTTGCCATATTCATAGTCACAATAAAACATGAATTTATACAAAAAATGCTGCCCTGCTTTAGAACAGCTGATTTGTGTATAAAAGAAAACAAGTTGAAAAATAAAAAATCGGCAAATTGCAAATTGGCATTCAAATTGTTTTTAATTAATTATTTTTTTTTTATTTAAAATGGATTCAGGAATTGATGCAAGCACAATATTTCGCTCCTGCAGAACACACATTTCCTCTTCATCTGATGATGAGGAAGAATCCATTAGTACCCCAACAACATTGTTTACGCATATCACTACAGCAGCTTTTTCCATTTTTAGCAATTTAAATGTATATTTTTTAAAATTATTATAATTTATAAAACAAAATTTGTTAATTTTCGTCTTTAAATATTTTTTTTTTTCAAAACAAAACTATAAAATCAGCTGTTTTATAGTGCAACATTTTCACCCCATCATTTTATAAAGGGTGAAAATAGCAACATTTTTGCATGTTAATAGGGCGACATATTTTTAAAAGAACATGATTCCTTTTTAAAGTGCTGTCAATTTTTTAGAAAAGAACACAAAAAGTGCAATTTTTTAGAAAGGGCAAACAAAATGTTACATTTTTTGCCAGAAAAGAAAACGCCATAAGTAAGATCTCAAAATGTGATGAATTATTTTGTTTTTTTTTATGGTTTTGTAGCTATTTTTTGCTATATGTTAAATAATTAATATAAATATGTTTTTTTATATTATATTTTTTTTTTACTTTAAACAAGTACACAGAAAAAAAACATATTATTCCTATTGTTAATTAAAATGTAGTTTTATAACAGAGCACAACTTGTGATCTGTAATAACATAAATTTGAATATATTTTTTTTTTGCTAGTATAATTAAAAGTTAGTCTACAACAAAAAATATTTTTTTTCTGTGTATATAAATATGTTATGTGTTTAATGTTGTTTTATGTTTAAATAAAATGCAATTGAATTCAAAATGCACATATTAACTGTTTTTTCTACTGTTTTTTATTTAAAATAAAAAAAACAGTTTTTTTTTAAAAAAACGGTTTTTTCTTACAGTTTTTTGAAAAAAATACATGGCAACACTGGTTCTTCATGCTCTTCAAAATTTTAAAAAATCTTGAATATAAATTAAACGATTTTGATGTTTCTTGACCTAAAAACAAACGCACTTATTTAGACCGTTTTTATTTTTATGTCTTTTATATTTCAATATTTTTCACGGTTTTTCTAAAATTTTCTTTAAAATTTTTTATTTTTTTATTTAACACAATATTATTTATTTTTGAAGGTTGAAGCTCGTTATAAATTAAAAATAACATAAAAAAAATTTCGATGTATGTATATAAAAACAAAAAAACTGTAAAAAATATTACTTGAGTAATATTTTTTTGTTTTGTAAAAACAAATTTTTTTTTAAATAAATAGAACATTTTTGGTCTTTAAAGTTTAGTAACGTCGTGATGCTTGCTAGGAAAAGACCCAAGCCACGTGTTTGATTACTAAGACGACAAAAATCGAGCAAAATTTATGATTAATAGGTTTTTGGTTAAAGCTCTGCCTATTCTGGATGCTCTAGCTTTTCTAAAACATCGGGTTCTGATGAGATCATTAGCCAGATCGAAATACTAGTATCAACCTAGCTAATATGTTTGATTAGCTTTATTTTTGTGATACGGAGGTTGAAAGCTCGTTTTTTGTACGAAAATGAAAATAAAAACACCGCGGGTTTGTATGCTTGTTTCCAAGGTTTATAAAACAATGCTGCTTTATAATTTTTATTAGTTAGAATAAACTAAATCTAAACAAGAAAACTAGAGTAAATATGAAGCGTTATAAATTCAGCAAAAAAAAATTTAGTATTATTTACAATAAAAGTAGTCGGTTAAACTTGAAAGAACTTAAGTGATCAAGTACTTTAAAGGAATAAATTTACAAATATAAAACAAAACAAATTACAATAAATTAAATGCTATTCTGACCGAACACTCGATATAAATAAAAATATCATAAAAATAATCTCGATGTATATAAAAACAAAAAGGTTATAAAACTGGAAAAATATTTTCTTTTGGTACGTAGCCCATATCCTATTAAGTTTAAAGTTTTTATTGAAGAGAAGATTATATAGAAAATTACAATTCGATTAATGAAACAAAAATTTAAAAAAACATTTGAAGTAACAAGTATTATTTAAAACTATTATTTCAACATGACCTTTTCCCGATATTCGAAACCATTCGGTTCCCGAAGAGCCTTTTTCCCATATATTTCAAATAATTCATAAATATGGCAACTCCAGGTCCACTATATAGGCAATATGGGTATCAGAGTTCTTGTTTTCTCGAATACTTTAACTCGGCGTACAATCAAATCTAGTTTTCTTAAATTAAAAACAAGTTTTCATACAAAAACTAAAGAATTTTTAGACCTACTTTATAACCCTTAAATGTGAGATTTGGCAGCTAAAAATATATATGTATTTTTTTCATCATTTACAACATATCCAAAGTTTATTAAAATCTGCGAGTCCGGGTAGGGATACCTCCCTTCTAAGTTTTTAAAAGAAAGTTCTTCGTATTTAAATTTATAATAATTTTTGTGTTAAAACTTCTCAAATACCTTTCCTCTCAATCTGAATTTCATAAAAATCGGGTTGTATCAGTTCTAGGAAATGCAAAATCACGTACTTTCCCAGGATCCCAGAATCTTGCTCAAAAAAAAATTTAAAAAGAAACGCTAAAGACAGATGATAAATCTAGAAAAAACGGGATTTCCCAAGACGGGAAATACAGGGATGAATTTCCGGTTCAGTTTGTGTAATATTTTGTAAATTCAAATGATATCTTTGTTTGGTGAATTCCATTTGACCCTTATTCAGCATTTTGTTTTTGTACACAACCACAAAATATAAGACGGAAATTCTAATTCTGCCGTCTATCTGCATCAGGGGCTTAATTCTTTGTATCATAGATTACAACATCTCAAACTCTTCTTCTTCTTCTTTTAACAACAAACACATTTTTTTATATACATTAAAATATTTTTTGTATAGGTATACGATATCCGAATAATAAACCATTCAATCCATATTCGAAAGTGTCTTTTTCAGATTTCTATAAACATTTGGTAGGATTAAACAACTTAAATTTTGCGTTGTCACCGGCTTGTGAAAATAATTGTCTATTAATAAAATAAAAGACAAAAGAATATATTTAAATTTAATATGTTTTTCTATAATAAATGTTAATAGATTAATAATCTAGTGTGGTCAAATTGCAAACAAACAAAGCGAAAGACAAAGACACACATCTTAGGTAGATTTGTATGGTTCCTTTTTCTTATTGCAAAAAAAGGGTTGTTTTTTTCGTTTCGTTTGTTTTTGTTTATTTTTTCGTTTAGTTTCTATAATTATCTTCGGCAGTTGCGTTCTTTAAAAGAAAGCATCATTTAGACAACGATTGATGTAAGTAGTTGAAAGAAAATTTTTGTTATGTAATTTATATTTATCAGCTCGCTGATTTTCAGCAAAAGATTTTGCTGACATTAGCAATTTTTTTGCTAGCACCCTCCTGACTAAAATTTTGCTGACTCAGCAAAATTTTTTTTGAGTGTAGGTTAGTATTTCGAGCTGGCTCAACATCTCATCAGAACCCGAAGTTTTGGAAAAGCTAGAGCCACTAAAATAGGCTGAGCTTTAACAAAAACCCTGTTAATCGTCAATTTTGCTCCATTATTGTCTTCTTAGTAATCAAACACGTGGGTCTTTTCCTAACAAGCATCATGACGTCACTAAATTTTGAAGACCCAAAATGTTCTATTTATATAAAAAAAAATTTGTAATATTTTTTACAGTTTTATAAGTTTTTTGTTTTGTATACATCGAGATTATTTGTAAGTTATTTTCAATTCATAACGAGCTTTCAACTTCCGCAAATTTACAAAAATTAAGCAAATCAATCATATTAGCTAGGTTGATACTAGTATTTCGATCTGGATAAAATTCTCATCAGAACCAGAAGATTCGAAAATCTAGAGCCTCCATAATAGGCAGAGCTTTAACCAAAAACCTAGTAATCATCAATTTAGCTCCGTTCTTGTCTTCTTAGTAATCAACCACGTGGTTAGGGTCTTTTCCTAACAAGCATCATGACGTTACTAAACTTTGAATACCAAAAATGTTCTATTTATATAAAAAAAATTTTTAATTTTTACTCTAGTTTAAGTAATATTTTTTTACAGTTTCATAAGTTTTTTTGATTTTTTATACATCGAGACTATTGTAAGTTATTTTCAATTTATAACGAGCTTCCAACCTCCGTATATTTCCAAATATAAATCAAATCATACATATTAGCTAGGGTGAAAGTAGTATTTCGATCTGATCTCATCAGAACCCGAAGTTTCAGAGCATCCATAATAGGTAGAGCTTTAACAAAAAAACCTATTAAATGTTCTATTTATGTAAAAAAAAATTAGTTTTTTGTTGAATCGGAAATGAATGATCTTCAAAAATTGTTGTTCTGTGAAAAAAATACATTTATTTTGCAGTGATCTCCTTAAATATAGGAAATTTTATCATGTTTAAAATTATGCCTTAAAATAAAGGATAAAAAAAAATTTTGTGACAAACAAATTGTTGTATGAAATATCAGGAGTTTTTGGACTTTATTGCTATATCGCGGTCATAATTAAAATTTTCCTTAAAAGAACATTTTTCGAAGGATTTTATAAAAATATTTGTATGGTGCGTAATTCTTATTCCATGAACTTTACGGTGAAACCAATATTTGACAATACACTGAAAACATATAAAATCAACCACTCGATTTCCTCCACCCCTTCTGATTTCAACCAAACTTGCTGTAGAAGATGTACATCAAATAACTATAACCTAGTCCAAATGTAGTACAGCTAATCCCAGCGGATCTTGAAATATCGCGTTTCAAAATATGAAAAATATTCGAAAATTTTTAAAAAGAAAAATATTCCATATATTTTTAACGGCTTAAGCTACGAGAGTAATTTATACCCCAATTTAAGCTGTATTTCAAAAAACTGGTATTTTAAAATTTAGAAAAAAATATATGTTAATGTCGCAAATTGGCTCATATTTATTTGCATAGTTATTTGTTGATATAAATGTTTAAAATTATTATTATTATTTGCCTTTGTTTTGGTGGTCTGTGATGACCCTTAATAATATTGTTAAATTTATAACGTTTTTATGTACATGCATTGTTGTTGGCATGTTTTTATAAATTTTTGTATTCCTCTTTATACATTGATCTTACTGCAGTATTTGGTTTCGTTAAGTTTTTTTTTATTAAAGAAACCGTTATTCCATTTGAGTAGAAACATAACAAACAGTGGCTCTTTGCTACATTTTTATTTTGTACAATTTAGTTTGTGAAGGAATAACACTGCGGTAAGTTCAAATGTGGTATCAATTTGTAACTTTTTATTTACATGTAATTTTTTTTAGAAATAAACGCACCGCAGAGTACATACATACAAATTTAAATACATTGGTTATTATTTATTGTCCGTGTTGTTAAATTCGCCCCCTTCTCAAGCGACCATCATAGTCAGTGACAAATTCTTTATTTCGCAATATTTTTGGTGCGAATATTTTGTGTGTTCCAGACGTTCCGCTTTGCTGGAGATTTTTTGTGTTCGAAGAGGTTCTTTGTCTGCTGGAAGAAAATTGGTACTGTAAAGTGTATTTATCCGCTTGACTGAAACACTCATGTTGAAAGTTAAATGCAAACTGACTCTGCTTTTATTAAAATACTTTTAAGAAGAGATTAGCATAACGAATAGCAATCACTTATAATAACATATGATTGACATTCATATATGATTGATATATATACAACAGGATTGCAGGGATGGCACTATACCTCCCTTTTTTTATTAAAAAAAAATATTTAATTTATATAAATTTTATATTAAATTTCTCAGGGTATTATTCCTCCCTGTTTTTTTCAAAAATGATGAAATAATCAAGGTGATCAATCTTGGTTATTTCATGATTTTTATTTTACTTATCTACTTATATATATACCTTTAAGTACAATTGTTTATATTATTTTAAAAACTATTTTTTTTTTTTTTTTTTTTATATATATATACATATATGAGTTTATCTAATATATTTTTCCATTATATTAAATTTGTTAACTTATACAAATAACAACTTGTTGAAAATATAAAAAAAGATCTTATTTTACGATTTTCTTATCCTATTTTTATGTACAGTTTTTTCTTGTTTTGTTATTTTGCTATAAATTGTTACATTGGTTCCATCTAGTTTCTTTACAATATATGGACCTGTATATATGCTTTTATGCTTATCATAAGGTTCTTTTTGCAAAACGACTGTATCGTTAATTTGTAGTTTAATTGGTTTGGCAAGTCTATCATAAAAAATTTTGTTTCTTTCTTTATGTTTATTGATTAATTGTTTAGCAAGTATGTTAGTTTTTTGTAATCTGTGTTTAATTTCTTTGCTATAGTTATCAATGTTGTAAATTGGATCTAAATTGTTATTTGTTTCATTTGGCATTGTTACATTTTTACCAAAAACTAATTCGAAAGGCGTATATTTGTTGTCAAATACTGTGTTTGATGACGTGTTATGATAAAAAGTAAAGTACTTTAGGTAAGTATCCCAGTCAGATATGTTCTCACTTATGTATGCTCGAACATATTCATTGAAAACTCTATGGTTGCGTTCGACTGTGCCTAATGTCTGGTGATGATAACTAGTTGAAAATTTTATTTCGATTTGCAAAAATTTGCAAAGTTCACAAACAATTTCATTTCTAAATTCCGTCCCCAAATCTGACTTTATGGTATTCATTCTCCCATAAATCAGAATAAAATTCTCAAATATTGCACGAGCAACAGTTTGAGCTGATTTGTCCGGTATGGCTATAGTCACTAAATATTTAGATAAGTCGCACATTAGTGTTAATGCGTATTTATTTCCATAGTTAGATTGTGGTAACGGACCTATAGTGTCCAATACAACAATATCGAATGCCTTAGTTGGTGTCGGAGTTAGAACGAGTTTCTCAATATTTGATGGTTTGACTTTATTCAGATTACATTTGGGACAATTTCTGACGAATTTCGCTATATCCCTTGTCATCTTTTTCCAATAATATTTCGTCCTAATCTTGGCATAGAGTTTTTTCTGGCCACAATGTCCGCCTAGGATAGGATCATTATGATATATTTCCATTAGTTTTTCCTTTTCATGTTCTCCAGTTATTGTTGCAATTGGTTCCGTTAGAATAATCTCAAAAGTTTTTAATATCTTTGTACCGCAATCTTTTAATTCCTGAATAGTAAATATCGTAAAAAATAAATCGTTTTTAGGCCATTCTGCCATGTAAATTTGGTGATTGTTGGCTATACTTTGTAACCTCGAAAGCAAATAGTCTAAACTAAATGTTTCGTTAACAACTTCAAATTCAACGTTTAGCAGTTTTTTAAATTTTCTATATAAATTTATGCGCACTAATTTCACTTGTTCATCAATATTAATTATTTCCGTTTTAATTTTTGGAATATTTTTGTTAAAGTCATGAGAGAATTTATCGTAAATTTTTAAATTGGAATTATCTTTTTCTTTGTAAGATTTGTCTAAATCAATTTTGTTCTTGTTTATGTCCTTAGACTTTGAACGAGTTGTCATAGCAAGTATCTTATTATTTATGTTCTTTAATTCGCTGATTGAGACTCTTGATAAAGCATCTGCTCCAACATTGTCTTACCTTTGATGTACTCTACCGTAAAGTTATATTCTGAAAGTTCTAGACGTATTCGCGTTAGCTTTGACGACGGATCTTTAATATTAAAAAGGTAGACTAACGGTCTGTGATCTGATCTTACCGTGAAGGAACTACCATAAACGTAAGGACGAAACTGCGTAATTGCAAAATGGATTGCTAGAAGTTCAAGTTCGATAATTGGTTTTTTCTGTTCTGATTGGGTAAATGATTTCGAAGCGTAATATATTGGTAAGTCGTTACCGTTAAAATTTTGACTCAATATGGCTCCACAACCAAGTTTAGACGCATCAACGGTTATTAAAAATTTTTTTGTAAATTCTGGGTATTGTAAAATTTTCGGTGACAACAAAGCAGATTTAAGTTTGTCGAAAGAATCTTGACATTGTTCATTCCAATTGAAACTAACATTTTTCCTTGTCATGCGATTTAAAGGCGCTGCTAATGTAGCAAAATTTGGAATGAATCGCCTGTAGTAATTGGCAAATGCCACAAAACGTCTTACAGCATCCTTATCAGATGGTATTGCGTAATTTTTTATTGCATTTATCTTCGAATCGTCTGGCAAGAGACCATTTGCTCTGCATTTATGTCCAAGAAATGTTACTTCAGATCGGAAAAAATTACATTTGTATGGGTTTATCTTTAAATTGTGTTTTCTCAGAATTTCAAAAACATCTTTTAAATTATTTAAATGGTGCTGTTTACTACAACCGACAATAATTATGTCATCGACATATAAAAACGCTTTGTTTGGCATAAGACCAGAGAATGCAATTGACATCATTCTTGAAAACGAGTTAGGTGCAACATTCAATCCGAATGGCAAAACCTTCCAACGAAAAGAACCTTTGTCCGTACTAAATGCGGTTATGTCGCGTGAATCTCGTTGTAGAGGAATCTGGTGAAAACCAGAAAATAAGTCAATAATTGAGAAATGTTTTGCACGCCCTAAGTTGTCTAAGATATCATCAATGCGCGGTAAGGGAAATTTGTCCGCAATGAGTTTTTTGTTTACGGCGCGATAGTCAACACACATTCTGTATTTTTTCGGATCATCTGAACTTTTTTTTGGTACAAGAATCAGTGGGCTATTAAAGTTTGAACTACTAGGTTCTATTAAATTATTATCTAATAAATTTTGAACTTGTCTATTTATTTCCTCCCTTTGAGTATGCGGTAGTCTATAATTTTTAATATAAACAGGTGATGAATCGACTAATCTAAATTTTTGTTCATAAAAATTGTTAACTGTCATCTTGTCATCTTTTAAGGAAAAAATATCTGCGTATTGTTCACAAAGTGGCAGTAGTTGACTTCGAACATCATTTGGCATCTGTGTTTCAAGTATATTTTTCAATTTTATAATACGTTCGTCGTCTATTTTATTTTCGTTAACCGAATATATATAAAAGTTCTGAAGTTTTTCCGTTTTAATTGTATCATTCTGAACACATTTAAACTCATCTGTAGTATTGACTATACGCAAAACAGGATTGTTTGAATCAATGATTCCATTCCCTATAAAAACTCCTTTGCAAAGTTCTTGAGAGTCAACAAACATAGGTTCCGTTACGTTACGTAGATTAAAAATTCGAAATACCTCACATCTAGGTGGAATTATGCAAGTAAAATTTTTTGTTCCGTGCTGTATTGGTATTTTTAATCTGGTATTTCCAGCTAAAACTGAAATGGTCATGTTCTCATAATTGAGTTTACATTTATTATCCTTAAGGAAGTCTTTACCTAGTATTCCACTTGCTGGGATATTAAAATCATCGCTAACGACTTGAAAAGATTGTTGAATTAACTGATTTGAAACGATTAAGTTTGTGCAAAATGTTCCCAATGTGGAAATCGCATTTGTCGTTATACCGGTGATGCTGATAATTTCATTATCATTTAAAGTAATGTTGGGATCTATGTAAGAAATTTTTATCAGTGATATATCTGCTTGTGTATCAACGAGAAAAGTGCATGATTTGATAGTATCGGCACAGTTTACCTTAATGAAATCAGCATAATTTAGATTAAGGCTATACACTGATTTTTGAAAAGTTTGTTTTTCCGGAATTAATTTTCTTCTTCCCTCAACATTGTTTGTTGAGGGACTTCTGAGTTTAAAGTCCTAACATAAGCCCTTTTATTATCGCTATTGCGAGAAAAACGATTTCTGTTGTTTCCACGATAATTATTTTGATATTGATTAGTGCTGAAATTATGACTATTACCTCTATGATAGTTCCTACCACGAAAATTGCCACGGTTGTTCCCCCGATAGAAATTATCACCACGAAAACGATTTGAGTGATTATTACGTTGAAAATTGTTACTCCTATTCTTGTTGTAGTGTTGAATTGCTAAAACCTGTTTCTCCTTTGTTTCATTTGTTTGTTCGACTACGAGTTTCGCTACAACTTCCTTAGGATCAGAAAAAACAGATGAAGCCAAAATCGACTTAACTAAATCTGATTTCGCGTTTAGACGACAAACTGTAATAGTTTGTTCTATTGCCATTTCGTGGGCTTTGCTTTTTGTTATACCCTCAATGACCAAAGAACGCTTCAACGCATCGGCAAGCTCTTCTGCTTGTCTTGAAAATTCTGTGTAATCGCCATTTCTAACATTAAGTGCTGCTATTTTACCGGCTATAATTTTGGAACTATCTGGTTTAATTTTGTCCTTTAAAGCATTTTTAATGTCATCTATTGATCTAACATTATCAGGCAATGATAATGTTAGATCAATGCTTCTAATTTTGACTTAACGAAGTTCAGAAAAGTAGTTTGCAAATTTGGTTCAGTAAGATCCTCAATTAACTCAATTTTGTCTAAAAATGCTTGTAATGTCAGAGGATTTCCGTCATAGTTTTCACGAATGATTGAAGTACTCATGCTAATAAAAGATCTTTTTTGTTCAATGGTTGCCATCTTTATTTCTATTTCTATATTATCTTCTATATCAATATTTTGTAGCCTTTCTAATTCGCATAGTTCAGAATCTTCTTCATTTTCTAATCTTTTTAATTCACTTTCTTTAGGATATTCTTCATTTTTTATCATAACGTTTTCATCAATAAGTACAAAGGAATTAATATTTTCCGGTACTTCTATTTTACAACCGAGCTTAAAAAAACATTGTATTAATTTTTGTCTACATTTGTTAATTTTTGAAAAAATTGTCTCTTGGAGAGTTTGTGGTACATCCTTTGAATTAGTTTTTGCGTATTCTAAAATTGAGTTGTAATTTAATATCAAAAGTGTTATGTATTCGTTTATTTTAGCTAAATTTGTTGATACTGATCGATTTTGCAAAATTCTTTTTATAATCTTATAAAAGTTATTAAGTAATTCTTTAAACTTGTTATTATTAAAATCTGTCATTTAGACATTTTGTTTCTTTTTTCTTTCTCTTTTTCTTATTTCCATTATTTTTACCATATGATTATTTTTTTTTATTTTTGTTGTAGGGATATAAACGATATAAACTATAAAAAAATACATTGCATGTTATATATGAAAATATTTAAAAAAATGTTTCCCTTTTTTTTTTATTTTAATTTTATGTCCTAGTATATAAGTTAGCAAGTATATAAAAAATCTATATATGTTATAATTGGTATATAATTTTTATATAATCTACATACAATTTCAAATATTTGCATAGTTATCTACTTTTCATCTGCATAAAATCCCGTTGCTGTAAATCCATGTACGCCTCCTTTCTCATTAGCACGTTGATGTCTCTTTGTTGTTGTTAATCATCGCTTTCTTTGTTGCTTTTGTTGGTTCTTTTTTTTTTGTTGTTCTAATTTTGTTTTGTGCTGATCGAGTTTTCTCTGTTGTTAATATTAAGTTAAACGTTTTTTTTTTGTTGTTGTTTTTTTTTTTATGAAACCGTTATTTTTCCTTCGTTCTATTTGATTTCTGTTTCTGCCTGTACTCAACCACTTATTCAAATTTTAAAACATTTGTTTCCAAGGCAAATTTTTTTTATAAATTTAACGGTTAATTTTTTTTGTGCTTTTTCATTTTGGTTTTTTTTTTCTTGTTTTTTTTTCCACTTGATTTATATGTGTTTTGTTCTCTTTCAACCGTTATGTTTGTTACCACAGTGTTACAGTTATAATATGAAATTTTAGTTTTACAATTTTTTTTTTTAATTTTGGTTTTGTTTTTTATTTAACGAAACTGTACCTCTTTTAATTTTGTTTAATTTTCATTTTCTTTGTGTTTTTTTTTTTGTAGTTTTTTTTTTTAGTTTTTTCCAATTTTTTTCCGAGGTTTTTACAGTTTTAAATCTTGTGTTTCTTGGTTTTTATAAAAACTTTAAAAACTTTTGGGATAAACTACACTTTTCTTTACTTTTCTTTTATGGTCTATTAATTTATCATAATGTTGTTGTCGATTTTTTTTTATATGAGTCTATATTAACATCGCTGATATTCACTAAGTGGCATGTTCTTTTTTTTCTAAATTTAAATTAAAAATTTAGAAGTACAGTTAAACTTGTTTTTTTTTCAGCACCGGTATAATTATTGTAAAAAATTTTTTTTTATATTTATTTATATATATATTTTTTATATATAATATTTGAAAATTAAAATGTGCAGTTAAGAAATTACAATATTTTATATTTTAAATTCCTATTTGTTATCGTAGTTAAAAGTGTTAATTGATTACTACAGTCTATTTTATTTTTGACAAATTGTCTTTAATAAACCATATAAATTTTTCCACAATTGCACTTAAAACCACTAATAAATTTTTCCACCAATAAACTTCCTTTTTTTTTAAACTATTGGTTTTTATTCTGTTTATAACTGTATATATATTTTTTTTTATTTAGTTTTTTTTTCCTTTATTTCGTCACGGTCGCCATGTAAAGTGTATTTATCCGCTTGACTGAAACACTCATGTTGAAAGTTAAATGCAAACTGACTCTGCTTTTATTAAAATACTTTTAAGAAGAGATTAGCATAACGAATAGCAATCACTTATAATAACATATGATTGACATTCATATATGATTGATATATATACAACAGGATTGCAGGGTTGGCACTATAGTACAAATTTTTGTGTAAAAATTTGTGAGGTTATGTGTGACTTATAATGCAACGATCGCCTCCTGTAAGAAGAAGTACACGTAACCAATCTCAAGTGCCTAAAAATATGAGTCATCAAAATCAAAGTGGTCCCTTGCCTGCCGGGACAAAAATGCCTAATTTGCCGAATCAAAACACTCCCTCTGCCGCTGGAGTGTTTAATTCACCTGCCGGTTCCACTGCTGCCGGAACAACATTGCCATTAAATATTACTCCCGTAGCCACCATCACTGCTGCTGGAACAATTCCAGCCATGACCACCGCTGCTGCCGAAATAATTCCTGCCATAACCACCAGTACTGCTCCGGAACAATTCCTGCCATAACCACCACCACTGCTGCCGGTAAACAAAATCATAACCTACAAAATATAAATAGAAAAGATAATTTTAATGGTTTACCGACGTCGTCCACTGGTACACAGCTAGAACAGTTGCAAAGACAAATTAATGAACTTCAGACCCAGTTGTTAAATGCTCAAGCAGCATTAAGTGTCGCTGTGAATTATTCTGCTTCAAATTCATCCGTGGTTCTGCCGCAGCCATCAAATGGTACGCCGCCTGCAACAGGTAATAATATTGAAATTTTAAATGGTTCGGGTGCAGCCAACGAAAATTCAGACACAGTCAACGTCGGTTTTGTTGAACGGCAGAATCAAACGCCATTTTTAAGTGTTAGTGACGCCGGTGCTAATGCAAATACTTTTTACGGTTGTTATGCAAGACAACAAGCGCAAAACACTTTGCCGCCAAATGTCCAGCCATTTTTTCAAAATGGTGGTCCAATGCCAATGCAAAGAAAAATTTACGATTTGCCTGGTTTTGGTGGCAATCCCGAAGATTGGCCCATGTTTTTAACGGCGTTTGAACAGTCGACCTTTATGCACCAATACAATAATTTTGAAAATTGTTTGAGGTTACAAAAGGCTTTGAAGGGTGAGGCACGCGATAGTGTGAAATCGTTACTTATCCATCCAGATAATGTGAGTATGGTTATGCAACAATTAAAATTTCAACATGGCCGCCCGGAATTGCTCATTCGTTGCCAGCTACAGCATGTTAAAGAAATTTTACCTATTGCAGAAAATGCCATCGACAAATTTGTACCCTTTTCTGTAAAAGTGCAGAATCTCGCCTCGTTTTTAGAAACAGCAAATGGGCATCAACATTTGGCAAACCCAACTTTAATGGAAGAATTAGTTGGTAAAATTCTTATGAGTAAACGAATGGAGTGGGCTCTGTATGCCTCAAAAATTAAGCCCTATCCAACAATTTTGGATTTTAACAATTATCTCAAAGGTGTGGCTGATTTGGTAAGAATAGTTCAAAGTGCCAGTGTAAATAAACAAAATAGTGAACCGAAAAGAAAAGTTGTCCTGCATGCTGCTGAAGGAAAACTTAAACCACAAGAGTGCCCGATTTGCCAGGCAAGTCATAAAATATATGAGTGTAAAAAATTTGGTTGAATGAGTTTGCCTGACCGTTGGTCTGAAGTTAAAAAATTGAGGTTATGTTTTTCGTGTCTCAATAGTGGTCATCCAAGTAGAACCTGCCGTCGTCGTAAGCAGTGTCCAGTGGATGGTTGCCTTAGAAAACATAACAAATTATTACATGATGTTAAGGTAAATATTGGTGGAAATATATTTAGGGAATGAGGCAGTCCTTAGTTGTGTGTCTTCTTCTGCTAATCAAGGTGTTTTGTTATTTCGTGTTGTACCAGTTGTACTTTATGGTCCTAATTGTCAAATTAAAACGTATGCTTTGTTGGATGACGGTTCATCGGTTACTATGGTGGATAGTTCTTTGGTGAAGCAGCTTGGTCTTCAAGGACAACAAAGCAAATTGTATCTTAATTTGTATGCTGGAAAGGCGTCACAGGAATTGGCTTCGGTGGTCGATCTACATGTGAGCGGTATTGGTAAGCAAAGAAAATACGCCCTGCGTCGAGTGTATGGAGTTACCAATTTAAAATTGCCTGCTCAAAGTTTTAATATGGATTTAAGTGGGCATCGTGATTTGCCAATAAAATCGTATGATGGTGTGGTTCCTAAAGTGTTGATTGGTTTGGACCATTGCCATCTAGGCCTTCCAGATGAAATCGTGCCATTGGAGGAAAATGGCCCATTTGCAGCCAATACCCCGTTAGGCTGGGTCGTCTTTGGTCAGATGAAAGGTAGGCCATCCAATTCACAATTGTGTCTACTTTCAGTTCACCCCGAGGAGAATCTCTATGACTTGGTGGCAAATTATTTTGAAACAGAAAATTTTGGCGTAAAAATTTTGCCAGTTATAGAGTCCAAAGATGATCTGCGTGCTCGAGAAATTTTGAAAGCTGTCGAAAAAGCTGATTTAAGATTCCAATCTCGGCTTTTATGGCGAAGTGACTGTGTGGTGTTGCCAGACAGCTACTCCATGGCCCGTAATAGACTTTTTGGTATCGAAAGAAAGATGAATAAAATTCCAGATTTTGGCTCCGCATATAAATCCATTATAAATGATTATATTTCAAAGAGGTATGTACGTAAATTGTCGTCCATAGAAGTTGTTGATGTTTGCCCTAGAGCGTGGTACCTTCCACATTTTGGAGTGGTCAATCCCAATAAGCCAGGGAAAATTCGTTTGGTGTTTGATGCTGGCGCAACTGTTGAAGGAGTTTCATTAAATTCAAATTTGCTTAAAGGCCCTCAGCAATATAAGCCTTTGCCAGCTGTTTTGTTTAATTTTCGTGTTGGTGCTGTGGCAGTGTGTGGGGACATCTAAGAAATGTTTCACCAGATACTAGTGGCTCCTGAAGACAGATGTTCTCAAAGGTTTCTTCTGCGCGATGATTTAAATAAACCTATAGATGTTTATGAAACGCTGGTAATGACATTTGGCGCAGCTTGTTCTCCTTGTGTGGCCCATTATGTAAAAGAAACTAATGCGTTGTGCTACCGTGAAGAATATCCTCGTGCTGTAAAGTCTATAGTCGATCATCATTATGTAGACGATTTTGTGGACAGCTTTCCAACGTCATCAAGGGCCATTGAAGTGGCAAAGCAAGTTCGAGAAATACATAAGTCAGCTGGGTTTGAATTGCGAAATTTTTCATCTAATTATGCAGAAGTGGTCGCGGCTCTTAAAGGTATTGTTGATAAACCAGTCAACTTTTCTGGTGATGTCATGGAGCTACAATCAGAAAAGGTTCTTGGAATGTATTGGCAGCCAAAAGATGATACATTTCGGTACAATTTGAAATTCCATAAGGTGAAGGCTGCTGTTCTAGAGGGTACAAGGTTTCCAACAAAACGTGAGTTATTAAGTGTGGTTATGTCCATTTTTGATCCAATTGGTTTTTAAAGCAATTTCATGGTGACGGCCAAGCTGTTGATGCGTGAAGTATGGCGACACGATATACGTTGGGATGAATTATTGCCCAATAGCTTAATCGACATATGGAATAATTGGCGCCAAGAATTAAAAAATGTTGTTAATGTAAATGTACCACGTTATTATTTTAGAAATGGAGTTCTTCATCGCCTGGAACTACATATATTTGTCGACGCCAGCGAAGACGCCTTTGGTGCCGTGTCATACTGGAGGTGAATTAGTGCTGATGGTAAAATAAACGTGTCTTTTGTTGCAGCCAAGACAAAATGTGCCCCTATGAAATCGATGACTATACCACGACTTGAACTACAAGCTGCCGTTTTGGGAACCCGATTGATGTCTACTGTTTTGAAAGAACATTCGCTCAAGGTATCTCGTACTATTTGCTGGAGTGATTCAACAACAGTGATTAGTTGGATTGGTTCTGAAAGACGAAGATACAAACCTTTTGTTGCCCATAGAATTACTGAGATTCTAGATTCATCCAGCCCAGCAGATTGGAGATGGCTGCCAACTAATTTTAATGTTGCCGATGAAACCACAAGAATTAAGAGCCAGGTTGATTTTTCTAATAGTTCTCGCTGGTTTAGTGGTCCCAGTTTTCTATACGAGGGTGAAGATGAATGGCCAGAATCTAATTCCGTAATCACAAATGATCCTAATGAAGAACAACTTCGTCCAAAATTTGCATTGTTGGTCAATGCACCTGCCATATTTGAATTTGGACGATTTTCATCCTTTCTGAAACTAAAACGTTCAATGGCCTGGGTGTTACGTTTTGTTAACCGTTGCCTAAATAGATCCAGTCCTGATGAAATGTATGGTTTAACCGCTGCAGAACTAAAAAATGCTGAAATATTCCTCTTCCGTCAAGCTCAAGATGATAGTTTTGGTTCTGAAATACAAATTATTAAAAATTGAGGTAATTTACAAAAAGGTAGTGAATTGCATAATTTGTCACCCTATATAGATGAGAATTTGTTGCTTCGAGTCTATGGTCGTGTCGACGCAGCAGGTTGGTTACCACTGGATACAAGGCGTTCAATAATATTACCATCGTTTCATCCAGTTACCGAATTGTTTGTGGCCCATATCCACAAAAAGATGAAACATCAAAATTTTGAAGCAACAATATGCGAAATTAGAAGAGCGTTTTGGATTCCACGCCTTCGAAGGATTTTACGTAAGTGTATTTCTAATTGTTACATTTGTAAATTTTTTCGTACATTGTCAGTGCCACCACTTATGGGTTCCTTGCCAAAAGACCGGCTGACGCCATATATTCGGCCTTTTTCATACACGGGCTTGGATTATTTTGGCCCCGTTACAATAACTATTGCACGCCGCCATGAGAAACGCTGGATTGCTTTATTCACGTGCCTTACCATTAGGGCTATTCATTTGGAGGTGGCCTTTGATCTTTCCACTGATGCCTGCATTCTTGCTATACGAAATTTTATAAATCGCCGTGGTACACCTACAAGGATGAGGAGCGATAATGGTAAACATTTTATTGGTGCTGACCAGGTTTCGAAGCAGTTCAATGAAGTATTTGATGTGGCCCGAATCCAAAATGAGTTGTTCACTAAAAATATCGATTGGGAGTTCAATTGTCCACATAACCCAGCTGAGGGTGGTGCATGGGAGCGTATGGTCCAATGTGTTAAGCGAGTTCTGCGTGTTACTCTGAAAGAATCCTGTCCACGGGAACACACGCTGCAAAGTTTTTTGATTGAAGCAGAAAATATTGTAAATTCTCGTCCATTGACACACTTGCCAGTAAGTCATGTAGATGAGGAGCCACTAACGCCTAACCACTTTTTGCTCGGTGGAGCTAACACAGCCCAAACGCCAGCTGGCGATATATCAGAACAAGCAGCTGTATTGAGAAAACAATGGCGTATATCCCGTCAACTACGTGACCATTTTTGGAATCGATGGATCGTTGAATATTTGCCCACGTTGACCAGGCGTTCAGAATGGTGTCAATATACGAAGCCCATTGCTATTGGTGATTTAGTTCTTATTTGTGATCCAGCTGTTTCCCGAAGAGATTGGATGCGAGGTCGAGTAGTGCAAGTGTACAAAGGCAGTGATGGTGTAATTCGTCGTGCTGATGTTAGAACGGGAACCAGTATTCTGAAGCGTCCAGTCTTCAAGCTTACCATCCTTGATTTGGAATAGTGAATCGTGGTCGATCCACGGGGATGTCGCAAATTGGCTCATATTTATTTGCATAGTTATTTGTTGATATAAATGTTTAAAATTATTATTATTATTTGCCTTTGTTTTGGTGGTCCGTGATGACCCTTTATAATATTGTTAAATTTATAACGTTTTTATGTACATGCATTGTTGTTGGCATGTTTTTATAAATTTTTTTATTCCTCTTTATACATTGATCTTACTGCAGTATTTGGTTTCGTTAAGTTTTTTTTTATTAAAGAACCCGTTATTCCATTTGAGTAGAAACATAACAAACAGTGGCTCTTTCCTACATTTTTATTTTGTACAATTTAGTTTGTGAAGGAATAACACTGCGGTAAGTTCAGATGTGGTATCAATTTGTAACTTCTTATTTACATGTAATTTTTTTTAGAAATAAACGCACCGCACAGTACATACATACAAATTTAAATACATTGGTTATTATTTATTGTCCGTGTTGTTAAATTCGCCCCCTTCTCAAGCGACCGTCATAGTCAGTGACAGTTAAATATAAATTACTTCCCTATTTGGATTTTGAAAAAAAAAAAATGCATTTTATTGTGAATAATTTTTGTGAAGCAGGGAAACCATGATTGAAGTACCTTTAAAATGAGGTATCAATAACTATTGTAGCTTTGACCGTTTAAAAGATGGGGGCAATTATGTGCAAGTACTTTTTGCAAAACTTTCATTTTTATGTTTTTCAACCAATTATTTTTTTTATGTAAATCGTTTTTTCTATTATATTTAGTACCTTTTTTTAGAGTTTTTTTCATAACTTTAAATCCTGTGGAGCTCACATATTAATTGGGCAACGGTATAGTGGAACAAATTATAGTTAACATATATTTGTTTGAAAATTTTTAAAAACCAGTTTTTTTAAATAAAGCGGTTTAAACCGCGGATTTTGAAAATAATGCATTTTTCCTTAAAAAAAATATATTTTCGTTTATTTTACTCAAAGAATGACAACAGTGGCTTCAAAATGAGGTTTCAACGAATCACATATCTTTAGCCGTTAAAAATATATGGACGATTAAGTGCGACTACTCTTGTTAAATTTTTGATTTTTTCGTATTTGAAATCGCGATATTTCTACAACCGTTAGAGCTAGGAACCCAAAACTAGTACGATGACATAATTATATGACACTTACTTTCCATATCAAGTTTGGTTAAAATTGAATTGGGTAGAGGTCGAAAATTGGATATTCTTTAAGGTTTTATATGGAATGAGTCAATTCTCTTAGAAACGAAACTATTTTTAAAATCTTGTGTAAAAAATGTCAGTAACGTCAGCAACATTCTTGCAGAAAAATTTGCTAAAATCAGCAAATAAAATTTATATATTCAGCAAAATTGTTGCTGAATTTATTAATTGCTGAATTGACTGCCTTTTTTTGGGTATATACCAAGGAATATTTTTGTATATGAATAACATTAGATTTAAGTGTTTTTAGTCAAAACTGAAGTTTTTATGGACAAAGTAAAAATTTTGTATTTTGCTTCATTTAAATTAGTTTTTTATTCAGATGCGGAAATTTGTCTTAGTATAGAAGGGAACGAGGTTAATATCCTATTAATGTAAATAGTTTCGGGTAGAATAATGAAATTCTGGTATCAGCATAAATGTCATTAAATGACCATTACGACCCTTATTAATATGTTATGTTATCCTTTGAAAAATGTACTTTTTCTCCAGTTTCTAGGAAAATAGTTATATTATACGCCATTCAGACTAAATTCCAAAACCATTGGAAAGAATAAAGATCTTAAATACGTGTTTTGGCAAAACACGTGTTTTGCTATCTAGTGTGAATGTGGCTTAAGTTCAGTATGCTTTGTCGCGTCAGTATCTGAGATAACGACATTCTTTATTTCCTCAAATATTTAAAACTAACGGGATTTAAATAAGGCAAAGCATGTTATTTAAAACCATTAGTCTTTTATCGACTGGCGTTACAGAGTATGAATACAAGCCATAGTTTTTAAAATACACTAAAAAGAAAAAGTGTGGGGGTTTGTACAGTTAGTTTTGGCAGACACTGTACATTCTATATAGCATTGTGCACAGTAAACATTATTATTATTATTTTTATTTTATTATTATTATTTTTATTGTTATTTTGTTTATTATTTTATTATTACCCGAGTAAAAAAATCATATATTGTCTCATGTTTTTTCATCTTAAAATACACTATAATATGATATTACATATGCTGTCATGCAAATCCATTTATAATGTTTCTTTTCTGGTTACATATCTAACGATATATTATTATATAATGACCTTTATAAAATAAGATATTAATAGTATATGATAGATATATTGTCATGTATAATAATACATTTTCATATATAACATAATATATAATCATATATGGTGACATATAAGCTATATAATTTAAGATATAATAATATATACTGTCTTATAAAAAATATTTATAAGCTATGCTTATATATGGTGCCATATGTATAATACAACTTAAGACATCATTATATATGATTTCAAATGATATAAGATATAATTATTTAAGATACCATATATGACACATGATTATCAATATAGTCTGAGATATGATTATATATGATACACCATTATTAATATTTTCCATATACAACATTAATGATAGTGTTATTGATTCGTATATCAAAGATAATGTTCAAAGTGCGAGCATTTTTGGAAATAAATATACATTTTGTCTTGGATGGATTAAGACATAATACATTATTTGTTGCCCACTGCTGAATATTATGCAAGTCCTGATTCATATTTGTTAAGCACGTTTGAATATGGTTAACATTTGTACTTGTATATAACTATACATCATCAGCGTACATTTATGTTACAGGTCATGGATATTTCAGGAAGGTCATTAATATATAAAGAAGAAAGTAGAGGCCCAAGAATGGACCCTTGAAGAACTCCTCTATTGACATAAAGGGCGATTGATACCTGACCGTTTACATGTACTGATTGAGTCCGGTTATGTAGATATGATAATATTAAGTTACAAGCCATTTTTGAAAAATAAAAAAGTTTTTCAAGTTTTTTTTACGAGAATATAATGGTCAACCGTATCAAATGCCTTACTATGATCAAGTAGTACTAGAAATGATACCATGTTTTTATCGAGTTTCGCTCTGAGATCTTCTACAACATCTACCAAAGCTGTTATGCAGCTTCTTCCCTTAATAAATCCAGACTGTCTTTTTGATATAAGATTATTTGAGGTTAAAAAAAATTTCTTCTGTTTGTGCATTAATTGTTCTAGTATCTTGGATAGAAAAGGAAGAATTGTTTCAGGACGAAAATCGCTGCCTTGTTTAGGAAATGGTAAGATCTTGGATTCCTTCCTTGGAAATGTAGATTTAGTCAATATAGAATTAAACAAATATGTAAGAAATGGCAAAAGTGTTGGCTATATAGCTTTTATAAAAACAGGATCCAAATTGTCAACACCAACAGCATTCGACTTTACAGATAGAATACTCTCCAGTACATCACACTGGTCTACACACCTAAAATGCAAATCAATGGGTGCAAAGCAAAGTTCGTCCTAAATATTTGCAGTTGGTTGGGAAATATTAACATTGACAAATTGTTGGTGCAAATCGTTTACATCAAAGTCTGGATCAAGTGTTGTAATTTTCCTACTGCCTATGCCAATATTTCGAATCTCTTTCCACTTAGAATAACTGTCACTTGCGGAAGAAAATTTTTGTTTGTAGTAACAAGTTTTAGCGGTTTGAATTTTCTTTACAACATCACTTCTGGCAGTTTTAAGTAGTGCTTTGAGTTCTAGAGTTTTATGTCTTTTCCACCTATTGTAAGCTACGTTGCGTATTTTGATAAGTTTTTTTATTTCACCATTAAATCATGGTTGTTGTTGTTTGTCTCTAATGAGTGTAGTTTTCAGTGGTACACACGTGTTAAAAATATCATTTACATTATTTTGCATAAAAGCAAGTTGATCATTAACATTTTCGTAGTCGGTTTAATAATGAATAGTCGATATTAGGAAAGTCACGGCATATAAAATAAGTATTTTCCCTGTTTACAAAAATATCATACGTTGCAAAAAGTACATCATGTTTAGAAAAAACTGGGGCAGATAATTGATCATAGTGTTGAACTTTTGCTGTCTACCAATATATTATTATTGAAATCACCAGTGCACAGTGGGATAAATCACAAAATTTGTGGAAATAATTCGGCCATTTGTTAACTTGTGGTTCGATTGCAATGAAATTTGGAACATGCATAAAAGCCATAAAATGGAGTTTAAGTTTTGATTTTGAACCTTCCAGACCAAAAAATCCAGACGGCAAAATGGCTGCCCAAAGTTGGGTACTTTTTTCATAAAACATTTTGAGTGATTGCCATTTTTTTGTTTCTCATCCGAAGATGAACAAAAAACATGCTTACATGTGTGGGTTACCTCCAATAGTTTCCGAGATATTCCGATTTGAAAATGTGAAATTCCAAATTTTGTCCGACTCAGGTCCAAAGTTTTTCGAATATCGGCAGAAAATTGGGACCAATTTTCGTTTAAAATTCCTGATTGAATAAAAAAAAAATTAGTTCAATATCTTGTTTCAGTCAAAAATTACATTAGTTTAAAGTAGAAATTAAAAAAAAAGTAAATTTTGGCGATATTTTCCCCAAAAAGCACCAAACTTCTTATCGCTCCAGAGAAATATTTTTCTTCTGAACACATAAAGTATGTATACTTTTCTGGAAGGTCTTTTTATATAAATGCGAGTTGTGGTAAAAAAACATTTGATTTGTAAATACTTTTTATTAGTAGTAGAGGAGTTGCTTCGAAAGATCAACATCATGTTAATGGCAATTATTAGTAAACATAAACTAAATTCCTCAAAATTTGGAGTATATACCGACGAAATAACAAAACTTCTATTATCATTATATCAATGGAAAGAAATGACACCAACAGTTCATAAGGTATGGTGCCATTTAAAAATCATCATTGAATCAAACATTCTTCCTCTAGGTGAACTAACAGAAGAAGCTCAGGAAGCAAGGAATCCAGATTTCAAACATGCCCAATTGTTCAGTTCCAGAAAATGTTCAAGGCAATCACAGAACGAAGATATTTTCAATAACCTATTACTGTCTTCCGATCCCGTCCTGTCTTCAATGAGAAAACGATGGATTTCTTATAACACATTGGCATCTGTAAATAATGAAGAATTAAAAGATTTGCTTTATCTGTTAGATATAAATAATGATGTGTCCGATTATTTTGTATTAAATAAAGAAACAACCTAATTTGTATTTATAGTAATTAAATGTGCTAAAGTCCCAAAACTTATTTAACAAATTGTGAAAAACAATATGATGTAGGCGTGTCCCTATCCGGATTTCATTCCTGCCCAAGGAAATCTTCAGGGGACTTTGTTATTAGAATTTCTAGAGATATTTGTTATGTTAAATCACAAACTCAATGAGAATTTCTTGTCCTCGTCTAGGAGCGAGATTCAAAATTTAAAATATCAAAGAAAAAACAAAGACAACAACAAAATATTGTCACAATTGGCTTTGTCATCTTCCAAATACTACTCTTTTTTTTTTGTCAGACCTAGCAATGTAGTGACGTTAATTCAAGTAAATCAACAATAGAAAATCATATAATTTGTTTCTTTTTTTTTCATTAATGAAGAACATCATAAAACCCTTTTTACCTGTCCCAATTATGTAAGATGTGAATACGAGGACACATTAGAAGAAATATATGAATAAGGGCTAACATATGAAGATTTTCTGTTTAGAAGTTATGAACATAACATACCAGTGTTTGGTATCGTTGAAAAGAAAATTAGAATTAGTAGATTGCGATTTCTTTAAAAAAGGTTGAATTTAGCCATCTTGGTAAAACAAAAACTTGGGTGATCCAAATATGAAGGTAAAAATTTCAGTTTTTGCTTAAATGAAAATTTTCACTATTTAATAAAATATTTATTAATAGACATAATCCAATGATTTTTTAACTAGATTTAGAATCGAAACAAATTTCAGAAATTATGATTTTCTGAAAACAATCCCACAATTCCTACAAATAAAAAAAAAATTCCAAAAATGGGATTTTTTTCGTTTTTTGCAGCCATGTCGTCATTTAAAGCGGCGATTGGAAATGCCTTACACACTACATTAGGTGTCTGTTGGAGTATCTAAAACCGGTTTCCCCTACCCAATTGGAGGCGTGCACAAATTTTAACTGTGAGTTAAAGTTGATATTTACCTCAAAAATATGGCAACTTTGGAAGCGGATGGGGGGAAAAGTATTTAGAAATCAAAATTTTTTACCACAACTCCATTTATATAAAAAGACCTTCCAGAAAAGTATACATACTTTATATTTTCAGAAGAAAAATATTTGTCTGGAGCGATAAGAAGTTTGGTGCTTTTTGGGGAAAATATCGCCAAAATTTACTTTTTTTTTAATTTCTACTTTAAACTAATGTAATTTTTGACTGAAACAAGATATTGAACTAATTTTTTTTTATTCAATTAAGAATTTTATTGGCTAAATAACCGTTATTTTAAAACGAAAATTGGTGCCAATTTTCTGCCTATATTCGAAAAACTTTGGACCTGAGTCGGACAAAATTTGGAATTTCACATTTTCAAATCGGAATATCTCGGAAACTATTGGAGGTAACCCACACATGGAAGCATGTTTTTTGTTCATCTTTACAAGAAGATTACTAATATGTTAATTTTTTGAAAATCGGATGAGAAACAAAAAATGGCAAACACTTAAAATTTTTTATGAAAAAAGTAACCAACTTTGGGCAGCCATTTTGCCACCCCCAAAGGGTCTGGAAGGTTCAAAATCAAAACTTAAACTCCATTTTATGTCTTTTATGCATGTTCCAAATTTCATTGCAATCGGACCACAAGTTAACAAATGGCCGAATTATTTCCACAAATTTTGTTATTTATCCCACTGTGCAGTGATGTATACATCATTGTATAGTAAAGTGTTTACTATTGCCTTAATTAAGTTTTCGAATTGAATATCTTTATTAGGCCTATATATACTACCAAAAAGTAATTTTTCTATGTCTTTGTTTGTGACTTCTATAAATAAATATTCTACTTTATTGAAAATTCCCATTTTCTTTTCTTGGTCTGAAGATTATTTTAACGTACAACTTATACCATTTTTAACATAAATGGCTACGCCGCCCCCATTAGAATTCCTATCCGCACGAAATAATTTGAACCCAGGAAGTTTATAGGTATATATTATAATTTATAGCAGGTATAAACCAAGTTTCAGAGATAGAAATTATATCAATTCCAGATGAAACAAATAAATATCTTAATTCGTCTATTTTATGGTTTAAACTTTGGGCATTTTGAGACTAACTTCCCTAGTAAAAAAAAATATATATAACGATATATTCTTTAATATAAAAATATATGGCCATATAAAATATATATAATAATATTTTCAAAATGTTTTACCAAAAAAAATCATATATATGCATATCCAATCATGTATAAAAAAAAATACTATTCTGAATTTGGTTGATCAAATTTATTAAATTTTTATAAAATTAGATATAACCCAATACATAATTATATATAATACAAACATTAAAAGCGTATTCTGTCATTTTAGACATACTTATATATAATTCAAAACTGAAAAAATTTCACAAGTCAGTTTATATGTAACTATATATTATTCAAAAATCGCAAAATATTTTACGAAAATAGTTTACAATTTTGCGAAATCGATTTCCATTACAAATAACAAACCCTCCAACAGATTACATATGAACCTGTTATAGAACAGCTTCTTTTACCACGGGTTACATGGAAACGTTTCTAGAAGAGGTTCCCAGTTCTAGAACCGGTTCTAAAGCAAATATAATATTATTACATGTAATTATATCGGGACAAAACTCGGATAGAATTGGATAGTTTTTTATTAAATTGTATCTATTTAAATATAATTAGATCCAAAGTGATACAATTTAATAGAACCATTTTTAGGATCAAATTATATCCTCTTATATTTGCGGAAAATATCTCATTATATATAATTTTATATAAACTTTTTTACTCGGGTTGGATAAGATTAAATATCGATCTATATGAAATGGGATATTATTTTATATTTAAGATATAATCTTTTATTTTGGGTACATAAGAAAAAATCAGCCGCACAAAAATTTATTAATTTTGTAAACTTGTGTAATTAATCCACAACATAAACTTATAGTGTTCAATCTTGAACACCTTATATATTAAAGATTATCGTATTTAAAGGTAATTATGGCCTGTTTCTCGATTTCGAAAGAATGCTTTTAGGGTTTCTCTAACCAAATTTCTATGCGAACGATGACTTGAAGTACAAGTCGAATGAAAACGTAAGTTTTCATACAAAATTTGGTTTCTCTATTTCGAACGAGTTGTCAACAGTGCGAACGTAAATGTTAAAACCAGTCACTTGCATTTTTCATTTCGAGTAACAAAATATTTTCAAATAATATATCATTCATTCCATGAGAAAACACATGAATACTCTATGGTCCCATTTGTACATTTCCTTTTTCAGATCTCCAAATTTGTAAAAACTCGTGATTTTATGCACGTTTTTAGTTCTCATAAATATCAAAAAAATGCTAAAAGTACTTCACTTTGAAGTGCCATAACTTTTTAATTGTATATCGCATGTTATTAATTTAAACGATATTTGGAAGATGCACTTGTGTACTTTTTCACTTTATTTTTTAAACAAAATGATTGCTAAAAAAATGCATACTTAATGCAAATGCAGTTTTCTAATGCATTTTTCAAAACTTTCTCCCCCTACGATTTTCAAAAAAAAAAAAAAAAAATACAGTTTACTAAAATATGGAATTTTAGCTAAATATACAAATACTGATTTTTATGGGACAAATATGTCTTTTATTTTTAATGATTTTTTAAAAAAAATAATTTTTTTTATTCTATAAAATGGAAATATTTTTATACATTCTTGTATTTCATATTTTGTGTGATAAATTTAAAATACGAACTCATTTAGTAACTTGTTTGAAGACCTATGTTTATAAAAATATTCATTTATTAAAAAAATATTGAAAGAACAAAAATCAGAAAAAAACCTCCAGTTATAAAGTAGACAAGTGCATATTAAAAATATCGTTTAAACAAATAACATGCGATATACATTTAAAAAGTTATGGCACTTCAAAGTGAAGCACTTTTAGCATTTTTGTCAAATTTATGAAAATTAAAAACGTGCATAAAATCGCGAGTTTTTACAAATTTCGAGATCTGAAAAAGGCTATGTGCAAGAGGGCCTATAGAGTATTCATATACAAAATATAAAAAAATCGTAGAACCTAAAAAAAAATCCTCATTTTTCAATGTTCTTTGCTGGAATGAATGATATAATAAAAAATTATAAATATTTGTAAAAAAAGCAATGGATAACAAAAGGTAAGAATAAAATAACACGAATATTTGTAGTTTTTTAAGAACTTTAAATTTCAGCTTAATGAAATCCACAATGGAACAGCTGAAAACGCTGGTGTACTTTTTTGATTTTCTTCTTTTGATTTATTAATTTTTCTTTTGTTTTATTTATTTATTTGCCATATCCAAAAACATTTTTGCGAGAAAAACGATAAAGAAAGTTTACAACAAAATTATTAAATTTCTACAAGATAGGTTTTCTTTTTGGTTTGTTAATTTTTACACCTTTTTGCACTGAGTATCCAGAGTTATTAACAATTTTTAAAAAAAAGATTTTTTTATTATATGGCCTATAAGCCGTTTTTATCACAATTTTATTGTTTTTCTTTCAAGTAGGTCAAACGTTTTTTTTTCTTTTAACCATTATAAAACTAGGTTGTCATAGTGCAAAGCAATGCTTAAACTTTTTTATTGTTTTTTGTTTTATATGCGTTGCTTATTTCAAATGTGTCAAACCAAGATTGACGAATAATGTTTTTATTTTTCTATAGAAAGTTTGACTCATTGGCCAAAAAGTGGTCAATACACCATACCAATGTTAAGAAATTTGTAAAAATAGGGATACGCAGCACATATGGTGCTGGATATCTCCTAATTGATACGAGGTATATAAAAACGGATTAAAGATTTAGAAAGAGGACACATTAATCATATATAATCAATTCCTAACTCAATATTCATACGACGATATACAGCTGATCACTATTAAGTAATGTTGTATTTATCTTCAAACAATTTAGTAGTATTTTTGGTATTTTTAAAGGAAATTGTAATAGAAGTTTAAAATATCCGGTCTGTCACCACTATGATTTGTAAATACGTAAAACACAAAAATTGACACACGTAAGTATAGGCGAACGATAGCTTTCGAAATAGAGAAACCCAAATTGATTCGAATTCGAGTGACTAGCTTGCGTTCGCCTAGGTTTTCGTTCGAGATCGTGGAACAGGTCATTAGTGTTTAGTTCTAAGAACACACATCAATTTGTTTTTAATGATGTGTCATAAAATAAATACATGTTGTGTAATCGCTACATTTATGACTATGTGTTTTTCTTGTCTGTTAAGAAAAACCTTAATAGTCTGTTTTGTTAATAATTATTTAATTACAATGCAAACACACATGTATAAGCTTGCTACCTGCATTTTTAGTCATATAAGGATATTTTAGTATATGTATAAGTAATCTAGATTTTGTAAATAAAATAGTACTTGAGCCAGAGTAAACACTAATTTTTTTTTTATATAAATAGAACATTTTTGGTTTTCAAAGCTTAGTAACGTCATGATGCTTGTTAGGAAAAGACCCTAACCACGTGCCTGATTACTAAGAAGACAAGAGCAAAATTGATGATTAATAGGTTTTTTGTTAAAGTTCTGCCTATTATGGAGGCTCTAGCTTTTCTAAAACTTCGGGTTCTGATGAGATCTTTAGCCAGATCGAAATACTAGTATCAACCTAGCTAATATGTTTGATTTGCTTAACTTATTTCCTATTACTGGTAAAAAAATTGAAGCTCTACTGTTTTCAGAACAATTTAAATATTTTTTTTAAAAAAGGTCAAATTTCTCGGAAATTTCCTACTTCATAGAGCACAACTCCTGTGAGTCAAGCTGAGTCAAAACACAAATTTACTATTTTGTAGTCCTAACTCTCCCCTACATTCCTATATATACATGTCCATGCATCGGGACTGCATTTTTTGAGCTACAGCAATTTTTCTGACCCAAGGTAAGATATTCGGTACAAATGCACGTCATATTTTTTGAGAAGTTATTTGTATGTGAAAGTGGCTATTATGCATATATTTTGATGAAATTTTGTACAAGAGTTCTTATTGACCCAAAAAATAATTCTGTTGAAATTAGGAGAAGTTGGCCCATATTTGGACCTAGTCCACATAGAAGGGTGTATCAAAATTTTGACAAAAATGACAATTGAACTCTCAAATTATGTGGTATCTGGCAATTCATTTGGAAAAGGTAAAAAAGATTTTATTGCCATCTAATATTACACAACTTAAATACCTGAAAATTGCAAATAAATTTAAAACCAATGGAAATAACTGGTAAAACCAAGTACCTGTTATATTATGTTTCAAAGAGGTAAAAAAGATCATGTTGAAACTTCGAGCAATAGTATATTAATCCATGCATTCATTTTTTTCTTCATTATTGTTTAAACAATGGCTAAATTCAGTTATAGTGTTCTATCTGATATATATTTTGAACGGAAAGATGAAAACGACATTATTTTACATATAATGAATAATCCATTCTTCAAAATATGCGACAAACAAGAAATTAAAATTCATAACTTAAAAATAAAAAACTTTTTAAATACTTTAAGAAAACGGTACAATCAATGTTCCAGAAACAAGAAATTGTTTTACTCACGCAACCAAGAATGGCTAAGAAATAAACTTATTTTTAAAAAGCCATCAGTAACTACCACGGAAACTGGAAAAGGTGGTCCACCAGCAAAGCCAATTGATAATTGTAGTGAAAGATCACGAAGACGCAAGCTTAAACATATCAGTGGAGAAGTTTCTTGTAGCATCATAAAGGATTCATTTCTGCATCAAATTCAACCATCGAAAACCAAAAAGAGTAAAATTGCTATCATTGAAAAAATAGTGGAAGCAAGCCCCAGACACACAAAAAGGATTTTAGAAAGTATGCCGACACCAACTGAAGAAAATAAATTTACTCCAGAAGAAGCATTTGCACTATTTTTGGATTTGAAAATGACTAAAAACCAATATACAGAATTGCGGAAGCGAACCAATGAAAAAAATTGTGGAATTTTTCCATCATATCGAGATATAGTTTCTGCCAAAAAAAATTGCTTACCTTCACCAACTGCTATTAGTGTAACTTCAAGTTCAGCAGAAATAAAATTGCAGGATCTTCTTGAACACACTGCAGAACGATTATTAAAGACATTTGATGCTGACTATTTAAAGAAGTTTAAAAATTGCAGCATGACTTTAATTTCTAAATGGGGATGTGATGGGTCCTCTGGCCAGAAACAATACAAACAATGTAATGCGGAAAATTCATCAGATGCCAATTTATTCATGATTTCTTTCGTTCCATTACGTTTAACAAAAACTTATATTGGTTCAGAGCCGTCAACTAGTAGAACTGCAGAGATAGATGTATGGAAGAATGAAATTCCCTCGTCAACAAAATTTTGTAGACCAATAAAGTTTGCTTACAAAAAAGAAACTAAAGATGTCATAACTGAAGAAGTTGGCAAAATAAGAGATGAAATTAAAGAACTTCAACCAGTGATATTTGAATTTAATGACCAATGCATCGAAGTTAACTTTAAAATGTCACTTACAATGATCGATGGAAAAGTTGCACAAGCTTTAACCGAAACAAAGTCTTCGTCAAGTTGTACCATATGCCAAAAAACATCAAGTCAATTGAACCAACCACCAACACAAGACGATAGTTTAACCAAAAATATTCTTGGAGACATATGCCAACCACAGTTCACAAAATTTTGTTCCATGGGGAACAAATAATTCAGCACAATATGGAGATCTCTCAGAAGAAGCGCAAGAAAAAAGGAACAAAGACTACAGATTCTTTCGCGAGCACAATACAAGAAAAATTTCCAGATATTGTACTAATGAAGAACTTATTAATATTTTGTTGTGCACATCAGACCGATATATGTCCAGTGTTCGACAAAAATGGAAATCAACCTCATTAGAGTTAGATGAAGAAGCTAAACAACTACTGCAAAATGAAAATCAAAGCTATTTGGAAGAAATTTTTACTAATATTGTTTAATTAATACTAGTTTAAAGATTATAATTTGTTTCTAATTTTAGTATAAATTTTTATTAATACATTTAAATAAAATATATGTGCACTTTAAATCAATAGTAAAAGTTTACTTAAAATTTTATCGATGTTGTGTTCTGTATATAATATATCCAAATGGTATTGATATTGTTGGGAATTTCAGTGTTATTTTTCAGTTTAATCCTCACAAGAATTAGCTTTCTTCCAAAAAAACCAACCTTTGGCCCCTGTGAATATTGAGACTAAATAAATGTCAGGGGCCAAATGTTGGCATTTTCTGACCAAAATTAAGTTTAGGAATAATAAATAAGTATTGGTTGTAAAATACGATTGAAGAAAATAAGAAATTATAAAAAAAATACCTATTTAAAATGTCAAAATATTCAACTTTTACATGGAAACTCAACAAAAAATTAAAATGCATTTTTAACTCCACATTACTTACGTTCCTATCAGTCGATTTTTACGTTTGAACACGCAAATTGAAGCTTAAAGTCCCTCCTATTGAACAAAACAAACTGCGTAAAAAATACCAATCCGGTCAAAAGTTATAGAGTTTTGACCGCTATCTCGCGAAATTGACCACTGTGCGGAGGTTGAAAGCTCGTTATAAATTTAAAATGAGTTCTATTTTAACATTCAATCGAGTCGTTTCGTTTCCCGCTCCTCAGTAGTTTAACATATAGTATTGCATTTTTAAACTTAAAACTTTTGCTTTTAGAATTTGAAAAAAAACTGTATTTACGAAGTATTTAGGTTCACAATTGCTAACAAAAATTAGAACATCTATGACCAGATTTATAATAGGTTTTTCATGGAATTAATGATATCTGGAGAAATGTTTGAGTTAGTAACAAAAGTTTAGCTATAACTCATGACAGCTGAGACCTTGAGTTCGATACAACCTAAGTTTCTGTCCTATTTTGGTAAATTTTGCATTATCACCCGGACCGGCAGATCTTACAAGGGTAGTCTCCCGATGGGTTCTCTCTGATCATAATGAAATTTGGATATGTGATAAAGAAAAAAAGGGACACGTATTTTTTTTTAGCTGACCAATCTTACGTTTAAAAGTTCAAAGGTGGGGTCAAAATTAATACATTTTTGTATGAAAACTAGCGGTGTCGAACGGGACTGATGTTTATAAATCCTGAGATTCGGGATTTTGAAAACTGCGATTCTGGTTTTTTCGGGATTTCGGGACCAATTTTTTTATATTTTTTAGTTTATATAAAGCATTTAAATAAAATAATTCAGTAGAGAATTTCACTATTCACATCTCCCAGTATTTTTAGACGGTTATATTTTTTAATTTATAAGAATAATTAAGCGGTTTAAAAATCTTAAACTATTTAAACCTATTCACTACAAGCGTGAATAAAAACTTGTGGAAGGTTGTTGTTCAGAGTTGCCAAATATTTATTTGAAAAAATTTATTTGTTACATTTTTTGATGGGACCTTTTTCAAAAATTATTTAAAAATATAGAAAAGCCTAATCTTACATATTATTTACTGTTATGTTGATGAGACAATATAAACATGTTTTTTTCGCATAGGGTTTTCTATCTCCACTCCTATGGGTGACCACGATTAATAGTCTCCTGAGGATTCTATCCAGTGAAGGTTTCCAACCTGTCTGCTACGCAGACGATGTGGTGATACTTTTAAGGGGGGAGAATCCTGGATATCTATGTAGGAGGGCATCTTATGCACTCGAACTGGCGTACAACTGGGCTAGGCCCAGGGGCCTAAATGTCAATCCGGACAAAACTGAAATATGCCTTTATACTAGGAAGAGGAAGATCATTGATTTTGATGAACCTATCTTCCAGGGAAAAACGGTTCACATCTCCGATAGGGTCAAGTATCTGGGAGCTGTTCTTGATAGAAAACTATCCTGGAGGGACCATATTGAGGAAAGGGGAGGGCCCACATATAGTGGGCTGTCGAGACTATTCTTTCAATTCGCCCAATTGAGGTACAGGTGAAGTACGAGGCCGCATAGACTATGATGCGGCTGAGGGCTACCGGGGAATGGGACAGTAATGGCCATATTACGGTCACCGTACTATTTTGGACCAGTTGCCAGGGTATTGCGTTCCAGAATGGGACTGCGACAGGATTTCAGAGAGGTCGGTCACGACGCTCTGTGACACGTTAATCCCCGACAGGGAACCATGGTTAAATGGGACCTTCTTGGGGAACCACCCGGGGATACACTTTTACACGGATGGATCGAAACTGGATGGGAAAATGGGTCTGGGCTTCTGTGACGCTGACTTCAATGTCCGCAAATGCTTGCGTCTTCCTGACCATAATACCGTACTACAGGTGAAGGTCACCGCGATTACGGAATGCATTAAGCAGGTGAATATCATGGGCTTGGCCGGTGATATTGTGATTTTCACGGATAGCCAAGCGGCGAAATGGCTAATGATTTGGCTAGGAGAGGATCTTCCCTGGAGTTAGTCACTTTGGGCAACGCTAGACCTTTTCGAGCTCTCAAGGCGGAGCTGGTGGAGTTGGCTGACACCATGCAAAGGACCATCTGGGACAATGCGGGTGTTGGCAGGACCACGGGGTTATTCTGGGGACAGGGACAGGACGAGGGAAATTCTGAATCTTAGTAGGAAGGAACTGATTCTTTTGATGGAAATTCTTACGGGACACTCGACACTGAGGACCCATCTCCACCGTATTGGTAGAGCGGACTCGGGAGTGCGTAGAGCCTGTGGGAAGGACGAGGAGACATTGGAACACTATCTCTGTGAATGCCCGGCATTTGCCGGGATCCGGTCGAAATACTATCCAGTGACCCAATATCCACATTGGGGGATCTTAGGGGCATAAGATGGAAGAGGTTGAGGAATTTCGTCAGTGCGACGGAGTTCCTGGAGTAGGAAAGAGACATGGGACCGATTTTTAGAGCGCAGAACAAGCCGGCATTCTGGCTTAAATGTAAGTCCTCATTGACTTGACTCGGATTAGGGAAGCATTTCCCTTCTCCGAATCCTCTTTTCGACCTAACCTAAATTTTGAATCCAATGTGCAAGCAGACCCAAAATTACTGCGGTGGCTAAACGCAAAATTTTCGGTGGCGGTTTAGTCGACTTAAGGCGCAAGCAGTTTTAATAACGGCAGCTACTTTACTAACCAATTTATTTTCGGCTACCAGTCGGATGCTTTCATTTAAACTGCGTGTTCGTTTCAGAGTTACAGTTTGGAGCACTCGTGAGTACATGTAAGCACTTTTTACACCTAAATATTCGAGCCGAAAAATATTTCAACTAGCACTAAGTATACTCTTCTAAAGGTACACTTCATCCAAATCTGGCTTCAGAATCACTCTCCGACATCAGGCGTTCAAGCTATAGTAGTAGTAGTAATTCCTTTTTTCTTCAAAAATTTTAAAACATGTAATATACAATATAAAGTCTGTTAGATTACTTTCCCAGTAAAGTCCAGTAACATAATTACAGAGAGTAAGAGAAATTTACAAAAAAGTAAACGAACGGAAAATTTGTAAGAATTGGTAAAATATATAAAACAGATGATTTTAAATACCAAATATTAAAAAAAAATTAACTGGTTGTTATGGAATAGATAAAAATTAATTGAAATTGTCGACCAGAAATAATTTAGAATGTTTTTTTAACTGCTTCCATAGTTAATTCTGTAATATTTTTCATTTTAAATAAATAAACAATTATAATTTAATTTAATATTTGCTTTTGTTTACTAAAAATACAAGCATATTTTTTTATTCATATGTTTTTTTGTTCTTACAAATTCGTACTGGCAAAAATTTATCCAGTAAAAACTTGTAAGTTTTTGGCATCAACCTGTCATTTTAGTCTCTCTTTTTACTATTTTTTTACTGAGTATTTGTGTAAACGAACACCTTCCAGTAAAAACTTGTATAAATTTGTGCGTAAGCGAACAAACTAATAGTTTGATAAGTTTATAAAAAAATGTTTTACAATAAAATAATAGTGTTAATTCCATATACAAATTGTTTGTATTTTATACTGGCATATATATTAGGGTAGGTCAAATTTATTCGTCAATTGTTCTATAAACTGTATAGCTTTATTAAAAACCACTATCACATCATGAATCATGAATGCAAACAAAATAAGTTGCTGAAAACAACATTTAGAATATACTGTAAGAAAGACTGCTAGAAATGTATTTAAAAACAAATACAACTCCACTTGTAAAACGTTAGTACCTATCATTTCATTAAATACAACTTAGATTTTAATTTGTTTTGGCTGTTGATAAAAATAAAACACAAATTGTGCAAAATATTTTTTTTTTTTTCTTAGAAAAGTTTCTAAGATTTATTTCGGTAACAGTTTTTTTTTGTTATACAAAAAACGACTGAGTAAAACTAATATTATTGAAAGTAATTTAATGCTTTTTTAATATCTTACAATTTTTAAAATCAATTTATTTGTTCAAATTAATGTTTTTTTACTACAAATAAAAAAATGAAAAAAAAGTAATGCAGAAGTGCTCTTAGTGAATTTAAGTTAAATCACTTTTTTAAATCTTTTTTACTCTCCATTCGCGGTTATCTAGTGCGACTTTCTATATTCACTGCCATAACATCATCTCTATTCTTTGCTAGAACTCGTCATGAAACAGCGGTAAGCAGTTGCACATATCGTTCAGTTCCTTGTATGTGTGATGGAATTTCTGGGTCAGGCAGTGGTGGATCGATCATCACACTCCATATAAACCAACAAGTGTTCGTATGGAATGCTTGCGGTAAATGCAGGCTCGGAAAATATTAGTTCACTAAATTCACTTGGTAAGCCAAAATCGCTAATGTTCGGAACAACAAAACTTGACCCGGAATTTATTCGAAACACATCCCTTTCCGAATCGGATAAATCGATGAACATTGCTGATGTTTCCATTTTTAAAATGATTTGAAAAACAAAGAAGTCTAAACCGTTACCGAACACACGTGTGCTTTTTGAATGCAAACTCAATCAAGAATTTACAATTAAATATAGATTTACCGTTACATTTCTGACGTACTTAATTCAATTTAGCAACAATAAAACGAAGATTCGTAAATTGACAATATTAAATAAACTGTGCTACCGTGTATTTTTGCAATCGGCACATTTAAACATTTGTAACTCGATCATTTTTTAACCAATTTTGAATTTTTAAACGGCAGTTGAAAGCAAATTACTTGGTCTCTCCAAATATTTCTTTATATAAAAAAAAAAATAATAAAAAATTATAAACTTTTAGAGATTTTGTCAATAATATTAAAAATTGTCTATTCTTTTTAAACTTTTTCGTTTTCTAATAGGATTTGTTTAAAGTCTTCTGTTAAAGCAACAATATTCTTAAAGATAATGATTTTCTGAGTAAAATCCGTTAAAAGTAGGCAAAGTTATGGTACTTTTTTTTACAAATACAAAAATCTTTATGTGGATTTGCGCTGGATCGGAATTGATTTCAGACCTATGGTTTCTTCTGAAAATTTTCTTAGAATTTCACGTAGACTTTGTTTTTGCTATACGATTTTTCAGTTTTTTTTTGTCAATTTGACCCACCCTAATATATATACATTATTTTTTTTTTTTTTGTAATTGTATTCATCTATTAGTATTTTCCGATAATTATAAGCATTGATAATGCAATTTACAAGGATTTGCCAAGTATAGAGCTCTCCATCTAATATCCTAACCAGATCTACTTACGATATTGTTATACACTCAAATTGTTGTTGCCTGAAGTTATTTAAAATGGGACATCTACAAATTAAATGCTGAATATTTTCAATTTCCTTCATATTGCATAATGAGCATAATTTTGAGTTATTGTACGTAAATTGTGACCCATTTAGCTTTATCAAATCACAACGAGCTTTGCAAATCATTATAACTTTATTTTGATTAATCACAACCATAAAATAGTATTGACCTTTAGTGAAGTTAAGATTTCCATATAATGTGTCGGATTGTGCTCCTGCGCTATTTTCAGAGAGTTTATTACATAGTAGTGTTAATCCTCCCTCTCTTGTAAGGTCATACCAGGTTGACACTGTACATTAAAATTCTTGCTCAAGTCATTAATACTTTTTGCCCAAAAAAATGGGTTTCTAAGATTTTTAAATTTAATTTATGTGGAAGGCGAGCTTCTGCTTCTTAGATTTAACGAGAATAAATGACAATCTTCTAATCCAGATTTTAACATTAAAGCATAATTAGTTGCTGAATTGGGCAGTTTAAGAATTCTTTTAATAAAATATTTCTGTAATTGGCAACTTCCTCAAAGTGCGTGTGACACCAAACTTGTGCACCATATGGTTGAATGGTTCGGCTGACTGCAGTAAATATCTGATATTTTGTTCTTATGGTAATATTGGATTTACTAAAAAAAGAATTCCATGTAGCGTTGATACTACACTTTGCTATATAGCGTACACGTTTTATAAATACTATTTTTGGGGTTAAAATCATTCCTAGATAGTTGTACTCATTTACAATCTTAATTTCTTCTTCTTTAATTCGAGCTATATTAACTGGAAAGGTGTCGCTGTTTATCAAAATGCTCTGATGTTTCACCTTCCTGGAAATATATATTTTATAATACTTATAACGGCACCTGAACACACTACTCTCTTTTTACAGTTTTTGAATTTTTAAGATATTTTATTGTTTCTTGAAATTATCGTCGGTCGAAATTGCAGTTACAACCTTAATTTAAATTAACAATATTTTCGTAAGAAAATAAGTTTTCTTAAAAATTTAAAAACTCAAAAATAGACAAGAGTAGTGTGTTCAGGAGCCGTTACAAGTATTATGAAAAATATATTTCCAGGAAGGTGAAAAATTGGAGCATTTTGATCAACAACGACGCTTTTCCCGTTAATATAGCTCGAACGCCTGATGTCGGAGGGTGATTCTGAGACCATATTTGGATTCAGCGTACCTTATGTCTTTAAAAAGGTATACTTTAGTTCTAGTTTAAATATTTTTCGGCCCGAATATTTAGGTTTAAAAAGTTCTTACATGTACTTTTCGGGCTGAATCTTTAGGTGTAAAAAGTATTTACATGTACTCACGAGTGCTCCCCACTGTTTATACAATTTTGTTGTCTATTAAGAGAGGATGATTTTCAAATCTAGCGATAAAACGTTTGTCAAACGTAATATTTCATTTTGTTATAAATATTTAAAATATATTTGAATTTGGAATGCTTTTAAAAATAACTTTGAGTTGTTAATAATTTAATTGACTCATGTCATGGCTGTTGTAGTTTCTTTTATCATTTATGCTGAGAACGTTTTGCACTGGGTATAAGTTCCTGGCGCTTATACAAATGTTGATGTCCACTAGTCTTTGCCGTATTTTTCCCGGAATTTGCAGATATGGTTGTTAGAATTTCAGAGGTAATTGCAGAAGAAGTTGTACTCAGTGGAGACGAATATTTTTTTCTGTTTGACATGCGCTCAAAATCAGCAGTTTTTGACCGTAGTATTGCGCCGCCGATATTTGTTATGCTTGCCGGTAACTTTGGTTCATTTGACAATGAACTATTGGCTACAGTATTTTGTCCGCTTCCCGTTATAATAATCTTTTCATTGTGATGTTTTAATTCTTTAATGTATTGTTGCTGTTTTTGCTGATTTTTGGATTTTTCTGCTGCTTCTTTTTTCGTTGAAAACTTTAATGTTCCAGAAATTTTAAACACTTAAATAAAACAAAAAATTATATTATAACATTTTTAACAATACAATAAAAATACTTATTTTTATAATTACATAAGAAATTGAATTTGTTCCTTTTAATGAATTTTTACACTCAAAAAAGTTTGTTTGTAGAATATACTGAAAACGGCATTCAAAATGTATATGCAGTTAAAAAGGCGACAAATATTACACCGGATTCATGGAAATACATGTTTTTTCCCCCTTTAGTCTGAGAGCAACGAAAACAAAGTATCTTTGCGAAAAGGCATCAATTTGTTAGTGCACATTTTTTGCATATTTTGCTATAATTGCATTTTTTTTCATATTTTAATTGCATATTTTTACTTATTTTTTTATTAAATTTTTATAAGTTTTTCATAAAATATCACTCTTAATATTATTATATAACGATCGTAACGATACTAAAGAGGATCCAAGCTGCTCAAGCCCTTTTAAGTGTTCTCTTAAATTTTATATGCAAACTGGGACTAACAGATACAGTGGCTATTTAAATGCGTATTTTTCAATATAAATGTTTAAAGTTTTATGTTATTTAAATATTATAGCATTTGCGTATATTGAAGTCAGCGTCACATAAGCCCAGACCCGTTTCCCATCCAGTTTCGATCCATCCGTGTAAAAGTGGATCCCCGGGTGGTTCCCCAAGAAGGTTGCATTTCACCATGGTTCCCTGTCGGGTATTAACGTGTCACAGAGCGTCGTGACCGACCTCTCTGAAATCCTGTCGCAGTCCCATTCTGGGACGCAATACCCTGGCAACTGGTCCAAAATAGTACGGTGACCGGTAATATGGCCATTACTGTCCCATTCCCCGGTAGCCCTCAGCCGCATCATAGTCATTGCGGCCTTGTACTTCATCTGTACCTCAATTTGGCGAATTGCTAGAATAGTCTCGACAGCCCTAGTAGATGCGGTTCTCATTGCGCCACTAATGCACAAACAGCATAGCTGTACCTTCTGCAATAGTCCCACATACGAGCCAAATCTCATCGATGTCCACCATACTACAGAAGCGTACGACAGTATAGGTCTGACGACGCTAATGTATAGCCAGTGTGTCATCCTGGGATTCAGACCCCATTTAGATCCTATTGCCCTTCTACAGACGGCCCAAGATATGTGGGCCCTCTTCACCCTTTCCCCAATATGGTCCCTCCAGGATAGTTTTCTATCAAGAAGAACTCCCAGATACTTGACCCTATCGGAGATGTGAACCGTTTTTCCCAGGAAGATATTTTCATCAAAATCAAAGATCTTCTTTTTCCTAGTGGAAAGGCATATTTCAGTTTTGTCCGGATTGACATTTAGGCCCCTGGGCCTAGCCCAGTTGTACGCCAGTTCGAGTGCATAAGATGCCCTCCTACATAGATATCCAGGATTCTCCCCCCTTAAAAGTATCGCCACATCGTCTGCGTAGCAGACAGGTTGGAAACCTTCACTGGATAGAATAATTAAGAGACTATTAATCGTGGTCACCCATAGGAGTGGAGATAGGACCCCCTCCCCCTGAGGAGTCCCTCGGTTAACCCTGTCTCTAATCCCTATGACATTTGCCTCGCAATTTATCCACCAGTTCCCTAACATATGACCGACCCAGGCTACTATGTCCCGGTGAATGTCAAACTGGTCTAGAGACTGGATAAGCACATTGGTCAAGACATTATTAAAAACCCCTCTATATCAATAAAAATTGCCAGAGTGAAACAGTTCAGATCAAAAGATCTCTCCACATGACAAACCACCGCGTGAATAGCCGTTTCCACTGAACGCCCCTTCAAGTAGTCATGTTGTCCCTTCAAGTAAGCAATTCCCTAGGAATTTGACCACCATATCATTCACTAACCTCTCCATGATCTTGAGTAAAAAGGAAGTTAGGCTTATCGGCCGAAAGGATTCGCAGAACTCTCCTTTCCCGGTTTAGGTATGAAGACAACTTTAACCTCCTGCCATAACCTTGGAGTGTACGCTAATTTTAGGCACGCAGTGAAAATGTTTACCAGTCTTCCGTCGATCCAATCCATGCTCTGCAGTAGTAGAGCTGAAAAGATCTCGTCCGGTCCCGCTGCCTTGTAAGGGGCGAAACTGTTAACCGCCCTTCTCACCATATCCCTGGTTATTAATAAAGTTATTAGCAGGGACCGGAAGTTCATTTGCATGTTTTTTTGCCTTAAGTCTGAGAGCAGCGAAAACAAAATATCTTTGCGAATCAAAGAGCTTTCGTAAAAATGACATCGATTTGTTAGTGCATATTTTGCAATAATAGCATATTTTTGCATATTTTGTTTCAAATGCATTTTTAATTGCACATTTTTATTTATTTTGCTTTAAATGCATATTTTTATTGCATAGTTTTACTTATTTTTCGTAAAATATTACTTTTAATATTATTTTATAACGATAGTATAGATTAAATTTTATTTGCAAACAGGTACTAAATGCGTATTTTGCAATATATATACATATATTCAAAATTTTGTGTTAATTGTGCAAAAAGTGTTCAGAGAATATATTTAATTTTACAAATTAATTTTAAAATACTAGCATAAAACAAGAAAATAATTAATTTAAAAAAAAAATTTAAGTGCATACTTTTTATATTTTTAATGCATGTTTTAATATTTTTCATGTATATTATAGGCGACAAAAACATTATTTTTCAGTACATAAAGTTCCTGTCCCTGCCTATGACTTAATATTTTTTTAATTCGTAAATACTAAAAAAATATATTTAAATTTTAATAAAAACATTGAAAGACTCACGAGATATCTCCGAGATATCGCATGTCAACTTGGAGAGCTTCTCCTGCAAAACTCACTTTTCTGACTTAGCATAGTTTAGTTTGTAGGCCATATTTCGATTTTTAACAGGGAACTGTTAAAAAAATCGCAGTTAAAATAAAAATTACTGATTACTATACAAACAACTGTCATCTAGTAAATGTCAAACTTTTTTGAGTGTAGTTTCACGCTTTGAAACAAATCATGGAATCTAATAGAATTAGAATTAATCAAAACTTGTGTACAAGAGTACTTACATTCTGGTCGATTTTCCAGGCTTTGTTCCGTAAAATCTTCCATATACGGTATATCGCCATACTCAAAATTTCGTTCCCGAACATTTGTGCTTAAGTTGGTTGGATTAGTGTGGCCAACAATTTCATCTGAAGAACCATAATTAATGTGCATAGGAATTTGTAAAATAGCGGATACTATACCCGCTTGGTCTAAAACATTCGGTGAAGATTGCCGACGGTCTGTTAAACTCAATGAACTAGTTTTAGATGATTCAGAATGACGATTTCTTACAGCGTCTCTACAAAACAAACCAAAAATATTACATATACATAAATATATACATTAGGGGGTTCCTTAAAAATAGATTTGTCAAAATAGTTTTATTACAAATGGAAGAAATCTATTGTTTTTTTTTGGAAAACGTTAACCCGTGCCGAAAGTTGGCCGAAAATGGCCCATTTTGGAAAAAGGTGTATTATTATTAAAAATTCCCAAAATTCGAAGTCTATAAAAAAAAAATATTTTTTATTTCATTTATTCATTTAATATACCCAAAATTATTCAGATATGTAATTCTGACTTCATCGGATATCATTAACATACTTTAAGCTGGAATCCAAAATGACAAACAAATTTGATAAAAATGCAAAACGTCTTTTTTTAAATTAATTTTCAAATGCCTAATTTGAAGATGTCGATAGCTATTTTTATAATGTAATAGTTTTTATTAAAAAAAAATTAATAAATTGGAAAAATGATAAGTCAAGTTTGGAACGACTCCTTTCCAGAACATTTTATCAAAATTGCTTATTTTATCAAAAATTTCACAAAATTTGGAATATTTTTATAAATTTTTTTTGGAAAAATATTACTTAAATTTGATTACACAATATTTTTTTGCGTTTAACCAAGTTCGACTGATAAACGGATTTTCCCTGTAGTGGAAACTGAACAATCGATAACAAACTTATGGGAGCTGTATTCCATCTTGGGTGGTAGAAGTAGTAATTAGACCAAATTGGGTGGATTCGTTCCTACACCGAGTTAAAAATACAAGGCACTTGAATGCTTCCTTCGACACCTGAAAAACGTGTTTATTCCAACGGACATCACACTGAACATAGCATAGAACATCAAGAGTATCTGATTCCTCAATATTTATTCCACTCATATGCACAGATGATATCGTTGGCCCCACATCGCTATGAAACATCATACAATATTGGGGTTTGCGAGCATTAAAATCGACCATATGTACAAGGCTCCACTCTGAGATTGCAGTCAGGTGCTGATTGATAATCTGCCCTCAACATCAATAAAGCTTGGCCTATGATCGAAGGAAAATGAATGACAAATGTTGCTGTCACCTGCGAAAGCGTAGATAGCGTCATTAATAAAGACAAGAAAAAGAGAGAAAAAGAACAGAACCTTGCGGCACCGAAATTATCAATTTTTTAGATTTTTTAATTTAATCAAAATTCCAGTTATATTTTTAATTTTTATTTTAAAATAATTTATTAAAGTTGTTTATTGATCGTTTTTGAAACAATCAATTTATAAATTTTTTAAATTGTAAATAAAAATCAAAACAGACCAGTGTTGTGCTTCTTACGTAGGTAACTCTTCATTTAATCAATAGCGAAACCAAATTAATCACTAATTAACAATATCAGGGTACTTGAACTGCTGCATTTAGTTGTTCCCGAGCTTGTTATTTACTTTTTATAAAAAAATCACAAAATAATATTTAACCATGTGCTTGATTACTAAGAAGACAAGAATGGAGCAAAATTGATGATTAACATTTTTTTGTTAAAGGTCTGCCTATTATGTAGGCTCTAGCTTTTCTAAAACTTCGGGTTCTGATGAGTTCTTTAGCCAGATCGAAATACTAGTATCAATCTAGCTAATATGTTTGATTTGCTTAGGTTGATACTATTATTTCTATCTGGCTAAAGATCTCATCAAAAACATATTAGCAGTAGTAGTAGTAATTCTTTATTTTCATTAAAAACAGAATATCACAAAAAGTTTACAATTAGAATAAGTTTTAATATATTCGAAAAAAAATTTAAAATGGATCGAAGGAAACAAAGAACATTATCAACAAAAAGTAAAACAAAATTTAGAAGATAGAAAACTAAGAAATAATGCCATACGTTTGGGCGACATAAAGAAAAGCGTCAGCTTATTTTAACCAAAGTATTTCGAAAACAACAAATTTTAGAGAAAAATGGTTTGATAAAGATTTTTTAAAGGCAAGAGATGAATCAAAGTACCTAGGAACTAACAGGCGTACAATGAGATATGTAATGAAAAGAAAATACAATACTACGCAAATCTGGAATCAGAATTAAGACAAGAAACCATACATATGAGCCCAAATATATCATCCTTGAACTTCAGAATATATTTCGAGAACCTATTAAGCCCAGATATCAAATGATATATCATACGCGGCATTATGGCGAGATGATTCAGACTTAGATGCAGTTATTACAATAAATGAGGTTAAAAGAGCATTGGCAAAGGCAAAATATAATAAAGCACCTGGTATTAACAGAGTGCCGTATGATTTTTTTAAAAACGCACCACTAGTACTATTACAGGAACTTTCATTATCGTATAATCGAGCTTTAGATAGTGGTTTTGTGGATGAATCCTTCCTAATAAGCGTTATATTTCCAATATTTAAAAAAGGTGATAATCATATTCCAAGTAATTGCAAAAGAATATCGTTTATAAATTGTGTTGCGAAAATTGTTATGGCTGTGATAAGTGAAAGATTATTTTCCTGGGTTAAAAAACATAAAATTCCGACAGAATATCAAGCAGGCTTGAGAAAAAATTATTCAACGGTGGATAACATATAAGATATTGCGGCAATCGCAAGAATATTTTTTCATAGAGATACAGTCGTTATAATTTTAGATAGTAGATATGCAGGTTGGGATAACCTTATACAATATATTATCAATGCTTTAAAGTACAGAAAAATCTTAATAGATGAATATAATTATTAACAACCTCAAATTTTATTATTATTTAAACCAAAAATTATAAAGGGTGTTTTTTTTGATACAGGTATATAACTTTAAGTTGGCAACACTTTTTTAACTGGCGGACATTTTGTCAGCAGTCAAGTGATTTATGTTTAGTTTGGCTTTGGCTATGCATCCACAAAGACGTCGTACAGTGCGTACAGAAGAAGTCATTGCTGCTGTAGAGCGTATTGCAGAGGAAGTCCCCAATCAGTCTATCCGCCATCGTATAGAGGAATTGGATATTTGTCCACTTAATTTAAGATTTTGCGTGAAGATCTTGGTTTGCGTGCTTACAAAATCCAACTCGTGCTACAATTGAAGCCACACGATCACCTAGCAAGGCGTAGATTCGGCGAATGGGCCCAAAACAAGATTGCCGTTGATCCCGATTTTCATAAGCGAATTTTGTTTAGCGATGAAGCACACATTTGGTTAAATGAATACGTCAATAAACAAAACTGCCGTATTTGGAGTGATGATAATCCTCAAGTGTTGGTCCATACTTCTTCAAAAACGATGCTGGTCAGAACGTTACGGTCAATGGTGACCGCTATAGAGCCATTATTACTGACTTTTTCGTACATCAATTGTACAGTCATGATGTGCTTTATGGGCTGGTGGAATCATTGGCCCGTACTTCTATAAAAACGATGCTGGTCAGATCGTTACAGTCAATGGTGACCGCTATAGAGCCATGATTACTGACTTTTTCGTACATCAATTGAACAGCCATGATGTGCAGGAGCTGTGGTTTCAACAAGACGGCGCAACATGTCACAATTTATTGAAGGAACCGCATAGTTTCATGTCTCGGACCCGCGTTAAATCGCACGATCTTGGAAGTCGCTAGTCTACGCCGATAAGCCCGAAACGATTGACCACTTGGAGGCCATTCGCCGCGTTATTGCCAATATACGGATACAAATGTTGGAAAAACTCATCGAAAATTGGACCTCCAGATTATACTACGTCCGAGCCAGCCGTGGGGGTCATATGCCAGAAGTCATATTTAAATTATAATGCCAGAAGATTATCTTTCAAATAAAGTAAATTTCATGTCAATTTAAAAAATTCATCTTTGTTTAATTCCATTTCAAAGGATCTTTACTTTTATCAAAAAATATTTACCACTTAGTGGCATAGGGACAAAAAAGACCCACGAATCTTAATTAAAATTATGTAATGAACGAAAATCGACAAATCGTTATTTAAGGGGACATCATAGTGTTCATATATGTATATACATATATATGTATATATATATATATCGATTTTAACATGGTTACCTAGACTACTTGTCTTCTCTAGTCTGAATTCCCAGACTGCTTAACCCCTTAAGCCTATAGTGGGAACTAGTCTTATACGGCATTCACACTAGATAGCAAAACACGTGTTTTGACAAAACGAGTGAAAAAGAATAAAGAACTGTTGTAATAGAGTGCTTAAATACATATTATGGCAAAACACGTATTTTGCATTCTAGTGTGAACGTGGTGTTAAGTACTGCTGTTCCTCTACAATATTTATTTCGTGTTAAATTTTCCCAAAATCTAACGAACTATAATATGTTTTTGTAAATATGACATTTTCTAGAGGCTAATTCATAGATTACATAGATCTCTAACTCTTTCAATTTGACTTTTATCTTCGAAAAATCACCTATCATTTTTGTTAAATAAAATGAGAAAAATAGGTTTGTTACCAATTTTAACGTAGGCAAAATATTGGTGGCATAGCTTTAATATTAGGTATTTTTAATTGCAAAATGCCGCCTTAATAATTAATTTTTATATTTTATTAGATCTAAATTTGTTTAATAAAAAATATAAATACGTCTAAATTTCGCAATTGATTTAATTATGCTAATTACAGATATTATAACTATATTATACAACATAACATTAGTGTTTTTTTTTTTTTTAAAGTCCTTTCTATAGGAAAAAGTCCTCAGAATCTCAGGGTTATTCTATAGGAAAAAGTCTCAGAATCTAAGGGCTCTTCTATACGAAAAAGTCCTCAGAATCTGAAGGTTCTTCTATAGGAAAAAGTCCTCAGAATCTGAGGGTTCTTCTATAGGAAAACGTCCTCAGAATCTGAGGGTTTTTCTATAGGAAAAAGTCCTCAGAATCTGATGGTTTTTCCATAAGAAAAAGTCCTCAGAATCTGAGGGTTTTTCTATAGGAAAAAGTCCTCAGAATCTGAGGGTTTTTCTATAGAAAAAAGTCCTCAGAATCTGAGGGTTTTTCTATAGGAAAAAGTCCTCAGAATCTGAGGGTTTTTCTATAGAAAAAAGTCCTCAGAATCTGAGGGTTTTTCTATAGAAAAAAGTCCTCAGAATCTGAGGGTTTTTCTATAGGAAAAAGTCCTCAGAATCTGAGGGTTTTTCCATAGGAAAAAGTCCTCAGAATCTGAGGGTTTTTCCATAGGGAAAAGTCCTCAAAATCTGAGGGTTTTTCCATAGGAAAAAGTCCTCAAAATCTGAGGGTTTTTCCATAGGAAAAAGTCCTCAAAATCTGAGGGTTTTTCCATAGGAAAAAGTCCTCAGAATCTGAGGGTTTTTCCATAGGAAAAAGTCCTCAGAATCTGAGGGTTTTTCTATAGGAAAAAGTCATCTGAATCTGAGAGTTTTTCTATAGGAAAAAGTTCTAAGAATCTGAGGGTTTTTCTATAGGAAAAAGTCCTCAGAATCTGAGGGTTTTTCTATTGGAAAAAGTCCTCAGAATCTGAGGGTTTTTCTATAGGAAAAAGACCTCAGAATCTGAGGGTTTTTCTATAGGAAGAAGTCCTCAACATCTGAGGGTTTTTCTGTAGGAAAAAGTTCTCAGAATCTGAAAATTGAACGATGACCTCAGGAGAATAAACTTCACATTAATCCTAAAAAGTCAAAATGTCTTATCGTATCAAAAAGAAGACACAAAATACCCACAGACATCGAGATCATATTAGGCTGCCAGAAAATTGAAATTGTTGAATCTGCAAGGAATCTCGGTATCATATTTGATAAGGAGCTTAGGCGGAATACACACATAAATGCTGCAACCGGAAATACTTTTGCTATGCTACGAACTCTTCACCAAACTCAACATTTGATACCAGTACATATTCGGAAACTTCTTGCTAAAACTTTTATAATGCCCAAACTGCTTTATAGCTGTGAAATTTTTTCTAACTGTGATTCTGTTGGCACCAAAAAAACTTAATGTAGCTTTCAATGCTGTTATACGATACGTCTATGGACTTAAACGATATGATGGTACGTCGCAGAATTCTAAATCTTTATATGGCGTCAGATTTGGTGACATGCTTAAGATAAAGACTTTAATTTTCTTACACAAGATAATATATACCAAAGAGACAGATTACCTATATAGACGTCTGCGGTTTACTTTATCTGAAAGAGGGAAGGCATTAATATATACCCTACGCCGTAGTTTAAATTCTGATTGGCACTTTTTAATAAGCGCTGAACATCATTGGAACTCGCTACCTGTTCACGTCATGAACAAAAGGGACATCAAGTACCAACACTGTTTCGTCATCTGTTCCCAGTTCAAAGTTAACTGTCAATTATTACAACTAAGTTGCAGCTAACTTAACAGAAAGTTTTTATATCCTCACTTTTTTCGTACAAGCATTAAAAAAAAAAAACAGCAAGTAAAACACAAAAATTCGCACCGCCGTGTATTTTATTAAATTATTAAAGTGAAAATTATATATTCTAAAACTAGAGAACTTCTAGAGAATTAAACCATAAATCTTAAAACTAACCTAAATTTATAATTATATAATTAAAATATAATGAATTATTTTTTATAATTATAATTAAAAACCCTTGAATTTAAAATATAAAAGCTCAACCCTAACCTTAAATTTATAAATTCAAACTTATATGTTAAACCAAAGTTTAATAAACATATAATCTTTTTATAACGTTTTAAACTTCCATTTTTTTTATTCATACCTCAAAGAGACCCCTCCAAAATATTAAAGGTCGGTTGCCCTCTCGCTGTAACCCCCAAATACACATGGTCCTTTTGGAAAAAAAAGAGACAGTGATCTTAATTTAAAAATACAGTCCACAAAAATCAAAAAATAAAATCCTTATATACAAAAAATAACAGTTTTTTTAAAAAATATTTATAAAGTTCACTAACTACACAGAAATTAAAAAAATCTAGAAACAAAAGAAAACAACAAAAGGTTTCAGTGTTAATAAATAATTTAAACAGTGAACAACTCAAAAAAAAAATAAAATAAATAAAAAAAGGTGCTTAAAACTAAGTGATTTAAAAAAAAAAAACATCAATCAAAACAAATTAAAATTTTTCGTAAAATTTACCCAAAGTTGTTAAAATAAAATAATTTAGCAACAAATTAAAAAACCACCCCTAAATAAATAATTTAAAATTAAAATAAAATAAAATACAACTGCACAAAACAATTTAAAAGTTGAAAATCAAAAGAGAAATTAACAAAAAAAAAAAAAAGATCAAAACAAACACACAACGGTACGTACATATGAGAAAAAAGGTACAGTGACACCACAAATTGTTAAAACAAATTGAAGATTCATTTTTTTCTAAAAAATAAAAATAAATTAATTTTAAAAAACAAAACACACAAACAAACAACAGTTTAAAAACGTATAAATAAAAGCACAAACACCCAGTGTTGAAAAAGTAAATTTTTTTATAAAACATTAAAAATTTGTTATATTGGTAAAAAATATTTTTAAATTAAATTTAACAAAAATCTAATTTGGAAAAAAAACCCCGTAAATTTTTAAAATTAAAAAAAGAACATACCTTTTGGTAAAATTCGTAAAAAAAAATATTACGTGTATAAAAAATAAACATCCACCCAATAACACGAAGCACTGTTGTTTAAATAAATATAAAAACATACATACGTACATACCATACAGAAAGAAGTGCAGTTTTAAAATAAAATTTTAACAAAACAATACAAAATAACAAGCAACTTTAAAAACAATAACAACAATATTTGCGTATATCAACGTTCAACGGAGAGACGAACCAAAACAAAACAAGTGAAGATATACAAACATACATACATACACATAACATAAAAAATATTTTATACCCTACACTCAGCAAGGTCGGTAAGTCGAAGCATTAACAACTTATGTAAAAAAAAATTTTTTTTTAATTAATAATTTTTGCAAATTTCCACACATTTTAACACTAATCAACACATTATAAACATAAAAACTTGTAAATAAACCCAACCCACCCTTTTCATAGAATTCATCTAGTTTTTTTATTTTTATTTTTGTGTTTGATAAACTACTACTGACGTTTACGTTTGTGTAGCGCAGTAACAGAGTAATACAGTGTTTAAATACCCGGTTGGAAATTTGTCGACCAATAAAAATAAAAAATTTTATTTCACAAATTTTTTCCTAAAAATATTTTAACCCATTTTGTTTTCGGAAAATTAACCCATTGTGTACCACAAACCCAAATTAACCCATTTTTTGCAGCTAAAATAATTTTTAACCCTTTTTGTGCCACAAAAGAAAAATGAACCCGCTTCTTACAGCAACAAGAATTTTTAACCCTTTTTGTGCCACAAAATAAAAAATTAACCCCTTTTTTCACGGCAAAACCAGTTTTAACTCGTTTTGTACTGTAAATTGGAAAATTAACCCGCTTTTCACAGCAAAATCTGTTTTTAACCTATCTTGTACCCTAAATTCGAAAATTAACCCGTTTTTTGGCAGCAAAAGCAGTTTTAACCAGATTTTTTCCAAAAACTAAAAAGTTAACCCACTTTTTGCAGCAATTTAAATTGTTTAACCCTATTTGTACCTCAAACTTGAAGTTAACTCGTTTTTTGCCAAAACCCAACAATTTAACCCTTTTTCACCCGACATTTGTTGAACTTTTACCCATAAAACTAAACGTTTTATAAATTCGTCAACTGATTCTCGCAAAAATACAATTTTTTACCCATAAAGTTTTAAATTTTTCGCAACTACCCATAATTTTGAAGAGAAAATCGAGATGTCCCAATTAAAAGCTTGGTCTGCTTTCGACGCGGAATATAAACAATCCAGTGAAACTATTAGGTCGATCACCCATATTAATATCCAAATTCGTGATCTTGAAGCGATTTTTGATAAAATAAGTTCCCTTTTTGAGAAAATAAATGAATCAACGCTCCTAGTCGACCCAAAAGCCGAGAAGATAGATTTGAATGAATTGACGGAACAATTTTTAAAAACTAAGAGCTATTATAGAAATAGAATAATTGCACTGGAAGAAGCCCTTGCAGAGGTTGAACACAAAGCCGAACCCAGACAAACTCTAGCACCCGAACCCACCCAAACCCCAGAAGAAACTTCAATTCACGTATCGCCTTGTGATATACCCATTTTTGATGGTGAATTTGAAAACTGGGACACTTTTAGAGATTTGTTTACAGCAATCATTGTAAATAACAAACGGAAAAGTGGCATAGAAAAATTATGCTACCTTAAGGGAAAGTCCGAAAGGGAGCAAGGGAAATAGTTGACGACGCACCCTCAACAAATGAAGGTTTTGATATCGCTTGGCGAGGGTTAAATAAAGAGTTTGAGAATGAGCGCAAACAAGTTGGAGCACAGTTTGGGAAATTACTCAATTTACCCACTTTAAATGTCCAATGCGGTAGAGCTATTAGAGGTCTTCAAAGGATAGTTAATAGCGCAATTCTGACGTTAGAAACCTTGGGTTTTGAAAAGGATAGATGGGGCGATGCAATGATTGTATTCACTTGTATGTCAAAACTACAAAAAGAGACTCTCGTAATGTTTGAGAGAACATTGACAGACAATACTACCGTCCCATCGTGGGAGCAATTGGATGACTTTTTGACTTCAGAGTATAGAGGTCTTAAGTCTGCAAATTACGCAAAGGCTCTTTTTTCAAATCAAACCCATAGTCAAACCCAAAACCCACTCCACAATCTTAACCCAAGACACAAACAATTCCAGGATAATCAGAATCATTTTGAGAAAAGAGGTAAAACTTTTCTCAATGTGACCCAAGAACCCAACAAGAACACGCAGTTCAAAAAGAACCCTAAAAATGAACAAAATAGGTCAAATTTTACCCAAACCCATACAAAATCGGATAAGCCTGATGGTTCAGTTTGCAAGCTTTGCAAAGATAAACACACTCTGTCCAATTGTTCGCAATTTACGTCCATGGGAGTCAGTGAAAGGATCGATTTTGTAAAAAAGAGTGGAGTTTGCTACAATTGTCCAGCAATTGCTCACTCTATTAAGGATTGTCGCAGTAAATTCACATGTAGGCATTGTGGAGGACACCACAATTCGCTAATTCACAAACCCGCGAATACCCCAAATACCCGAAACATCCAAGATGATTTAAAAGAGCAATCTACTTCGAAAAATGCACAATCTTTCGCAACAACTACAAATTCTAAGACCCTTTATGACCGAAAGAAGCTATTAGGAACAGCCGTAGTAAACGTAGATATCCAAGGAGCACTATTTCCCGCACAAGCACTTATTGACCCAGCGTCTGATTACAGTTTTGTAACTGATCAACTCAGACGCAAATTGCGATTACCTTCTACACCCATATCAGCTGAATTTTCCGGATTAGAAGAGCTTGGATCAGCACGATCATTACGATTATTACCCACAAATCTTGCGATCTGGTGTTAAAAATAAATTCCTTAACACACTAATAGCTCAGCAAACTCAATTTGGTTGGATATTAACTGGACCTGTAGAAGAAGCACATACAACCCGTGCCGTCGTGTCATATTTTAACACAGTTACACTCGATGAGTGTTTAACTAAATTTTGGGAGATTGAAGAAATCCCAAGAAAACCCATAAAGTCTTTAGAAGATTCCTTTTGCGAGGAACACTAGACAACTCAACGCTTACCCAATGGCCGTTATCAGGTAGACCTTCCATTTCGTAACCCACCATTAGAGTTAGGAAACTCGTGCCATATTGCGATGGCGCAATATTTAAGAAATGAGAAGAATCTGATGAAGAATTCTGCTCTCAAGACAGAATATGATAACGCGCTTATCGAATATATCGATTTAGGACACATGAAACCCGTTCCTTATAACCCAAAAACCTCTTCGAACGAGTACTATTACTTACCACATCATGCTGTTGTCAAACCCGATCGTGTGACGACAAAAGTTCGTGTAGTTTTCAATGCTTCAAGCAAAACTTCGAACACAACAGCTTAAATGATGCGTTATATACTGGTCCCATTTTACAACAAGATTTAGTTGTATTAATTCTAAAATGGCGCTTTTATAAGATCGTCTTCAATGCCGACATTACAAAAATGTACCGGCAGATCTTATTAAGCCCTACCCATACACCCTTTCAGCGAATTCTATTTCGCAAAAGCGTCAATGAACCCATAATTGACCATGAACTTCAAACAGTCACGTTCGGAGTTAATTGCGCACCCTATTTAGCAATTAGAACACTCCATGAACTGGCTAAAGATGTTCAAAATACCCACTCTATAGCTTCTCAAGTTTTAAGAGAAAGTATGTATGTTGATGATGTGTTAGCTGGTGCTCACACCATTAACGATGCAAAAATCGCTCAACAACAATTAATTGCAGTGATGTATTCTGCAGGTTTTCATTAAGAAAATGGATTTCGAACACTGCCGAACTGCTACAAAGTTTACCCGATGACCATCTACTCGACGTTGATTTGCTGACACTGCCTGAATCACACAATGCCAAAACCCTCGGCATTCGATGGAACGCGAAAGATGATTTGTTTTTCGTCAACGTACCCATAATTGAAAGAAAAACCGCTTACACAAAATGCGCAGTATTATCGGACATTGCTCGTCTTTTTGACCCAGCTGGTTGGTTGGCGCCGATAATAATTTCAGCAAAAATTATTATGCAGCAGATATGTCAAGACAATACAGACTGGGATGAATGTCTCAAGCCTTATAAGGTGGCAATCATTTTTGCGATATTATGACAATATCAACAAAATTCGTATACCAAGATGGATACAGTTTTTACCCTCAGCAAAAATCGAGTTTCACGGTTTTTCTGATGCTTCAGAAAAAGCATACTCTACTGTTTTATACGCAAGTCACCTCAATAGACGGACCCATTAGAGTAGCACCCATAAAAACCGTATCAATACCCAAACTGGCGTTGTGGTGTAATGGTTACCGCGTTGGACTTTTACACAGAAGGTTCCGGGTTCGATCCCCGGTGCCGGCAACATCAAAATAATATGTATGAGTTTTTTCTATCCCTCATACGTATCGCAATGTCCACCTTCGGTGTTCCCATAGCAATTAACCCCACCGAAGTAAAATAATGAATCATTGCTATGAACCAAAAAGCTTCAATAAGTTCGCCAACTCTCCATCAGGTGGCGAGCAACAACTGTTCTAAGACTTATCATCTCGCGCAATTACAGTGTTGCCATGTCTGAAGCCCTTCATCTTTCCCCACCTTTTATCTCTATACTATCCCTTTCCAAAGAAAGCAACACACTAAATATTAGGAAGTATTTCCTGAGTGTAGCCTCTCTTTATAAAAAAAAAAAAAAACTGGAACTTTGTGGTGCAGTTTTGCTGGCAAATATGGTGAAAAATTTGCTGTCCCAACTCAATTTAACCCAACAGCAAACATATTTTTGGACAGATTCATCCATCGTTTTGGCTTGGGTTAAAAAAAAACCCCCAATTCTTGGAAGACATTCGTAGCAAACCGTGTGGCTACCATATCGGAGAAAGTGGGAGTAAACAACTGGAACCATGTTGTATCTCATGATAACTCAGTCGATGTTGCAAGCCGAGGATCTACTGCTGACGAATTAATTGAAAATACCCTATGGTGGAACGGACCTTCTTGGTTAAAAGAATCTGCTTCCGAATGGACAACTACTACACAATCTTTTGAAACCCAAGCTGAGGTGAAAATTCAATGTTACGCAAACACAGTAACTATTCAGACTGATATTCTTCAAGATTTTTCAAAATGGTCAAGAGCACTCAGAGTTTTATCGTACGTATATCGATTTTGTGATCGCATTTCAAATACCCGTAGAACCCAAGATCATCATCAAAGATTGGAACTTGACAAAACAAGAATTCCAGAGATCAATGATAGAATTAAAAATCTGCTAAGTCACCCAAGTGTTCAGTTAGATGCAGCTGAAATAAAATCCACCCAAGATAAACTCGTTGTTCTTTGTCAAAATCTTTATTTTAAAGAAGAATATGATTGTTTAAAATCAAACAAACCCATACCCAAAAAAAGTACCCTACTAACACTCACCCCTTTTTTAGATTCTAAGAAAATTATTCGCGAAAATGGTTGTTTAGCAAGCTCTAAATGTCTTTCATATGAAGAGAGACACCCAATAATATTACCCTATAATAGTTGTTTTGCAAAATTACTGACGAATCACGTCCATTTTATTACCCTACATGGTGGAAATCAAACCATGTTAAGAATTATTCGTGCTGGATTTTGGATTCCGAAACTTAAAAATCTTATTCGATCAGTAATAAATCAGTGTTCACCCTGTACGAGATATAAACATCGTCAAGCAACTCAGTTAATGGCAGCTTTACCACCAGAAAGGACTGTGTTGTCAAAACCCTTCACAAACACTGGAGTCGACTTTGCGGGACCATTCGATGTCAAAGCATATGCTGGCCGAACGTGCAAAATCACAAAAGGCTATGTATGTGTTTTTGTTTGCTTTGCAACAAAAGCAATACACCTAGAACCCACTTCAGACCTTTCAACCCAAGCGTTTATGGCAGCATTCGCACGATTTTTTTTTCGAGGCGGGAATGCCCTGCCGCTATTTACTCGGATAACGGCACGAACTTCGTCGGAGCTAGTCAGCTGTTGAAGAAAGAGCGACAAGAATTTGTAAGAAGTCTCCAAGAAGCTGTTATATCCGCGAGCAGTTTTCAACACTTGCAATGGCACTTCATTCCACCCGGCGCACCACATATGTGAGGTTTATGGGAAGCTGGAGTCAAAAGTTTCAAGTTTCACCTCAAAAGAACAGCAACAACCAAATATACATTCGAAGAGTTATCTACCCTACTCACTAGAATCGAAGCCTGCTTAAATTCAAGACCTCTTAGCCCATCAAGTGAAAACTCACAAGACCTAAACCCATTAACCCCAGGTCATTTCCTTATAGTCGCTGTTAAAAAGTGTTAGTGCTCTAAAAAAATAAGTGTTTTGGAAAAAATAACATTATAAAAAACAAGGAAAACGTTTAAAAATTGGAAGAAAAAATTTCAAAGAAAAACTAAACTTTAAAAACGTAAAATTGTGAAAAAATAAATGTAAATGTTAAACAATTAAACTTAAAATAAAAAAAAAAAATAAATGGAAATGTTAAACAATTAAAATTAAAATCAAAAAAAAACTGTACTACTAGTGAAAAAAGCAAAATGCATTAAAAAGAACGGTAAAAAAAACTAACGGGACAAGCTAAAATTTTAAAGACAGAAAAAAAAAAACAACAACAACCGCTACAACAACGTGATAAACGCATAAAAGAAAACTAGTGTGCATAGAAACAAGAGCAGAATTATATATGTAGATGAAAAATTCGATTTAAATTTTTTTTGTTTATATGTGTGTGAACTAAAAAAAAAAATATTATAAATTGAATTTAAAAAAAAAAAATTTATAAAATTCAAAAAAAAAAAGTACAAACAAAAACTAATAAGGGTTGAAGTTGAGCACTAATAATTGTCGACGGCGTCGAACAAGAAAAAAGACCGGCGGCACAAAAATGTGAAAATGAAAAAATGTGTTTAAAGTGAAAAAAGAATATAAAAAAAACGGCTATAAAAAAAATCAAATTTAGAAAATTTATAGTACACCCATAGAAAAAAAATAAAACTCAACTGTACCAATTTGAAAAAGAAAAAAAAGAAGAAAAAAAAACAGTAAATGTGGTCACACGAAAAAGTTAAAAAACGGTAACGGCAAAAATAACGGATAGAAAAAGTGGCTTCATGAAAATAATAAAAAAAAGTGCTAAAAGCGAATAAAACAAACGGTAAAGACAAGAAAAATTAAAGACATTAAAAACTTTAAAAACTCTACGAAACTGTACCAATTTTGATAAGACATGGAGGACAGGATCAGAAAAATGTAGTCGAAAATGTGGAAAAAAAAACTGGAAGAGTAACGGCAACATAACGCCATACTTAAAATGTTAGCGTCAAAACCAAAAAAAAAAAAAAAAACTTTAAAGTGAAAAACAAAAGACAAGAAGAATAAAAGAACAACATCGTACCATCAACATCATTACCATCAACATCATTACCATCAACATCATTACCAGCAACATCATTACCATCAATATCAACACAATCATTACCTGCAAACATTATTGCCAGTAAAACATTGTTATCAACATTAGTATCAGCATAAACTTTGTTCTGTTGGAAAAAAACTAAAGAAGAAGAAAAACAACAACAATTCATAGGAAGAAATAAATAACTATTACAGCAATAGAAATCAACAACAAGAAACTTTACTGCTACAACAACAAAATATCAACAAGCTAAAACAACTGTAACAATCAACGAGAACAATAACAACAAATATAAATTACAACAATACGCAATCATCTGCAACAACGAAATCAACTTTAAAACAACAAACACAACGTCATCTCAAAAAAACGTCAATGATGATACGAACACAAACACAGCGTAAGCGGCTTGGCGTAATACGTAATTATGAAAAATTAAAATAAAACTTTTATATAATTTTTGTTATTAATTAATAAATTTCTATTTTGTAATTATTACTACATATTTTATTTTTTTAAAGTATTTCCTCTGAACATTCCATGCGATTATTATTAAATAATATCCTTAAAAATTTTCTTACATCTGCATTTTCTTACATTCTTGGTAGGAATTTTGAAATCATTATTAATAAAACGTTAAACAACATTAATTCGGTTAAATTTTCATTACTGTTTTTCGTGCTATAAACTAAATATTATATTTAGTTTTAATAAAGTTTTAGCCAAGATAATGTAGTAAAATTAAAGTTGTAAATTTTAGCTTGCGCAAAAATAAACGTTTTAAAAATTTTTGAAATTTAAAAAAATTTTATTTATTTTGATGTCGAAATTCGATTTTGAAATCTTTAATGATTTCATTAAGGACTTTTACAAAATAAAAAAGCGAGTTTTACAAAATCGCCCGCTCTCAACAAAGGTATCAAAGATAAATGAATACATAGAATTACTTATTCAAAAATATAACGATATTTTATCGTACACAAGTTTACATTTAAAGGAACAATCAACTGCTACAAAAACTGACATATGTGACAAAATATTTCATTGTAGGGAACTTTTGGTCAAATGTTTTGGAAAGTTAAATTGTAAAATCAAAGTGCCTCATGATATTAATCTTTTTGAGTTAGTTGTTAGTGAAATTTTAACAGAAACCGATTCGGACTCTGAAAATAGCGAGTTAGGAAATGAAAGCGATACAAACATTGATACGAAAGTTGAATTAGAAACTAAAATGGCTACTATAGAGCAGAAAAAGTCCTTCATTGTTATGTGTGCTAATATATTAAGGGAGAATTATGACGGCAATCCACTTGCGTTACAATCATTTTTAGTTAAGATTGATCTGATTCAGGATTTAATAGATAACAATTTAACGGCTACTTTTATATCTTTTATAAAATCAAAATTAGAAGGAAAAGCGCGCGACGCTTTACCGGAAAACATAAGCACGATCGATGAAATTAAATTAGCTTTAAGAAGCAAAATAAAGCCTGATAATTCGAAGGTAGTCGCAGGGAAAATTGCAGCTTTGCAAGTTAAAAATAATAATTACGCAGATTTTGCAAAACAAGCTGAAGAGCTTGCCGATGCTCTGGAGAGATCACTTGTTATAGAGGGAATAACGAAAACCAACGCTCATGAAATGGTAATCGAGCAAACTGTTGGTGTTTGTTGATTAAATGCTAGGTCGGATTTGGTTAAATCAATTCTGGCTTCCGCAGCGTTCGCTGACCCAAAAGATGTAGTTGCTAAATTGATCGTGGAACAGACATATGAGTCTAAAGAAAAACAAGTTTTATCTTTTCAATCTCGTAATAACAATCCAAACAATTTTTTAAATAGAAATAATTTCAATAACTATCGTGGCAACAATAACTATCGTGGCAACAATTACTATCGTGGCAATAATTATAGTCGTGGTAATTATCACTCACGTGGTCTTAATCACAATCGTGGTAATAATAATGTTCGAAATAGAAATTTTAATCATGGCAACAATGCTAGAGAAAATTATAATAATCGTAATGCCAGGGCTTTGCCTTTAAACGCGGAGAGCCCTCAGCAGCTTATGTTGGGGGAAACAAACCAGAACTAAATTCTGAAATTCAAGGTAATCGAACAAAATCTATTTACAGTTCAAACTTAAATTATTCGGATTTTATCCAACTATTTTTGTTTTGCAACAAACAAATCGTGTAACTTTTTAGTAGATTCTCAGGCTGATATCTCTTTGATAAAAATTTCTTGTATAAAACCGGATAATAAAATTAATGAAAATGAAATAGTGAATATTACAGGAATAACAACTAACGCAATTTCGACATTAGGTACAATTCGTACTAATTTAATAATTCAAAATTATTCAATTCCACAAACTTTTCATATTGTTCCCGATGAATTTCATATTCCATCAGACGGTATACTTGGTAAAGACTTTTTAAAATCTAATGAATGCAAAATAAACTATGAAAAAATGTTAGTTTCCTTTTGGTATTGCAATGAGAAACTTGGAATTCCTATAGTACATGGTACAAGTAATGATAATTGCATTATTCCACCGAGGTGTGAAGTGTTTAGAGTTTTTAAATTGAACAATGTATCTGAACCAGTTTTTGTAGATTCTCAGGAGGTTTGTGATGGAGTGTTTATTAGTAAATGTGTTATAAATTCAAATGCACCAGTTTTACGCATAATAAACACAACAAACGATTTTAAATGCATTGAAAACTTTAAGATTAAATGGGAAAGCCTTGAAAATTATAACGTTTATTCGATTGATAAAATTAACTCGGAGAAAACCCGTATCGAAAATCTTAAATTAATATTACAAAACCAAATGCCAAACGAAGTAAAGGAGGATTTAATGCCATTATGTGAAGAATTTTCAGATATTTTCGCTTTGAAAACCGATAAGATGACTATAAACAATTTTTATGAACGAAAACTTGGGTTAAACGATCCTTCTCCTGTTTATATCAAAAACTATCGTCTTCCACATTCACAGAAACAAGAAATTAATAATCAAGTTAATAATTTATTGCAAAACGATTTAATTGAACCTAGTCAATCTAATTATAACAGTCCTTTAATTTTGGTATCAAAGAAAAGCGTAGATGGACAAAAATCCTTTAGAATGTGCGTTGATTTCAGAGCGGTTAATAAAAAATTAGTAGCCGATAAATTTCCTCTACCACGTATCGATGATATTTTAGACAATCTTGGTCGAGCAAAACATTTTTCAATTCTTGATTTATTTTCTGGTTTTCATCAAATTCCTATACACCCAGACTCCAGGGATATAACTTCTTTTAGTACTGATCGTGGTTCATTTCGATACAAAGTTTTACCTTTTGGTTTGAATATTGCACCAAATTCTTTTTCCCGTAGGATGTCAATCGCGTTTTCAGGTTTTCCACCGGATCAGGCATTTTTGTATGTCGATGACATAATTGTAGTTGGCTGCAGCAAGCAACATCATTTAAAAAATTTAACAAACGTTTTTAGTATTTTCCGAAAATTTAATTTAAAAATAAACCCATATAAATGTAATTTTTTCGGACCAGAAGTAATTTTTCTTGGTCACAAATGTACTTCGGAAGGTCTTTTACCGGATGACTCAAAAACTACAACAATTAAAAATTATCCAATACCGAAGGATAAGGATGCAGTTAAAAGATTTGTAGCATTTGCTAATTACTATAGGAGATTTATTCCTAATTTGGCAAAATTTCAGTTTATGGGGGACACCCCTGGAAAAAAAAAAAAAATGCCACGCCCCCTTAAATGACCCCAGGAGTGCGAAAATCATAATGAATAAGGGGGCTCACACCCCTTATGGGCGTGGCAGTCGAAAAACGACCCGGCCCACCTACGTAGACAATATGGGTATCAAATGAAAGCTAATGTCTTCACGATTCCAAAAATAGCCGTAGTTGCCAGATCGGGCGATTTTTGTAGCCGATATGGCCATTTTGGCAAAATTTGGGGTGGGTTTATTTCTTTTTAGCTCTGGCCGAGCTAAAAAGAAATAAACAAAAAAAAGTCCTTCCCCCATTTTATAAAAATTAACATATCTTCCCACCTACGTAGACAATATGGGTATCAAATGAAAGCTAATGTCTTCACGATTCCAAAAATAGCCGTAGTTGCCAGATCGGGCGATTTTTGTAGCCGATATGGCCATTTTGGCAAAATTTGGGGTGGGTTTATTTCTTTTTAGCTCTGGCCGAGCTAAAAAGAAATAAACAAAAAAAAGTCCTTCCCCCATTTTATAAAAATTAACATATCTTCCTCAAATTCTCGACGATCTGGCAACTACGGGTATTTTTGGAATCGTGAAGACATTTCCTTTGATTTGATACCAATATTGCCTAAGTAGGTGGCATGGGTCGTTTTTCACCCCCGCCCCTATTTAACAAAAATGGCCGTATCGGCTGCAAAAACCGCCCGATCTGGCAACTATGGCTATTTTTGGAATCGTGAAGACATTAGCTTTCATTTGATACCCATATTGTCTACGTAGGTGGGCCGGGTCGTTTTTCGACTGCCACGCCCATAGGGGGCGTGAGCCCCCTTATTCATTATGATCTTCGTACTCCTGGGAACATTCTGAAGGGGATGGCATATTCAGATTTTTTCTCTAGGGGTGTCCCCCATAAACTGAAATTCAGCCCCTAATTTTGCTTCGTTGGCAGCCCCATTAAATTACTTTACTCGTAAAAAAATTAATTTTAATTGGGATGACAAATGTCAAAAATCGTTTGAAAATTTAAAATCCAGTTTAATATCACCACAATTGTTACAATACCCAGATTTTACAAAAAAGTTTCTAATAACTGTAGACGCATCTAAAATTGGATGTGGAGCTGTTCTCAGCCAAAATTTTAATGAAAATGACTTACCGATTTATTTTGCATCAAGATCTTTTAATAGTGCTGAACAAAAGAAACCTACAATTGAACAGGAACTTTTAGCTATTCATTTCGCAATAACCCAATTTAGACCATACGTTTATGGTACTGAGTTTACTGTCAGGTCAGACCACAGACCTTTAGTATATTTGTTTAATATAAAGGATCCTTCATCAAAATTAACTAGAATCAGATTAGAATTGTCAGAATATAACTTTACAATAGAATACATAAAAGGTAGAAACAATGTGGCCGCAGATAAGAGATTTTTGCTGTGACAACCCGCGGAATGTCTAGGCAAATTCATGCAGGACAAGGCAATGCAGGCACAATGTATGAACACGAGCAAGGTAAAAGTTGTAGTAAAGTACCAATCTATGACAAATTTTCTCATGATTTCAACAGTAAAATACCTAAAATTAGATCTCAAATTTTGTACACAAACAATAGATTAACCAAGTTGCGCATAAATATTTATAAAAAATTTAAAATTATTCTGTCGTTAAATATTTTGATTGATAACGAAACATTGAATTTAGATGATATGCTTTTGAGGCTACAAAAGGAAGCCGTCAGTCAACATATTTTTACACTAGAATGGCCAAAAGATGATATTTTGTTTACAATTTGTACTATAGAAAAATTAAAAGACCATGGCATAAAAATATTAAAGAATTTTGAAATTATTTTAACTGATCCAATAGAGACAGTGCTCGATATAAATGAAAGAGAAAAACTCTTAAACGTCTATCATAATGATCCACTCTTAGGAGGTCATTGTGGACGTAGGAAATTATATGCAAAATTGAGAACTAAATATTTTTGGAAAAATATGTCAAAGGACATTGTTACTTTTGTTAAAAATTGCGAAAAATGTAACGTAAATAAAGTAAGACCTGGAAATAAGGAAAAATTAGTTTTAACTCCAACACCAATTAAACCATTTGATGTAGTTGTCTTGGACACTATTGGGCCATTAGCAGAATCCAATTATGGTAAAAAGTATGCTTTAACACGTATGTGTGATTTAACAAAGTATTTGGTAACAATTGCAATTCCAGATAAAAGTGCAAATACCGTGGCTCGTGCAATTATTGAAAACTTTATTCTGGTATACGGTTCGATGAATTCAATTAAAACAGATTTAGGAACACAATTTAAGAACGAAGTGTTAACAGAATTGTCTATACTTTTAAATATTAAATTAAATTTTTCAACAGCCTATCACCATGAGACGGTTGGTACGATTGAGCGTAACCACAGGGTGTTTAACGAGTATTTAAGAGCATACATTAACGAGAACATAGCTGAATGGGATGTATACCTAAGATATTTTACATTTTTCCATAATACAACTTCAAACACAGTTTTCGACAATAAGTTTTCACCTTATGAATTAGTTTTTGGCAAAAACGTAAATCTGCCTACCGATATATTAAAAGGAACAATTGATCCAATTTATAACGTGGAAAATTACAGCAGGGAAGTTAAATATCGTTTACAAAAGTCCCATAATTTGGCAAGAAGTTTAATTGAAAAACACAAATTAAGAAATAAAAATTTTTACGATAGGTATGCGAAAAATTTAGAACTGAGAATTAATGATCAGATTTTAATTCAGAAACAGCCATATGGCAAACACAAGAGTATTTATGAAGGTCCATATGTAGTTAAAAGCGTTAATGGTTGTAATGTGACAGTATACGATAAAATAACAAAGAAAGAAAAAACAATTCATAAAAATCGAGTTAGAAAATCATAACAAATAAAAATAAATAATTCTATTATTTGCATTTAAAAGAAAAAAGGAGGAAAAGCTAAATGCTATCTGATTAAAATTTAAATGCTATATAATCAAAAATCTAAATGCAACCTGATTAAAATTTTAATTTTAAATATTTTTACGATAAATTAAAAAGAATAAAACAATTAACTAAATAATTGTAATACTTGAAGTTGCTTAAAATATTGTAAACTACTTTTATAAATTTATATTGTTAAATACTTATATACATTTAAAATACTTTTAATTTTAGAAAAAAACCAAAAACTAAACAAGGATGGTACCCCTTGTTTACTTCTTCCTTTTTTATTATAAAAAGGGAGGTGTAGTGCCATCCCTGATAAATTATACGTACTAAACACATATGTAATTAAGTACTCTATTAAAGCAACTATGTATTATTTATCTATCACTAATCTTATTTTACTTTTGTAACTTACTTAAGAGCTAGAATAAAAGAAGACGGTTAGTCTGATTAGAAGATTAAAGAAGTGCGTTTCATTATGGATTATTCGCTCCGGAACAAACCTTTATACCTTACTTTAGCGAATAGGTGGCAAAAGCTAAAAATACAGCATCACTATTTTTGCAGAAGATGGAAAGACGAAAAGGAGTTACACAAGAGATATAAGTGGAAAAACCCTCAGAGACAAATCGAAATCAATGATCTTGTCGTTATCAAACAAGATAACATACCCCCAAACGAATGGTTACTTGGCCGAGTTATCAAAGTTTTCCCAGGTTCTGATAGTCGCGTGAGAGTCGTAGAATTACGAACTTCAAAAGGGACTTTGACTCGACCAATAGCAAAAGTTGTAGTTTTACCCAATAACTAAATTCTTACTTCTTTTTAAACTAACCCAATCCACTTATATACTTACCCAATATTCTCATTTCATTCATTCATAACACCCATTCACCCTAACACACTAATCTCATTAATTCATCCTCATGCTAATTCATTATCATCCATGTCATTTATATAGAAAAAATGGCTCCACGTAGATCAGCACCACTTAACCGACGAGTTGCTCAATCCGCAGCTCAAAATACCCAACGTAGATCGACTAGACGTCCGCATCAACCAACCCGAAGACCAGCAGCAACAGCTAGATCCACCCACAGACCAGCAGCTATACCACCCGAGAAGCAGTAGTGGTCAGACCAACCCAGGCCCAAAGTAGTCGCTACTTTGGATGTGGCATTTGCCGGGCTGACCATCGTATTGCCACTTGCATTAGATTCTTGGACCAAAACCTAGCAGAAAAATATGCAACTGCGCTGCAATTACACTATTGCACCAACTGTCTTGCCAGGAATCATCTGCTAGCTGACTGCACAAACTCAGCTCGTTGCCGCGTGTGTCAGTCAGTTGAAGCACCACACAATTTTGCACGGTCATCAGATGGTTCTCAGAACTCTTAACACCGAGCAGAGAGCCTCATCATCTCGATCAACTACATCTGATCAACCACACAACCCATCTACAAGTTCCGCTCTTGGGGTATCGTCTTCAATGACGAGGACATTTGTTCCCACAGCGGAAGTACTAGCAATGCCCGAAGAAGGACTGATTACGGTGCGAGCAATTTTAAACCCAAGTCTCACTACATCTCGCATGGCGATATCCTTTGTACGTGAGCACCAATTGAGGACGTTCAAATTGGATAACAAAACATACGTTAAACTTACTATCACACCCAATATGACGTCACTCATAAAGTATGATTTGTGTTGGCTGGTAGCCAAAGATTTACCCAAGCAGCCGTACGACAACTCGTTTAACGAATCCGTGAACGAAAAAGTTGAGCATATTGCTCTGGCAGACCCCAACTTCAACACCAATGAACCTGTGGCTATGGAAATTGGCGGAAACCTGTACACGTCAATACTGAAACTCAACACCATTCATATTGATGGTGGTTCTCTTTTGGCCCAGGATTCAACACTTGGGATCATACTCATCATGGGATCATACTCTCAATAAATCTTACCCAAATTAATACCAACTACGTGGAGGCGGGGAGAATGTTCACGTCATGAACAAACGGGACATCAAGTACCAACACTGTTTCGTCATCTGTTCCCAGTTCAAAGTTAGCTGTCAATTATTACAACTAAGTTGCAGCTAACTTAACAGAAAGTTTTCATATCCTCACTTTTTTCGTACAAGCATCAAAGAAACAGCAAGTAAAACCCAAAAATTCGCACCGCCGTGTATTTTATTAAATTATTAAAGTAAAATTAAAAATGAAAATTATATATTCTAAAACTAGAGAACTTCTAGAGAATTAAACCATAAATCTTAAAACTAACCTAAATTTATAATTATATAATTAAAATATAATGAATTATTTTTTATAATTATAATTAAAAACCCTTGAATTTAAAATATAAAAGCTCAACCCTAACCTTAAATTTATAAATTCAAACTTATATGTTAAACCAAAGTTTAATAAACATATAATCTTTTTATAACGGTTTAAACTTCCATTTTTTTTATTCATACCTCAAAGAGACCCCTCCAAATATACACTACCCTTTAGTATTCAATTAATAGGCAACGCTTTACAATTTAAAAATAAACTTTTCTCGAGCTCTTAAAATGTGTGTATCAATTAAAATGTACTATATTTTAAAATATTTGTTTGTTTTATAATTTTATTTATATTGTAATATTTAAATTTTATATAATTTAAATTTTACGAAACGATTATGCCATTATAAGATCACATGCTGTAATTTAAAAGATTTTAATCTTGTTGTATGTGATATTTCAATTAAAAATAAAAAATAAAATAAAAATACCTGAGAATTTAAGTATTTTTTTATAGGAACTGCACTCATATTCTGAGTTTTTTTTTTATATAAAAGAAATCCTTAAATTCTGAGGGTTTTTTATAGGAAAAAGTTCTCAGACTTTGAGGACTATTTAGAAAAGTTTTTAAATTCTAAGGGCGCGCTTTGTACCGAAATAATTATCTGGTTTTTACAATATTGGGCTTTGCTGTTAATTTGGGTAAGGTGATTGAATATAATTTCAACGATTAATTAGAGTAAAGAGAGTAGTCCTTAGTAAAGAGAGTAGTCCTTAGTAACGGCGAAACCTCGGTTTAGCTGTTCTACTTCCATTGAATTATTGTTCAGTTGCAAGTCGAATATAAAAATACAAATTATAATTCACAATAGTTTTCGAATTACCGCGTTTACATTAGGAATAAATATAAGTATAAGGTAAGTATAATATGGTAAGTAAATAATATAAATATACATAAGGTAAGTGTAACAATAATTAATTCAATAAATACTGGGCAAGAGTTGATAATAAATGGTTGTAATTGTTGTTCAAACGTAGTTTGGACTGTGATTTTAGAACTTTCCAGAAAGAATTATTGCTGCTGACTCTAATTATAGTTGCTTAAAATGTGCAGAATCTGATCCTCAGAAATCAGATAAACTTGTATTAACAATAAAACTTTACTATATTTATTAATAAAATAAAATGGCGGTGAAACATGGAATAAAACAACTTTTTTACCTTTGTTATTCATTCCCCGTTTTGCCCCCTAAAAATTCGATTATTCAAAATACATTTAGATAAGGTTGAATATAAGATGTTAGTAAAAAGAAAATAAATACATAAATTTGTTACATATCCCACCAAACCGGTTGAAGTCATATAAAATATAATACGACACAAATTAACTTTAAAATAACACGCTTTGTAATTTTAAATCATGGTTAAATTAAAAAAGTTTGTACATTTTAATTTGTGTTTGTTGCCTAAACCATGACATTTTCTTAAATATTTTCAAATATCGTTATTTGATTAGAAAAAATCTGTTAAAAAGTTATCATCAGAAGTTTAAATATTTATGATCGCTATTTAAATATGTACTTTAATCTGAAAATGGTAAATTTTTACATAAATGTTGTAAATCTGCTTTCGAAATGGTAAAGAACACGTTTAAAAAGTCTTAAATATATTTTAAAATTTGGTTTATTAGAATCAAAGTACACTCAAATAAAAAAGTTAGTAAAGTCAGCAAAAAATTTTGCTGAGTCAGCACAATTTTAGTTAGGAGGGTGCTTGCAAAAAAAATTGCTAAAGTCAGCAAAATCTTTTGCTGAAAATCAGCGAGCTGATTTTTAGCAACAAAATTAGTAGCTTCAGCAAAAGTTTTGCTAAAACTTAGTGGATTAGAAATTAAAAAACTCTTGCTAAACATTAATAAAATTTTTACTGAATATTAGTAGACTGAAAAAAACTCAAAAAAAATGTAGAAAATTTTTACTTTAGTTAATTTATTTTTCTGAAAATCATAAAACATATTTTTGAGATTCTTTTTAAAATAATTTATCTTTCAACTACTTACATCATTGGTTGTCTAAATGATGCTATCTTTTAAAGGAACGCTAATGCAGCAGAGAATTATAGAAACGAAACGAAAAAATAACAAAACAAAACATATACAACCCTTTTTTGCAATAAGAAAAAGGAAACATAAAAATTTACCTATGATGTATGTCTTTCGCTTTAGTCTGCCTACCTGCTGAATATTTGTTATCAACTTGACCACTTAATTTGACTACAACTACACGTTTAATCTTTTTTAAATTTATATATTTTATTTTGTCTTTTATTTAATTAATAGACAATTACTGTCACAAGATGGTGAAAACGCAAAATTTAAGATGTTTCAATCCAAAATTTTGTTTTATGTATGAAAAACGGATACAAAATCTTCCATGTTTGATTTTTTTAAGTGTCTTACTAGAGTTGTACTTTTTAATATAATTTTCCTCGTCACTACTACATCTAATTCATTCTGCGTATAACTTTTAATCTGGTTGTCGTTAACACTATTGATGTGCTAATCAGCACAATTTTTTAGCAAAATAAATTAGTAAAACATTAGTAAAATATTAGTAAAACATTAGTAAAAAACAGTTAAGTGCTGACTAAGTATAACTAAAATTTTAGTTTAAAACATAATTTTAGCAAAAAATTTGCTGAAAAATAGTATACCTGATTTACAAGATGTTTTACTGATTTTCTGCTAACTTATTTTTTGAGTGTACCATAAGAATTTCGTACTATAAAAACTATCGTTTCTTTTTCAAAATTTGTATCATCAAAAGTCTATAAGTGAAGCTAAATAATTTTTCACTTTTAGCGCTTTCTCTTAATTTTTGTTTTAGTAATTGAAAATTCAGAAATCGCCGCAATTTTGTATACCAAATTTTCGCCTGCAGAGGTTAAATAAATATAAATTTTAACTTAACTCATTTTTCACACAGTGTTCTTTTTTCAACCCAGTACCTTTAAACGGGTATATTTTTGTAGTGGCAAAAGACAATTAAGTGGTTTAGAAATCTTAAAATAATTCAACATCTTAAGTATAATCTTGAATTTAAAATTTTTGGAAAATTCTTATCCAGAGTAGCCAAATAATTATTCGAAAGAATAATTTTTTGAAATTTTTTTTATTGGAACTTTTTTCAAAAATTATTTAAAAATATAAAAAAAGGCTAATCTTTTATATTTTTGATTGTTATGTTGATGAAAAAATATGAAATTCTCTATTTTAAACTAGTTCACCGAGTGTATATAGTTTTTGAAAATCCAACCGATCGGACAATGAATTTACTCCGTTTTCACCCAAACACAAAAAATGGATACTACTAAACCTAAAATATTATATCGTCTGGATTGTCATACGCCAATTTTAAACCAAAATTTTAAAAACCGGTTAACTTAAAAAATTTATTTTTCAAATATTTTTAAATAAAGATTTGATCACAAAATTATACAAAATTTAAATTTTTAAAATACCTTAAACCTTTTAGGATTTATAAGCTGTCAAAGTTTCAACTTTGGTTGCTAATATTTCCACCAGAGGGCGCATAAAAAAAAATGCAGAAGTTGGTTGTATATATCTGCAAAAGTTTGGTTGAAAAATGTCTAGCGCGGATCTATGTATGAAGTGCCATTAATGAGTTAAATATAAAATAAGTAAAACGAAAACAGCGTTGGATGCAAAAATCGGATATAAAAAATCGCGGCAACATATGATACCAATTTTTTCCCTGAAACGCTATTTTCATTTTTATTATTTTAAATATAAATTTGAATTTAAATATAAAATAAATTAAGTAAAACAAAAACAGCGCCGCAAATTTTGATACCAAATTTTTGCTACGGAGTTTGAGTAACTTTAATAAAAATAAAAGTTAAGTTTTGCAAATTAAAGCCTCGATTTTCAATATCAAATTTGTTAACAAAGTTTTGTCAGCGGAATGGAATAAATATAGAAAAATAAAAGAAAAAGGCGCAGCAGGGAAAGTTTGGTACTATCTCCGGCGGCAATTTCATTAATTTTTCTTTTAGTTGATTGATTTTCTATATGTTACACTTCAAAATTAAAAAATGTCACAAACCCGCGAGCTATTACAATTTTAAAAACATAAAAATGAGAATGCCTACATGGCTTTATTGTGTATTGCTGTTCACTAGAACAACTATAATGAAAATCCGAAGACCATTGGTCAGATTTGTGGCAATTTCGTATGTAATGAATAAAATATAGATACAAAGATTTTTTCAATGTTTTTATGGTGGATTTTTTTTTTTGCGGATAATTTCATTGGGAGATATTTCATATTTTTTTGGGAGTTTTTTCATTATGAAATAACACCCAATATCTTTTTAATGTGTTATTTCATTTAGTTTGGGAGTTATTTCATTACTTTCTTTTGGGTATTATTTCATTTTCTTTGGGTTTAATTTCATTAGGGTCGTTTCATGTTTCTGTTTGGGGGTTATTTCGTTCGGACTAATTTCGTAGCGCCTCTTAAAACAAGAATAAAATATAGATACAAAGATTTTTTTTAATGTTTTATGGTGGACTTAATATATATTTTTTTCGCGGATAATTTCATTGGGAGGTATTTCATATTTTTTGGTAGTTTTTTCATTATGAAATAAACCCCAATATCTTTTTAGGTGTTATTTCATTTAGTTTGGAAATTATTTCATTATTTTCTTTTGGGCTAATTTCGAAGTGCCTCTTAAAACAAGACATTTAAATTTACAAAAATGGCTTAAACTTTCGAAATCAGGTTTGAAAACCCAAAAAATATTTGTATTGAAACATAAAATTTTTCAATGAAAATGAAAATTATTCAAGTTCGAGGACAGACTCTATATTTCTTTATTAGGATATTGTCCTATTGTTCAAAACGTGTTCTGATGAAAATTCTAGAAAATTCCCGAAATAGATCTATCAACACATTCCTGAAAGGGTCAAAGAATACATTTGAAAACAAAAAAAAATCTATAGATTATTTGTTCGGATATATAATAATAAATAAATATATAGATGGCCTCGAACTTGATTAATTTTCATTGCACAATTAAAGGTCGAAAAAAATATAATTTTTATTTTTAATACAAATTATATTAAACTCATAAAATTTTTCGATAACTAAAAACTAAAACAAAATTGCTAAAATATAATTCAATATTTCGCTTTTGTTCTAAAAATATGCTCAAAAATTCGATTTTTTTTATCGAAAATAAGATTTTTTTTATCGAAATATGCAAAAAGAGCACAAGTATGCTATAACAAATCAATGCCAGAATTCGTCAATTGTTCCAAAAAAAAAAAATAAATATCTCATTAATTTTTCAATACAACGCACAGGGAAAAACATGAAACAACATATTTCTGGTTGCGCTAAAACAGAGGATATTTTGTGTAACAAAAATCCGTAAAAACTTCTAGAAATTTTAGATTTATAGAAGTTTAAATGTTTCGGTGAGAAAAAATAAAAGCCAGAAAATTAAAAAAAAGAATTTTTTAAAACTCTGCTATAAAATTGTAATTAATAAGACAGGAGGAAACCAAAAGTGTAAAATGTTTAAAAACACATTAAAAAAATAACAAAATTAATCCAAAAAATTGTAAAATAGCCAAAAACGACAAATTACTTTTCTCTGGTTTTAGAAAAACAAATTTTCCGAATTTATTTTTTTTTTTTAATTTTATGTTTGAGAAATTTTATTCAGATTTTATTCGATAAAAAAATTTTTTGTTTAACGGTCACTTTGATGACCTTAAAATGAAAAATTCCGAATTTCACACCCATACTTTTACTGAAGTTAAAGAAGTTTTAATTTGGAAAATTCTGAAAATTCATCAAAAGTAAATAATTTTTAATAATTTGATCCACGAATAATTTTTTTAGTAGCCTGGAACTTTTGAGTAGTGAATTTTGCAAAAATATGACAATATAAATCCAAATTTACAAAATATTTTGTAAAGTAATTTTTTGTGTTTATGGCTCCATTTGCATGCGAGAGAGCGTTAAAGTTAATTTCCTAAAATTAAAAAAAATAAACATTTTGAAATGAGCTCAGTTCTCAGAAATCTTGAAAACATATTTATGTTGACTAGAAACATTTGATACTGAACAAAAAGTAAGATTGAAGCTTAAACTTTTCAAAAAAGCTCTAATTTTGGCCCAATGATATACAGGATTCCAATAGCATTCCTTTCAAGGATATCGTTTTAAACGTATGAACGGATTTTTATGAAATTTGGCAGAAAGATTATATTTAGTAATATCAGCAAAGCTCACTCAATATATGTTGAAGTTTAGGTGCGTTTTCTCGCGATTTCGCGTATTTCGAAAAACGAAAATCGCAATTTCTTCATAAGTAAAACCACAAAAAGGGTAATATCTTGGTAAAAGGAATAATTTATGCCCAAACTTATTCATTTCTAAGGATTAGTTTTTGAGATTCGCTCTAAACCTTTTTTGGCCCATATCGCCTAAAATAGGGAATGAAAAAAATTTTGTTGGCAGAATAATTTGTTTATTTTTCGTGCTGAACAAGTGGTATACATTTCATTGCAAAAAAGTGTAGTCCGGTTTGAGGGCCGGTAACGGTAGTTTAGTTATTGCTATAACGTTATTTTAAGTATAACGGTTTTCCAGTAATTTCGGTAACGGTATTTTAAGGTAGTGTTATTTTTGTTATACAGGTAATATCAATGCACATCGATATATTTAGCTCCTTTATTTATATCAGTGTGTTTACAGCAATTAGTTTTTCTGATTTTGTCAGATTATTTCGGTAAAGGTATTTAAGGATAACGCTATTTCAAAAGGTATTATAGTGAAATCGGTATTTAAGTTATTTCTGTAACGGTATTTCAAGGATATTGGTATTTTAGTTATTGGTATTTTACCGATAAAAGTATTTCAATTATTTCGGTAACGGTATTTTAGGGACATCGGTAGTCAGTTGAAATGGTTATGAATCGATAACTGTATTTTAGCGGCATTGCTTGCCATCCATGAAATGCATCTTTTTTTCTGCCTAAAACAATAAATGGAAAATATAAATACGTATATATGTTAACAAAATTATGTTACTTACCACATAAAATATCTAATTTTTTATAACTTTTGCAAACAAAAACAACAAACAATATTTTACTATTTTTTTTAGTTAGTCTCTTTACAGGAAGAAGAAGAAGAAAACATTTTTATTGAAAAATTTTACGGACACAAGGGATACACCAGACTGCCGCAGTTTCGTCCCCCTCCTGGGACTCGTCAGTGGTTAATTTATGTGTCAATTGAACAAAGTATTTTATATTGTTAATTTTGCTCTATATGAAAAACTTTTTATTTTTTGGTGTCGTACTGTGATTTGAACTCACGGTCTTAGCATCAAGCTATGCATCGTAATCTCACCTCTTAACCAGTTGAGCCACGATCGACACAGCGTTGACTGCGACTAAATTGGAGTTTGGTCACACTACGTACACACAAGTATTGTTTTGATCAGAAGAGACAGAATTAGCTAATACCAATGCACAATTCATTTCTCAACTAGAATGCTTTTTCTTCTTAATCCAATCTCTTTTTTACAAGTAATTATCACGTTTTATGATGCGCTTTATTCACATACAATAGTTGGATACCAAGTGTAGGTTAGAGATTGAGTCGCCGTTAAGCAAGTTTATTGTTTGTTGAAAATAAACAGAAAAATATTTTTATTTTTTGATATTACAAATTTAAAAAAGAAAATTTTCCGAGAGTTACCAATTTTCGATAGTAAAACTTACATGACGTATAGGTAAAATGTTTACCTACTAGAATAGGTAATAAAACAATTTTATTTAATTTAAAATAAAATAAAAAGGTTATACCTATGTCAGCCAAGGCAATGAACCCTCTTGTATTTTTTGTGTGTATAAAAAAATGGTAAGAGTTTGACATCTATGTAATCTACGGGCCAATTCGTAAATATTTTTATCATAATCCTATTGTACAGTTTGCTAATATATTATTTAAGTGGTTACCTCTTAGAAATAATGGATGATGAACTACGAGAGGACACATTATCGGGAGCTTTTGATGCATCATTGTTATGCATTACCGTTTCCCTTTTGTAAAGACGTTTCGCTGCCAATGGAACTGTTGACGATATTGATGTTGTCGTAGTATCTGAGGCACTTGCAGCGGGCTGTGTAACTCGTTGTTCTCTATATTAAAATATTTCAATAATTTTTGTAAGTGCGTTTAAAACAATGCTTCTTATTTATCAAAAGTAAGTTTTGGCTTATAGTAAAATCATTTAAAATTTAAAATTTGTTAGTTAGTAATTTTTTTTTAATTTGAACAGATTATTAGTAAAATTTGTCTAAAACTTTGCAGTTTTATTAATTTTTAACAGAAAGATTATTAGATATTTGTCAAGGACATAAGAGTTAAGAGAAAAAGGTTAATTTATAACTATTATGAGCAATTTATATTTTTTTTCCTGACGCGTAATTATTATTGTCCAATTAATATTTATTTTATTGTTCAATAACTCTGTGATACACAAAAAATTCAGTGTAGGTTGTAAGTATAGCTGAGTTTATTACAAAACTGATTTGAGAAGTTGAAATAAACCTTCAAATTTTCAAGATAACGGTTGAAGAGTATTTTTGCGACTGGCGCTTTTAAACATTTGTTTCTTACAAGGAGAGTCTGTTCATGGGTTCCCTCCGATTGCAATGAAATTTGGATATGTAATAAAGAATCACAAATTAAGTGACCCATATTTTTTCAGCTGCCTAATCTCACATTTAGGAATTAAAAAGTGGTGTCATAAATTACTCCATTTTCTGTTTTGTGTTATTTTTTCATATTTCTTTCAAAAAAAAATATATATAAATTTGGTATCTAATGAAAAGTATTTGAAATGCGCATCATTAGCATGTCCGTGTTTGCTCAACTTTTCGTGGTATTCGATAAAACACACCAATTTTGGGGGCTTTTGTGCTAGGAGGTATAGTCGGGTCACGTCCAAACTCATATGTATTGTTCTCTATTCAGTTTTAGTGGGCCCGTATTTTTGATTTATTCGATATTCGTGGGACTATTTCATTTAGATATTAAATAATTTTTTGATAGAAAGTGTTTGAAAAATATGTTTTCGGCTTTTATCAGGTTTATGTTTATAAAATGTGTATAGTGTTATACAAGGTGGCGCAAAAGTAATCCTCCTATCAGAAAATGCTATAAATTTTGCGATTGGCCCCTAATGTCAGTTCTGTTTTGACATTTGTGTAGTAAACACATGCAAAATACACGTTAATAAACAATGTTACGCTACACTGCTCCAGAACGCGGAATATTGGTGACTATTTATTTGACCAATAATCGGTCGGTGACTTTGGCACAACGTGAATTTTGTCGCAGATTTCCTGGCCGTCCAACGCCTACTGGTGAAACACTGCGACGTTTAGCCGCTCGCCTCGAAGAGACTGGCACAACACGAGATGCTGCCAGGCGTGGCAGACCCCGGAGTAGCCGTTCTGCAGAGAATATTGCTGCTGTAGCCGAGGATGTCATGGAAGCGCCGTCGACATCGACCAGACGACGTGCCACGCAAATGGGTATCAGTCGACGGTCTTTACAGCGAATTTTGGTATATGATTTGAAGATGTTTCCGTACAAAGTCCAGACGGTACATCAGCTGTTAGCTGCTGACCGCCAATCGCGTGTAACATACGCTCAAGCCATCCTTAATCACCACCAAGAGGAAGATGATTTTTCATCAAAAATAATCATGAGTGATGAGGCCCATTTCCATCTTACCGGGTACGTAAATAAGCAAAATTTACGCTTCTGGGGCACTGAAAATCCGCGTGTAACCCACGAAGAGCCATTACACCCGCTCAAAGTCACTGTATGGTGTGCTGTTTTCGCTGGAGGAGTCATCGGACCTTTTTTCTTCGAAGACGTCGCGGGCCAAACGGTTATTGTGAATGGTGAGCGCTACAGAGCAATGATCAACGAGTTCTTTTTGCCGCAACTTGATGAATTGGGATTGGAAAACATGTGGTTCCAACAGGACGGTGCAACGGCACACACTGCACGTGCCACAACCGATATGCTGAAGGATGCATTTCCCGGGCGCCTAATCTCCCGTTTTGGCGATTTGCACTGGCCAGCAAGATCGCCTGATTTGACCGCTCCAGACTTCTTTTTGTGGGGCTTTTTGAAGTCGCGGGTTTATGTCAACAAGCCTCAGACTCTTGCAGCTCTTAAAGACAATATCCGTCAAGAATGTGAGGACCTATCGCCGGAAGTTTTGGCCAAAGTGATGGAAAATGCCATAAAAAGGGCTCAAATGACAATCAACTGTGGCGGCGGCCATTTACATGACATCATATTCTCGACTTGATGTAAAAAAAATTAAAATACCAAATAAAAATAATCCACAAGAAGAATCAAAGTTTTTCATTTTTTTTTTAAATTACAGCCAGAAAACATCGGAAGGTTATTTTTGCGCCACCTTGTATATCGTTGCAAAGCTTTTTGAAAACCATGTAATAAAGTCGGATTTACACTATTTTCACACTAGTTTTACAAAATTTTGTATGTTAGCATGTCTCAAAACTGATAAATTTGAAATATTTTTATATAGCAGTAATGTAGTTTCAATAATATAAAGTCGGATACACATATTGCCTATGTTTTGGCCAAAGAGTTGCCATCATGTGGCAAAATATAGTGATTCGGGAAACTTCTTCTAAATTCCAAACGTGCAAGAATATCGAAAAAATAAAAATAGAGAATAATATATGTGACTTTGGACTTGAACCGCCCATACCTGTTAGAACAAAACCCCCAAAATTTATGGGTTTTTTCGAATAGCACGAAAAGTTGAGCATGCAACTTGTGCATTTTAAATACTTTAAATTATATACCAAAATTAGATATAGTTTCTTTGGAAGAAATATGAAAAAATCGCAAAAAACAGAAAATGGGTTAATTTTTTACCCCACTTTTTAAACCCTACATGTGAGATTGGGCAGCTAAAAAAACTTGGTTCTCTTAGTTTTTAACTCTTTATAACATATCCAAATTTCATCGCCATCAGAGGAAACCCATGAATGGACTCTATTTGTTTTGTTAGTCATGTTTTATTCGATTTTACATTTTTAAACTGTATTTAAAAGGAAAATGACCTGGTCTTTCTAAAAATTTATACTTTCTTTATGTTATTAATATAAATAGGAATAAATTTTTTTCATAAGAAATAAAATTTAAAATTTGTTTCAAACTTTTTCTTCTTATACGAGGGTTTTTTTCGAGGTTCTTTTTATAGGTTTTATTGATTAAATTGCGTCTTCATTTGTGTAAATCGTTTGAAAGTTGACAAAGTTATGGTAAATTTTTTGTATAAATAATAATTAAAATTTTCAGTTTTTTTTACAACTTTTTCAACTTCTACGAAAGTTTTTCGAATATTTTTTTATATTAACAATATTCTTAAAGCTAAAATTTTCCTGAGTAAAATGAGACTTCATTTGTTCAAATCTGTTAAAAATTTACAAAGTTATGGTACTTTTAATATACAAAATTTTTTTTTTACTCCATCGTTAATTTGCATTACACTCAAAAAAAAAGTCAGTAAAGTCAGCAACATTTTTGCTGGGAGGATCCTTGCAGAAAAATTGCTAATATCAGCAAAAAAATTGATAAATTCTGTAAAATATTTGGTGAATTTAGCAAAAGATTTTTAACAAATGCTGTTGTTTTAAAAGAAGATTCGAAAAAACTTTGCCACTTTTCAACAGATTTTCACAAATGAAGGCTAATTATAAATTATGAAAATGAAGGCTAATTTTACTCAGGAATACTTTAAGAATATTTTTGTTTTAAAAGAAGATTCGAAAAACCCTCGTAGAAGTGGAAAAAGTTTGATAAAAAAACTGTATATATAGAAAAAGTACCATAATTTTGTAAATTTTCAACCGATTTTAACAAATGTTGTTTTAAAGGAATTTTCGAAAAAAGCTTATTTTTGAATGTTTGAAAACAATTGAAAATTGTAATTGTTATTGAAAAAATCTTTACCTATTTATATCAATAACACTGCACTCATCAAATGACCTATTGTAGGTTGTAAGTCTAGCTGAATGTATTGTTGCCATATACCATCAAATTTTCGATATAACGGTAAAATAGTACTTTTTTGCGACTGGCGCATTTAAACATTTGTTACTCAGTTATTTTTTATCCGATTTTAAATTTGTAAACGGTATTTAAAGAAAAATTACCTGGTCTTACTAAAAATGTATACTTTCTTTATAAATAGGTAGAGATTTTTTTAATAACAATTAAAATTTTTAATTTTTTTTTTTTTTAACTTTATCAACTTCGCCGAGTTTTTTTTTTATATATTCTATTTGAAAAAAGATTAAAAAAAACAATTAAATATTGTTGTTTTAAAAGAAGATTCAAAGTTTGGAAGTTTAAAAAGTTAAAACAAATTTAAAATTTCAATTTTTATTAAGAAAATTTCTACCTATTTATATTAATATTATAAAGTATATATTTAAAAAGACCAGACGCAAAAAAATGCTCTTTTACCGTTATCTCGAAAATTTTAAGTACAGTAGTTTTGATTTAACTGCCTTTTACTTACGTGCACTTTTCACATAACTGCACAAAATTTTGGTTTCGTTGTTATTTTACAAAATTACGTATGCAATTGCCTTCATTAAGTGCACTGTGTATACCTGCGCATTTAAAATAAGTGCCTCATGTTTTTGGCAGTTGTACATTATTTTCATACAAAAGATCGCCGTTAGCTGCCTCTTATGTTTTGCTTACTTAGTTAGTTAGGTTAGTTAACGCTTGTACCTACATAAATTTGTATGTAAAAACCTTATAAAATTTTTTATGAATGTTTTTTATTTTCGTTTTGTTGTTTTTTATATAAATTCTATTGTATGAAATAAACAATTAATAAAAATAAATTAAATCATATCTGGTCTTTGCAGTTTTCAACAATTTAGTTTACCTGCACTTTAAGGCAGGTAACCAATTTGAGTTAGCAGCGCTTTTGGCTTACCTGCACAAAAATTCGTGCAGAAGTTGGTTGTGCAGCTAAGTCAAAACTACTGTATATTAATTCTTCTCAAATCGGTTTTGTAATACACTCATCTAGACTTACAACCTACACTAGGTCATTTGACGAGTGAATTTTTTGTGTAGTTCAGTGTAATTAGTGATAAGAAATATTTTGTACGTTGCTTATAAATAACACGGCTTGACATCAAAAAAATTAATAAGGTTCTGACTATCAATTCTATATATTACGGTCATAGCGAACTATATTTTTTGATCTATGGTACTGTTTTTCCGCAAAATGACTTTAAAGTTTGACGCATCTTTGTACTGTTTTTTATATACAATAATTTGTAAGGACACTATTAATCATTATGGTACATCCATAAACCGGTGATCAATACCGCGAAGACCACGTCAAACATAAATAGTGTCGGCATAGGGGCCAGTATAGAGGATACAATGCCTCAATCGATCACGGAATTTCTCGGCTTAGCGTCGAAACTGTTACCAGATTTCGATGGAAGGCCAGAAAACTTACAAAGTTTCCTAGATGCACTGACCCTTCTGGACTCCGTAAAGGATGTCCATGAAGCAGTGGCAGTGAACTTGGTAAAGACCAAATTGAAGGGCTCAGCCCGGAATTTAATTTCGGATGAGATCACTATTGGTGCGGTAATAGCTAAATTGAAACAGACCGTCAAAGGTGAGTCAGTTGAGGTCATATCCGTCAGGGTGGCAAAAACGCCAATACCTACGTGGCAGAAATAGACTCTTTGACCAAATCGTTAGAGAGTGCCTATATAACGGATGGCCTCCCGCAACAACTAGCCCAGAGGTATTCGACCCAAGCGGCAGTAAAGGCCATAACCATTAATGCGACAAACGAAAGGGTTAAACTGGTCATAGAATCAGGAACCTTTTCAAATATGAACGAAGTGACGGCGAAGTTCATAAATAGCTGCACGGAGGCTTACGGGCAGCAAAATTCCGTTCTTTTCACGAAGAATGGAACACAGAACCGTAATCGCAATAACACTAACTCACGTAATCGAAATAACAATTATCGTGGGAACAGCCGTAGTAATAATAATGGCAGCAACAATTATAACAACAATAATAATTACAATGGAAATGGCAACCGCGGACGTAACCGTCCAAATAATAACGGAAACCGCAACAACGTACGCCACGTTACCGAAAATGTTTCGGGAAACGAGTTAGTAGCCCTGAATTAGAACACAGACTATATAACATAAATTTAAATCTCTATAGCTATCTTCCCTGTAGAACATCTTTAAATGATGGAAGGTCAATTCTATTAGTTGACACGGGTGCGGATATTTCCATATTGAAAATCGGACAAATCCTTAACGGATGTATAGATGAGACTACAACAACCCAATTAAGTGGTGTTGGCCAAGGATTAACAACTACCCTTGGTAAAATTCATACTGATTTAAAATTTGAAGAACTCCTTATAACTTATTCATTTCATGTGGTTGAGGATGATTTTCCGATTCCCGCTGATGGAATCATTGGTATGGATTTTTTGCGGAAATATAAGTGCCTTCTGGATTACCATGATGACCAAGATTGGTTGGTCCTGAGATCCAATGAACTTCCACAGCACATCGCAATAGCAATGCGTAGCACCCCACAGATTAACTCAATTTCATTACCTGCAAGATCAGAGGTAATCCGTCACGTTAACATTCAAACTGACTAGGAAAATGCGTTAATTCCAAATCAGATACTTCAAAATGGAATATTCATTGCAAGCACTATTGTCTCAAAATCAAGACCACTGGTCAAGATAGACAACACAACAAATAAAAATGTTATTTCGAATTTTAAAATTCAAACAGAAAGTCTTAACGACTATAAAATTGTCCACCCAACTAGAGACCCTCGCAAAGAACAGGAAAAATTAAATAGATTATCGAAAATTTTTCCAGAATTTGCAAAGGCCAATCTGAGGAACTTATGTTCTGAATATGTTGACATTTTTGGATTAGAATCTGAAAAAATGACAACCAATAACTTCTACAAACAGAAGCTTAGATTAAAAGATAATGAACCAGTTTACATGAAATCATACAGAATACCACACTCTCACAAAGCAGAGGTGCGTACACAAGTTGATAGGCTTATAGAAGATGACATTGTAGAACCCTCCATATCAGAATACAACAGCCCAATTTTATTAGTACCGAAAAAATCCTTACCTGGTACAGATCAAAAGAGGTGGAGATTGGTCGTTGACTACAGAGGAATTAATAAGAAACTCGTAGCAGAAAAATTTCCACTCCCTAGACGATATTCTAGATCAATTGGGCAAAGCCAAATTCTTTTCTTGCCTTGACTTAATGTCAGGTTTCCATCAAATTGAATTAGAAGAAGGCTCTAGGGACGTAACATCTTTCTCAACGGATAAGGGTTCGTTTCGTTTCAAACGATTACCCTACGGTATAAAAATTGCTCCAAACTCATTTCAGCGAATGATGTCGCTAGCTTTTTCAGGATTATATTCGAACAAGCATTTCTTTATATGGATGATTTAGTAGTAATTGGTTGCTCTGAACAACACATGTTGCAAAATTTAAGGAAGGTTTTTGAAACTTGTCGAAAATATAACTTAAAATTACATCCAGACAAATGTTCTTTTTTCTGTAACGAGGTCACATTTTTGGGACATAAGTGTACAGATAAGGGCATATTGCCTGATGATGGAAAATTTTCAGTAATGTTAAATTACCCTACACCAAGGAACGGCGATGAAGCTAAACGCTTCGTAGCTTTCTGCAACTATTATCGAAGATTTATTCCTAATTTTTCCGAACATTAAAGGCACATAACAAGGTTATGTAGGAAAAATATACCATTCGATTGGAGTACTGAATGTGAAAAAGCATTCAACTACCTTAAAAACCAATTATTACATCCAACAATTTTGCAGTATCCTGACTTTGAAAAAGAATTCTGCATACCAACAGATGCAAGCAAATTCGCTTGCGGTACAGTTTTAAGTCAGCAATACTTTGATAAGCAGCTACCTGTGGCTTATGCTTCACGGTCCTTCACAAAGGGCGAAAGTAATAAGTCTACAATTTAACAGGAATTAGCAGCTATACATTGGGCAATTAAATACTTCAGACCATATATTTATGGTCGTAAATTTTTGATCCGAAGTGATCACGGACCCTTAACGTATCTGTTTTCCATGAAAAATCCATCGTCGAAACTTACGAGGATGAGATTAGATCTGGAGGAGTATGATTTTACGGTGGAGTATATCAGGGGAAAAGAAAATCATGCTGCAGATGCTTTGTCTCGATTAGAATTCGAAGACATTAGAAATGCAGACAATAATAAAATACTGAAGGTAACTACAAGACTTCAGTCTTCCAAAAATTTGGAAAAAGTGACCAGTACAAACCCAAACACAGAAGCGGTGGATATCCGGATATATGAGGCAATAAACGCCCATGAGTACAATAAAAATTCAAGGTTGCATTTTACTAAAGATAGGCTGGTTATCCAAAAAGGGAAAACCAAGCTTTTCCAATTTGAGTCACGAGATTTTATTACTAATGGAAAGGTAGATTTAGGTCACCTTTTTCCAAGGCTTGAAAAAGTAGCCAGTAATTTGAAAATCACGACTCTTCGCATGTCTTTGGACAGTGCGTTGTTGGCCAACGTAAAACTAAACCACTTCAAGAAAGTAGGTAATGATAAGCTTCGAAGATTGAAAATAGTACTCACACCACCACTTACAAAAATCGTAACGAATTCTGAAAAATTAAGAATTATAGAGTTGTACCATAACAACCCATTGTTTGGAGGTCACTCTGGCATTACAAGAATGCTCAGGAAGATAAGATTGAAATACCACTGGAAGAACATGACGAGGGACATTACCCGTTATGTGAAATCTTGTGCAGAGTGCCAAAAGAACAAGTCATTCCCGAAAACAAGATACCATCATTATCATTATCGATACAATTGGTCCTTTTATGAGACCGAACAAAGGTAATGAATACGCTATAACAATAATATGCGACTTGACCATATATTTAGTCACAGTACCAATTCCTGACAAATCGGCTCGAAGAGTCGCCAAAGCCATTTTCGAGGGTTTTGTTTTGATTTATGGTCCTATGCGAAAAATGATTTCTGATATGGGAACCGAATACAAAAATCAAACCATAATGGAATTATGTCAATTGTTGAATATCGACTATACCACTTCAACTGCCTATCATCATCAAACCCTAGGTACCATAGAAAGATCACATAGAACATTCAATGAGTACATACGCACATACATATCGTCTGATAGAACCGACTTCACGTATTGTTTTAATACAACACCTTCAACAGTACATAATTATTGCCCATATGAACTAGTCTTTGGTAAAATACCACCATCCCGCCTTAAAGTGTGATAATATTAGTCCACTTTATAACGTAGATTCATATGAGGAAGAAGTGAAGTACAGGCTACAAACAGCATGGAAAAGAGCCTCAGTGATGCTTGATAAAGCCAAATTGACTAATAAGGGCCGATATGATAGAACAACTAGGCCAATAAGCGTAAATATTGGAGATCTAGTTCTTTTAGAGGACAATGCCGGTCATAAATTAGAACCACTCTTTAAGGGTCCCTTCGAGATCAAAGAAGTGGATGACCATGGCAATTGTTTGTTAGCAATCGACGATACAAGAATTATGAAAGTCCATATAAATCGTCTTAGAAAATTTCAATCTTAAATTTTGTAAATTATTTAATTAAATTTTATTATATTTTTATACATTATTTAAAAAACAATCTAGAATAAAATTTTTTTTTAATAAAATTACAACTTATACTTAAAATTTTAAACTTCTTAAAATTAAAAATAATAATTAAATTATAATTTTTACATTAAAATAAAAAAAAAAAAAATATTTTTTTAAATAAATAGACAACTAAAATAAAAGAAAAACATTTAATTTTTTTAAAAAATAAATAAAATTATAAATAATAAATAAACAGTTGCTCAGTAGAGCTCAAAACAAAAAGATAATATTTTTATTTAAAACTACTTCACTACTGAAACACCATAATAAAATTTCAATTAATAAAAACAAAAACGAAAAAAACAATATTAGTTATTAAATTACTTTATTTTTTCTTTATTTTATTGTAAAAGAATATTCATAAAACCTAGTTATATGAACATTCTTCTGAAAAGGTTAGGTGTAGCATGCATAGTATGAATTTAATTCGTTTATTACTAACAAGTTTATTTTGGGTAATTGAAGTAAAAGGCTATCAAGTTACCAACGTAAAACAGCTACTGTGGTTACAGTTGAATTGTCTGAGACTACAGCTAGATTGACTGAGAATATTCAATCAAACTTTAGTTACAACCACTGTGAACATTATTAAACAGTCAACCCTTTCGGTATTGTACATTGTTCATTCTTTTGTCTAACTGAAAATGTCTACTCCACTGCTACACTTCCCACTGTACTAGAAATACTTAGTAAGCATTTTTATAGCATAAATTAAGCCCAATTTTCACAATAAAGAACATTCAAAAAACCAAGCTCAAACGGCTTTCTTATTTACGAACACATTTCAAATAAACCTTACAATTTCATTCCTAAAGCTTTTCGCAAATTCTATCGCTAAAAATTAATCGAGCTAATGTTCAGAGTAATTTAAGAGGAAAGAGTAATTTAAGAGGAGTTATATTAGTAAGAAGAGTTATTTTAGCAAAGCGTGCTTTATGCTAAATTCGAGATTTATTTACATGGCACCAAAACTTTCCAGGGTGACCCCAAGGTCCAGGTTTTAATTTGATATGCAAATACATTTCAAAAGTACACAGAAAAAATTATGGGCCAAAAATATCTAATTAATCGATTGTTTGAATATCAATGGCAATTTAAACAATTTTTTTAATTGATTCAATTAAAAAATTTTATTAAACAACATGTAATTAAACAATTCAACAATGATTCAATTAAACAACATTGTTGAAGCGACTTCAACAGTTTTTAATTAATTTTTTCTAAATTTTCTATTTTTCAAATAATTGACTCTTTTAAACCCCATTTATCTTTAAATCATAACTGTAAATTTATATTTTGTTAGTATACCCATTTTGATGCACTCATTGGTGTCAAAATATAAGAGAACATGAAGTTCTGTTTTATTCTCTCTCTCTTGAGTTGATCTCATTATAAAACAACCACCACGGTTGTGTAGATTTAAGTTGTAGATAAGAATTTATTATACTATTGATAATCAAGAAAGCCAGAGGCTTTCTAATAAAACCTCCCTATTTTTGTTGAATTTTAAATTCAAAGTTTTTTTTATTTCTAAAAAAAACACCCTAAAGTTGGCTTAAGAAGATAAGCCTCCTTTACATAAGCCTCCTTTCTTCTCTGTATATTTAGATGAGAGAACGCCCACTATGCCACATATGCCAACGTCAACGCCGCCAGCTCGTTCATAATCAGAAAGGTGGCTCAAGAGTTGCCGGAATTAACACCAGTTACAAGCCATGATGGAAAGATATGTGGTCGATTCATTATGGAACCATGGTTTACCCACAACGAGCGAGAGTCCTTCATGATGGACTTACTTCTCTGCGAGCGTCTGGGGTTCGTGGCACCCCCCTCATTGAAAGATGAAGCCCTAAGCCGCCACTTTGCCAATTACTCCCTGTTGGCTCATCCTCTCTTCCATGCATATCGGGAAATTGACGGTGTATTGGGAAAAAAGGTAGCGGACGGAGTCCTGTTGCCACACATCCAACAACCAGCTGCTGACCTGCCCCGTATCCAGCAGTCCACATTTGGGTGGATAATATCCGGGCCTTGGAAGAGATGTTCTTGCCATTTTCCGGCGGGAGCATGTTGAAGCGACTTCAACAGTTTTTAATTAATTTTTTCTAAATTTTCTATTTTTCAATTAATTGACTCTTTTAAACCCCATTTCTCTTTAAATCATAACTGTAAATTTATATTTTGTTAGTATACCCATTTTGATACACTCATTGGTGTCAAAATATAAGAGAACATGAAGTTCTGTTTTATTCTTTCTCTCTTGAGTTGATCTCATTAGAAAAACAACCACCACGGTTGTGTAGATTTAAGTTGGTAGATAAGATTTATTATACTATTGATAATCAAGAAAGCCAGAGGCTTTATAATAAAACCTCCCTATTTTTGTTGAATTTTAAATTCAAAGTTTTTTTTTATTTCTAAAAAAAGCACCCTAAAGGTGGCTTAAGAAAATAAGCCTCCTTTACATTTGAATTTTAAGCACATATTCAATTGTTTTTAAAATTTTTTTTATTGTTTACGAAAAAATCTTGAATTTTTTTTTGGTGAAGAATTAGTTGGTTTTTTTTATTTTTTTAAGAAAAAAAGCGGTATAATTTTAAAACAGTATTACACTGAGAAAAATTATTTGATAATTTTTATGAAAATTTATAGTGGTTGGAAAATTTTTGATTGAAATTTATAATTTTGCTTGGCAAATTTAATCCCAACTGAAAAAAAAAAAACGTACTTCGAGTACGAGGTCCTACCGGAAAAAGTTATTTGAAGTTTTATCTCAAATATTTGAAAATTTTAAGAGATTGATAACTTACAATCAAAGTTAAAGCCCCACGGGACAAATTTATTTGAAATCCTTAAAACAAAGTCTACTGCATTTCAAAAAGTTTTTATTTGAAGTAGTCTCAAAATGGCTAAAAGGAAATGCAAACATAGCATTTTGCAGCTAACTGCCTTCATCACTAGTTTTGATGAAATTTCTCAGGATAGTTTCACAATTTCGTTGTTAGAGGTGAAAAAAGAGGAATTAGATAGAAGGTGGTCGAAAGTGGTCTCTAGTTATGAAAGTTACATAGAAGGAGATGATAAGGTAAAAGAAGAAGATATTTACCAAGATGAGGTTTCAGTTAAGTACGAAGAGGCTAGCGAACAATACCAGGTTTTGAAGGCTAGAATTTTAGAGATGATCAAGGCTAAGTCAGCAGGTCAAGGAACAAGTCAAGAGGTCGTTCGTCGTCCCGCTCTTAAATTACCCGCTGTAAAAATTCAGAATTTTGAAGGAGGTTTCAGCAACTGGCCTGCATTTAGGGACATGTTTATGGCAGCGATCGGAAACGAGCCATCAATAGCCCCAGCACACAAACTGTATTACCTGCTAGGCAATACGACTGGGGAGGCCCATCATATGATCAAAGATTATGATCTAGTAGATTCAAATTTCGATATCGCTTGGAATGCGTTAAAAAATCGCTATGAAAATAAAAGAATCTTGATTAATACCCAAATTGACAAAATCAAAGTCATTCGTACCCCTCCAACGGAAAATTTAAAATTTTTGAGAATTTTTCAAAATACGGTCAACGACTGTCTTTCAGTTATAGCATCATTTCGGATCGATATACCGAGTAATGACCCGTTTCTAATGAACCTTTGCGCTGCAAAGTTACCGGAAGAAACTTCTCGGGCTTGGGAAGACTCTTTAGTTGATCATAAAGAGCTGCCTAGTTGGCAACAGCTCAGCAAATTTCTCACAAGTAGAATTGAAACTTTAGAGACTTTTGCCAATTTAAGAAGACCAGTCGGTAAAGAACATCATGACTCTAAACCTCAAGTATTTTATTCTCACACTGAAACCGACAAAAAAGCATTCAGCTGCAAAAAATGTCGACAGAATCACCCGTTAAGACTTTGTAAATATTTCAAGTCACTGTCAGTTAAGGACAGAATAAAATTCGTTTATGTCAATAAATATTGCGCTAATTGTTTTTCGACAAGTCATTTTAAGTCAAAATGTCAAAGTGCAAATAGTTGTACCAGATGCAATCAGAGACATCATACTATGCTTCATATTGAAACCGATGAAAGGGTTAAAAGGGCATCAGCTCCTAAACCCACGCCGCAAAATTATCGTCGAGATAATGAAAGACCATCCGGGTCCGGCACTCAAAATAAAACGAACTCGTCAAATTCACAAGTATATACTGCAAATGTAAATCAAAAGGAAACCGTTCACGTTAACTTATCTCAGCATAACGGGACTACTATTTTGCCCACAGTGCTAGTTCATGTGGAGCATTTAGGCGAAAAATTTACTATTAGAGCGATGATAGATTCAGGTTCTACAAGGAGTTTTGTATTAAAGAGTGTTCAACAAAGACTCTCTATACCATTGGAAAACCATCGCAGTGAAATATCAGGCTTTGGTGAGACAGTTGTAGGAAATTCTAAAGGAAGATGCAACGTCATAGTGAAATCAAGAATTTCAGATTTCTCGATAAAAATCAGAGCAATTGTGGTACCAACATTGGCTCATTTTATGCCTTCACGGCCTATTCCCATCCATAATCTAAGCGAAATCAAGGATTTAGTACTCGCAGACCCATACTTTTATAAACCTGCTTCAATTGATATGATAATCGGAAGCGATTATTTGCCTTTCATCAACTTAAAGGGCGCTAGAATGAACATTGGAAATTGCCTTGAAGCTAGAGAATCCCACTTTGGTTGGTATTTGTTAGGGCCTGAACCTGTTAACGACGTCCAAACTTTTCATACAATGGTTTCGCCATCCCGCGATCAGATTCTCCATGAAGATTTGAAAAAGTTTTGGGAATTAGAAGAGCCCGAAAAAAGCAATATTGAGTCCGACAGCGACATTATTTGTGAAAATTACTTTCAACGTACCACAAGCCGACAATCTGACGGCAGATATATAGTTCGCCTCCCATTTAAAGAGCAGTTTCCGACTGAAATTTTTTTGGGTCCCTCCAGAAATATGGCACTCGCGCAGTACCACAGAATGGAGAAAACTTTAGAAAAAACTCCTGATTTAAAGTCCCAGTACACAGAAGTTCTCCAAGAGTATTTAGACTTGGATCACATGGAACAAGTTGTACACTTCGAGCCCAAAGCTGAAAAACATTCATCGTTTTTCCTCCCACACCACGCAGTGGTCAAACCAGAAAGCAAAACCACAAAAGTACGAGTGGTATTCAACGCCTCAAAAAAGACGGCAAGTGGTTTCTCGCTTAATGATGTTTTGTATCAAGGTCCAACCCTTCAAAATGATTTGATGCAGCTTGTGCTAAGATGGCGCAACTATAGGTTTGTTTTCACCGGAGATATACAAAAGATGTATCGCCAAATCTTGGTCCATGAAGCGGACCGTCCCTATCAACAGATTTTGTTTCGCAGCGAAGCTGATGGTAACGTGAACTCGTTTCAACTAAAAACTGTCACGTTTGGCGTAAATTGCGCCCCCTTTTTGGCGATAAGAACCCTATTGCAGTTAAGTAGTGATTGCAAAAATTTGTACCCCAAGGCATCCGCCATTTTGAAAAATGAAGTCTACGTTGTTGACATCCTGTCTGGTGGACACACAATTGAAGAAGCCAAGCTCAAACAGAGTGAGCTTACAAAGGCCCTAAAATCGGCTGGATTCCCGTTAAAAAAGATGACAGCAAATAATAAGTTGCTGTTCGAAAATTTGCCCCGGGAGGATCTTCTAGATGAAGATTTTTTGAAATTTGACGATTCCAGTACGATTAAAACTCTTGGAATTCGATGGAATGCTTTATCGGATTCATTCTACTATGTTGTGGAACCCATTGAAATTGCTGCATCTACTACAAAAAGAAGAATTTTGTCAGTGATAGCAAGATTGTTTGACCCTCTAGGTTGGTTAGGCCCAGTCGTGATAGTTGCAAAAACTCTTATGCAAGAATTATGGGAAGGAAAGTCTGACTGGGACGAAGGGGTGCCTACACCCATACTGATAAAATGGAATTCATTTATAAAGAACTTGCCATTTATCTCCAGCATTAAAATTCCTAGATGGGTAGATTTCTCACCACAGTATCGCATCCAGATACACGGCTTCTGTGACGCCTCAGAGAAGGCATACTGCGGTTCTGTATATATCAGAACAGAAAGTCCAGAAGGCCAATTTAATAGTCATTTGCTAGTTGCAAAAACTAAAGTAGCCCCTATAAAGCGGACTACTATACCCAAGCTCGAACTTTGCGGAGCTTTATTACTTGCTAAGCTGACCCGAAGCTTAGTCGAGAACTGCCAGTTCAACTATGAATTGTTCTTGTGGACAGATTCATCAATAGTACTGGGTTGGTTACAGAAACCCCCAAATACTCTAAAGACATTTGTCGCAAATCGTGTGACACAAATTATTAGCATCGCCAGCACATCCCGCTGGAAGCATGTGAGAACTGAAGAAAATCCTGCAGATATGGGCACAAGAGGCTGCTCCCCTCAGGAACTTGCAGAAAACCAACTTTGGTGGCACGGACCCACCTGGCTGAAACTTCCCACAGCACAATGGCCAATCCCGCGGACTTTTGATCCAATAGACTTGGAGACCAAAAAGTCTGCAAACTTCCACCTGGAAGTACAAAGTACAGATGTACTAGAAGAATTCTCTTCATTTGAAAGGGCGTTACGGGTACTCAGCTACCGACTTCGCTTTATAAACCGCGTCCTTAAAAAACCCTTTTCAACCGAAAAGTTCATCACGGCTCAAGAAAACAGCTCTATGAAAAACCGACTCATTTCGTTGGCTCAAAAATCGTATTTCAACAAAGAGTACGAATGCTTAAAGGAAAAGAAACCTTTAAGTCGAAGAAGCAGACTGCTCACCTTGACTCCATTTATTGATAAAAACGACCTTCTACGGGTTGGTGGCAGATTAAACAACTCAGGTTTAAGCTACGAAGAACGTCATCCACTTATCATCCCAGAAGGTTCTCGACTGGCAAAACTTCTCGTCGATTTTACACATCGCATTCTGTTGCACTCCGAGCATCATATCATGTTGCGAGCAATTCGACAGGGATTCTACATCCCAAGATTACGAAACTTGGTACGAAAATGTATTCGTGAATGTAAGGCGTGTACGGTCTACAAACATAAGTTCCAGCACCAAATCATGGCCGCCCTCCCGCCAGAACGAGTAAACTTTTCCCTACCATTCACGTACACCGGAGTCGATTTTGCGGGCCCTTTCAACATAAAGTCTTCGACTTTGCGAAATGCCAAAATTCTAAAAGGATATGCAGCTGTTTTCGTTTGTTTTGCTACCCGAGCCGTCCATTTAGAAACTTGTTCCGACCTCTCAACCGATGCCTTTTTAGCCTGCTTCGACAGATTTATTGGCCGCAGAGGTCTCCCGAAGACCATGTTCTCCGACAACGGTCGAAATTTCCTTGGCGCAAGTTACGCGCTACTAAAAAGTCACAACGCTTTCCTCCAATCAGCAGAAAAGGCGCTGATCGAAAAATATACCACTCTGGGTTTCACCTGGTCCTTCATACCGCCATATGCACCCCATATGGGCGGCCTCTGGGAAGCCGCCGTAAAAAGTATGAAGTCCCATCTCAAAAAGGTAGCTTGTAATTTGTCTTTTACCTTTGAAGAATTCACCACTCTTCTTGTTCGAATTGAGGCAGTACTTAATTCGAGACCACTGTCACCTCTTACCGAAACCCCGAACGAGATTTTACCTCTAACTCCTGGTCATCTGATTCGAGGAGCTGCGATCACCGCTCTCCCAGAAGCCCCTGCGGAACCTCCCCTTGAAGATGTGATATATTTGAAACGTTGGGAAAGATTAAAGGCACTACAACATATTTTTGCACGAAGGTGGAAAACCGAGTACATAACCGAGCTACAACGCCGATTCAAATGGCAAAAAGAACGTGACAACCTTAAACCAAATGACATCGTTATCGTCAAAGAAGACTTTTTACCACCCACAGAGTGGCTCCTTGGTCGCGTTACTAAGGTTATATATGGGCGCGATAGCAAAATCCGAGTTGCAGAAGTACGCACAAAAAATGGTAATATCCTGCGACCTGTTGTCAAACTATGTTTGCTACCCACTAATGATACTCAAAACCAAACCCCACCAATTAATCTACCAAATCCCCAATAATTAAGTAAACAAATAGATAAAATTCGCACTAGGTATTTTTTCTAACACTGTATATATTTCGTTCTTTTCTTGTTTTCTTCTCTGTATATTTAGATGAGAGAACGCCCACTAGGCCACATATGCCAACGTCAACGCCGCCAGCTCGTTCATAATCAGAAAGGTGGCTCAAGAGTTGCCGGAATTAACACCAGTTACAAGCCATGATGGAAAGATATGTGGTCGATTCATTATGGAACCATGGTTTACCCACAACGAGCGAGAGTCCTTCATGATGGACTTACTTCTCTGCGAGCGTCTGGGGTTCGTGGCACCCCCCTCATTGAAAGATGAAGCCCTAAGCCGCCACTTTGCCAATTACTCCCTGTTGGCTCATCCTCTCTTCCATGCATATCGGGAAATTGACGGTGTATTGGGAAAAAAGGTAGCGGACGGAGTCCTGTTGCCACACATCCAACAACCAGCTGCTGACCTGCCCCGTATCCAGCAGTCCACATTTGGGTGGATAATATCCGGGCCTTGGAAGAGATGTTCTTGCCATTTTCCGGCGGGAGCATGTTGAAGCGACTTCAACAGTTTTTAATTAATTTTTTCTAAATTTTCTATTTTTCAAATAATTGACTCTTTTAAACCCCATTTATCTTTAAATCATAACTGTAAATTTATATTTTGTTAGTATACCCATTTTGATGCACTCATTGGTGTCAAAATATAAGAGAACATGAAGTTCTGTTTTATTCTCTCTCTCTTGAGTTGATCTCATTATAAAACAACCACCACGGTTGTGTAGATTTAAGTTGTAGATAAGAATTTATTATACTATTGATAATCAAGAAAGCCAGAGGCTTTCTAATAAAACCTCCCCACATTTGTTTAAATTTAAAATATTAAATTTAAAAGTTTTTTTATTTGCTAAAAAAAACACCCTAAAGTTGGCTTAAGAAGATAAGCCTACTTTACAAACATGTAAACAAAATTTTTAAAAATTTGTCAAACTATTTTTTTTTTATTTTATTTAGATTAAATAATCAAACAAAGATTTAATTATATCAATATATTGTTTAATTTGTAAATAAAAAGAAAAAAAAATCGCAAATGATTAACTTTTAATAAGTTGAATAGTTTACCGATTTCAAATACACGCAAAATCGGAGTTATTTCACTAGAGTTTGCAACACTCATTTCGTTGAGATATTCGTGTACGCACGAAAACTTAATTTAGTTTCGTGTTTTATCTGTGGCAATAAAAGTGCACATGTGGATTTAAATAAACCTTATCGAAAAAAGACAATTAAACTATTATTTTTGTAAATAATTAAATTTTCAATAAGTATAAGTGTCATTAAACTATCATTTTAAAGTTGTGTGTGATTTTTTTAAGAAAGCAATTCAATTACAAGAAAAAGTTCAAGACAAGACAAGCAAAACAAAAAAATTGTCTTTACTTTTATTTGTTTTCTTATAATACATTTTTATATTAAAAAGCTTAAATTTTATTATAAATAAAATGTCAATTTAATTTACAAACCTACATTTCTTTTTGTTATTTAATAACAAAAATAAAAAAATACGAGTTTTCAATTAAAACTACCATTGTTTTCTTCTCAAGTTTCAATTAAAATTTTAATCAATTTAACTACACTTTTTAATTGAGGTTGTAAAGAAAAACAATAACTCTTTTAATTGATATTATTATTATTTTAATTGAAAGAGTTTTAATAAACTGTCTGCAAATTTTTTTAGTTAATACTATCATTTCAGTGGTGGGTGCAAAATCAATTAAAATATTAATTGATTCAATCAAATTTTTAATTGAAACCCGTTTTTAGTTTTTTCTGTGTATGTTTCCAAATTTTCAGCTAAAAATTTTTCTATTTGTAAAAATTTTAATAACAAAAACCTCCATTTTTGTCACAATTTTTTGCACGTATACTTTTCAAAGATATTTAGACGTTATACTTAAAGTTGGTCTGGGTTCATCTCGGAAAGCTATGCTGCCATATAAAATTTTTGACAAATCGCGCGTTTTGCATATGAGACATCATATTAAAATAATTGTCATATTGTCACCTCTCCCTAGTAGGTTTTTTCTACTGCATGATAAAGCCATTTAAAAATGTCAATTCCGCTTATGAGCATTTTCGTTTTATTTCAACGAAAAATTTTTCGATGGTCTCCGATTTTTTTAAAATTTGGTATGTGTGTTTAGCAGTGGAATAAAAAATATTTTTTTATTTTGAAAACTGTGGGAACGCTGCAACTTTGAAATATGGAAAATTAACTTTTGTTGTGTAAAAGATATTGAAAAAATCCTTTCTGCATATTAATAGCGAAGTTTCAGGGTTCCAGAAATTTTATAATTTTGATTTTTTTTTTTTAATTTTTAAAACGAAAAATTAAAAAAAATATTTCAAATAATTTTTTGAAAAAACAGGAGAGTTGTTAATAATTTGAATGAATACAGAGTTATCAATGAACAATCTGACTCTCAAGCCACTATTCATCTATTTGTGTCATATTTCCGTAATACGGATGGCGAAATAAATCACATAAGCCTTGTAGTCATTTCCGATATTTTGGAGCATAACACAGTTGCAATTCATTTATTTCAAAAGAAATTTATAACATTTTTAAAAGAACATGTAAATGAAACTATCAACCAAATAATATATTGTTCTTATGTGCGCAGCCATCAGAATCGAAAAAATTTTGTAAACTTAATAAATCACAAAAAAGATTTTCACTGCGAAGCTGAATGGTACATTTTTGAAACACATGGCAAAGGTCCTTGTGACAGAATTTTAGGATCACCAGCAACAGCAGCAGCTTTTGCTAGTCCTCAGCGTCCAGAAGATAATCAAATAATTAATGCAATAAGCTAAGACTTTGCCTAACATTAATGTAACATTCTGCACAAAAGATGAATATGAAAAAAAAACAAAAATATTAAACTGCAGATTTAAAAAATCTGTTGCCATTAAAGGACCACATAGACTCCATTCATTCATTCCTTGTACAAGAACGGCAATAGCTGCCACAACCTTTTCAAATTCTGTTGAATTTCCAAAACCCATTAAGATTATTAAATAATTTCGCTTTGTATACCGCAAAGTAAAAAAAGTAATTTTAGATACAAACTTTGATATCTCAAAAAGTATTGGAAATTCCACTCTAAAATTTTCAGTATATTTAAAACACATGGTTAGTTATTTTTCATATTTTTAATTTTTTCAAACAGTTAAAAAAATTATAAAATTTCTGAAACCCTGAAACGTTGCTATTATTATAATTTTTTCAATGTCTTTAACACAACAAAAGTTATGACCATTTTCGACATTTCAAAGCTACAGGGTTGACACAATTTTTAAAATAAAAAAAATTATAAACAAGAAGTTCTGTGATAATAGTCGTTCAGTTTAAAGTAGTTTATTGTTTTTTAGTGTAATTATTTATTTAAATTATTTTTATTAAATTTGTTTACTATACAAATATGTGTCATGTCGTTCAATTTTTCAAATAAATTTAAATAAATAATTGACAATGTAAAGATATATAAACCAAATAATAAAGTTCACCACTGCTGAAGAAGTTGGAAAAAATCCATTAAATAATTTGTTTTATTTACATCTATACAATTAATTGTGACCATCACTAGCCCGTAATAAAACACAAAATTTAAAATTTAAACTGGTCAAAAACAAAAACGGAAAAAAATATTTTTTATTCTTCTTCCACTGCTAAACACACATACCAAATTTTATCAAAATCGGAAACCATCGAAAAAATTTTCTTTCAAATAAAATGGAAATGCTCTTATATATTCCCAGTAAAATCTCGGTAATAGGTTGGTATTATGGAACATGTTACCTGGTAATAAGTTAAACTCCTTACCCTTGCATTACTTAGCGACTTTTGGAATTACTAAATGCCCATTTGTAATACCAAATTCACATGTTTAAGTGTTTTATGGTACTATATAATTAGTTTGTTTCTATACAAAATTAAAAATTCGATTTTAAAATTAAAGATTTAAATAAAAAAAAATTTACAACACCTTACCTGTAAGTGAGAAGTAACAAGTTTCCGAAGTAAGTACTTACCTCGATGGATATGCACTTGTTAAAATAATAGGGTTTGTAATAGAAAGTAACACGTTACCTCCTTATTAGAAAAAGTTTATTTTTCCACCCAAAATTTATAAAAAATTTCGTGTTCGAAATTTTTAGTGAAAAATTTGTAGTTAATATAATTTATTTAACATCGAATATAAAAAAATAGAATTTTTTAAAAAAAAAAACCTTATTACATTTATACTGGAGGTAATATGTGTTTTGTGAGGTGTTACTAGAATAGACATGCCCTTGTTAAATAATAGAAAAGTTGTTTGTAATAGAAAAGTAACTAGTTACCGACCTTAGTTTCTTATTCCCAAACCTATTACCGGTAATAGAAAGTTTTTCTGGTTTATTTTGAAAAGAGTTACTAAATATTAATTAATTACTTTGAATAAATTTAATTTAATATCCAAATAACCAACTATTTCTCATTTAAATTAATATAAATCTGAAAAAAACTTATAAGATTATTCAGCTTTCGAACTTTTAAAAATATTAATTCTACTTTAATAATATTTAAAAAAAATTAATGAATCTTATTTAACTAGTTCGTATCTATTTAATAGAAATATAGATAAAATCATTAGTGTCCGACCGATTAATCGGTTTCGGCTGAAAATTTACAATCAGCCAATAATCGGTAATCGGCCGTTATTTGAAAGAAACACAAAATCGAAATTTGCTCTGCTAAAATTAGCAAAAACTCAAATTTTAATTTTTTGTATTAAAAATACAGAAATTGTTTTTTTTTTGAACTTTCTACATTTTTATATATTTAGTTAACTAAATATCGAGCTTGAATATTTATTTATTGAATTACAACAAAAAGGTCGAAGTAAAATAAGCACTTAATTATTATTAGCGAAAACTTTCACTAAATATTTGTAGATTAAAAACAGCCAACAAAAATTGAAATGTTAAAAAAACGTTTGATATATTTGCATTAAATTTAATAGAATGCAAATAACATTATATTTTACTGAAATTAGCAAAAATTTTTGCTAAAAAATGGTAGATTGCTGAATTTGGAAGGGCAGATTTTTATTTGCATTGAAATAAAATCTAAGAAAAACTTTAAAAATTTCACATTTTTTTAAGATTTGTTTGCTGATTTAGCAGATTAACTTGCTAATTTCAGTTTGCTAAAATATAATTAAATATAAAGTTTGTTATAATTTTTTTAAAAATAAAAATTTTGTTTTTTCGACCTTTAATTGTGCAATGAAAATGAAAATTATTCAAGTTTGAGGCCATACTCTATATTTCTTCATTAGGATATTGTCCTAACAAATAATCTATAGAGTTTTTTGTTTTCACATTTATTATTTGACCCTTTCAGGAATGTGTTGATAGATCTATTTCGGGAATTTTCTAGGTTCCCATCATCAGAACACGTTTTGACAGCGGTAACAATCCCATGATAAACATCAAACATTCATATAAACTAATTTACTCCCTACATGAGAACTAATTAATATATGAGCTTGAAGTTAAAGATTATAACCATTGATCAAAAAATAAATTGAAAACTTGTTTATTATGTGCAAGTTCCACCTCTGGTGGATATTCAATACACGTTTTTTGTTTCTCTCTCCTTTTTATATTTTGTTTATTCTATAAACAACAGGGGGAGTAAACTAGACGGTACTTTGTCTTTAATACAAGTTTGATATAATTTTTATTAAAAATAAAAATTATGTTTTTTCGACCTTTAATTGTGCAATGAAAATGAATGGGATTGTTACCGCTTTCAAAACGTGTTCTGATGATGGGAACCTAGAATATTCCCGAAATAGATCTATCAACACATTCCTGAAAAAGTCAAATAATAAATTTGAAAACAAAAAACTCTATAGATTATTTGTTAGGACAATATCCTAATGAAGAAATATAGAGTATGGCCTCGAACTTGAATAATTTTCATTTTCATTGCACAATTAAAGGTCGAAAAAAACATAATTTTAATTTTTAATAAAAATTATAACAAACTTGTATAAAAGGCAAAGTACCGCCTAGTTTACTTCCCCTGTTTTGTTTACAAACTAAACAAAATATAAAAAGGAGAGAAAAACAAAAAACGTGTATTGAATGTCCACTTTGCACATCAAACAAGTTTTCAATTTATTTTTTGAGCAATGGTTATAATCTTTAACTTCTAACTCATATGTATATTATTTCTCATGTAGTGAGTAAACTAGTTCATATGAATGTTTGATGTTTGGCATGGGATTGTTACCGCTTTCAAAACGTGTTCTGATGATGGGAACCTAGAAAATTCCCGAAATAGATCTATCAACACATTCCTGAAAGGGTCAAATAATAAATTTGAAAACAAAAAACTATATAGATTATTTGTTAGGACAATATCCTAATGAAGAAATATAGAGTATGGCCTCGAACTTGAATAATTTTCATTTTCATAACTAAATATTTGTAGATTTAACAGATTTATTTTTGCTGATATAAGCAATTTTTCTGCAAGGATTCTTCCAGCAAAAATGTTGCTGACTTTTTTTTTTAGTGTAACGAAAGTACATTTCATACACTTGATCGGGTTTCAATAGCCAATCCAGTGGGTTTAACCTAAAAATTGTTGGCGACACTACCAAAACGTGACACATGTAAAAAAAAGTCAGTAAAGTCAGCAAAATATTACTTATTCTTTTGCTGATATTAGCAATTTCTCTGAAAGGAACCTCCCAGCAAAAATGTTGTTGACTTTACTGACTTTTTTTGGAGTGTATGATGCGATTTATATTCTTTCATTTTCAATTTGTGTGTAATCTATGATTTTTGGTTTTAGTTTATTAAGCAACTGGCAGATAAACAGGCGATCTGAATATTCATCGTTATTTACCTTAATAAATTGCTGTAATATTCACATATTGTGTATAAATCCTCCGGTGATTCTTCCAACAGTTGCGTGTAGACAACATCAAGTAGTTCTGCCGATACTCGAAACAGTTCTTCATAATGGTCTATCATTATTCTGTAAAAAAAAACTTTCAAATGAAGTCAAACCTTTAATTATATAATTATTTTATTAACCCATTAGTGCAGTGTCCCGTTAAAGGGACGGTTAGTAGTTTGCTCTTCAGATCGAAATTTTTAAATAAAAATTTTAATTGAGGAGGCCATAACTTTATTTTCATTAATTTTCTTGCAGTGAAAAACAGTCATTTGAAATTCGTCAAGTTAACAAATTTTCGTTTACGTGTGTCAAATTAAAAATATTTTTTTTTTGTAAAAATTGTACGATATTAATTTTATAATAACAAAACAGAATTAAAAAAAAAAATTCGCGGTAACTTTATGCATTAATGGGTTAACTAAGGAATGTTAACCTATTGTCAATCTTCGATTTTGTAGACATTTGGATGTCATGGAGAAATTACTTAAATTGATTTCCATTTTTTTTTTTGACATTTTCAATGATCAATATTTGCCATTCTTTAACCTTCGCAATCCCAAAGCTTGTTACATACGTTGTGTACCGAAACACACCCGGGTGGGTTCTTAATATTTTACACATATTTTAAATAAAAAAATGCATTTACCTTTTGGGATAATGAAGAAGAGATGAAAAATAATTATAAGAAAGAAACTATAGCAAGTACCGTTAACCTATTATTGCCTATTGGTTTTTGAAATACCCAAAAAGGAGCCAGCTTAAAAAAATATAGCAAAGTCCAGGTAAGAAGTGCATCCAATTGATTTTCACAGACAGATAGATAAAGAAAAAACTACCCAGTCCGAAAAAGACAAACGGCAAGGCACTTTAGCAAGTGGTACAAGACCAGACAACAAGTGCTTTCCCAATCACATCAGTGTCGGAAAAGCACTGGGGAAACAAAATGTCCAACCTTGGCAAAATGTTGGTAAATCCATGAAATAGGTGGTCTAAAAATTTGTTTTCCAAAAAAATAGTTCATGTATAATTTTTTTGGTCTCTCCGGGATTCGAAACCTGGAAGCCAGATTGGCAGCCGGCAACTCTAACCACTGAGCTAACGAGACGCATAATACTTGATAGCTTAAAACGTAAATAAATGATAACTGATGGGTAACAATTGGCTGCTCAAATATGTCAGCACTGGCATAAGGTTTGATTGAAACAACTTGCCAACGTTGTGGAAACAAAAAAATTAATTTTATATGAAAAAAGTATTAAAAAGTATAAAAAAGTATAAAAAAATCACAAACAAAATGTTTGCCTTAAACCGGTCTCGAACTCGGAACCTTCCGACTACAAATTTTTTTGAACAAAAAAAATAAATGCTTTACCAACGTTGGCATAGTGGTCTCAGCCAATTCTGTGCCAATGATTTTTTCTGTGGACCACTGAAATTATTGTAAAACAAACACTGGCAAAACGCTTTTTGGAAAAGCTGGTAAAGCGTGTTAAACAAGTGTTCTGCCAGTAATTTATTTACTATTAGCCAGTAGTATACCAGTGCTTGATTTTTTGAAGCACTGTCAGCTTCTGACCGGGTAATTTAGGAAAATAATGGTGTAAAAATATACTAAAATATACTTTGATATAATCATATATATGCTAAGAATATTTCTTCCACAAAACAAAAAACAAAAATTAAAATACACATTTTACATTTTTATAAAATATCGATTATTTTCATGTAAACATTTAGTGGTTTACGTTTAAGACCATAAAATACATAGTTTATTCAAAAAACACCATTATTTTATATCAGTAATTAACTCTGAGAAATAATATCAAAACCGAAATTTATAAATCACTAAATCATAAACATGAATTTGTCATAAACATGAATTTGTCATGGGTGGTGCCTTTAATGCTTAGCCCACCTACTGGGGATCTCGATTAATAAACATCAAAGGCAGAAGGCTTCTACGAGCAGCAAAAGAAAATGACAAATCTATTGAGTTGGCCAAAACTCAATAGATTTGTCATTGCCGAAAAATTATAGATTTAAAAGATTTTTTTATTACAAAGAAAATTTCAAAAAACTTTATAAAGATAGGTGATGGTCATGATTTTAATTCAGACCATACACCAATTTATCTAACTCTTTCTAATTCAGTAATCTACAAAAACTATCCGCTAACATTGGCTAACAAACACACAAACTTTAAAGTTATCGTTAATGAAGCTCTTGTAATTCCAATATATATAGGGTAGCCAGACGTACTTTTTTCAGCATTACGCGTACTTTTTTTTAGTCAATGTACTGTTTTCTGCATAACCCCTAAAAAAGTACGCTAAAGTACTTTTTTTTGCCTTTTGTACTTTCATTTGTACTTTTTTCCCTGTTTAGTATCTTTAGTAACATTTTTTTTTTGTGCAGAAAGATTCACACAGTTAGAAGCGCCTTGATAAAATGTCTTTACAATCTGAACACATTTGTGGCGACTAACAGAAGTATTTTTTCGTGTTTTTTATATAAGAAGCAAAAAATTGCCAGTCTTGACGACTTTTCTTCTTTATATTAATCAATCGTCAGTCGCCAGCATTGTGATGAAACTCTTAATCAAAACAAATCGTAAATATTTTTGAAATTTGTATGTTTATTATTTCTATACATACATACCACATTCAAATGCGGCAACTGAGAGAATATTCAGTTTAATGTTTACCTTTTGGAGACAGGAAAGAAACAAGCTTCTAATTCAAAATTTAGAGAGTGAACTGACCATTAAAACTAATTTTGAATTTACATGTGTAGAGTTTTTTTTAATTTTTTAAAAACTGAAAATGCCAAAAATAGAATTGTTAACCACGTTGAAAAGAATTATAAATATTTGTAAAAATTTTTAATTATTTAAAAAACAAATAAAATATAATTATTTAATAATTATATAAACGAACCAAACCGAAATGTACAACACACAAGTGATATTTAGTATTAAACATATTAATATAAACTTGTTCAAATAAACTTTGTTTTTAAACACAATTAAAAACCTGACTAATTTTAAGTTAACATTTACGATCTTATTTTTATATTCTTTACTGAAGTATATGTTATGTTATTTTTTGTTATGTTATTTAATGAATTTAAGGACGTTTTCAATAAAAATACAAATGTACTTTTTTTTATCAATTGTACTGCTTTTTTTCTTTGATGTACTTTTTTTGCCAATTTAATATCTGGCTACCCTAAATATATATAACCAATTCCTAAAATAACTGAATTTGAAGTCAAAAATTAAATTAGCAAACTACCCTCAATATGATCTTTTAACAGCTGATGTTCTTAAACAATTGCCACACAAAGAAATAAAGGTTCTTACTATAATAATGCAGTTAATAATAAAGCTAGTTCATGTACCAATGCACCGAAAGGTTGCAGAAGTTCTGCTGATACCCAAACCAGGAAAACCACCAACTGAAGTCACGTCTTATAGACCAATTTACCTTTTGCCAAGTCTGTCTAAGCTTGCTGAAGGAATAATAATAAATCGTATAAAGCCAATCACAGAGCACAAAAATGTAATAGCAGCACACCAATTTGGTTTTAGAGAAAAACATTCCACCATAGATCAGATCCGCAGGATTACAGAAGTTATCAATTTCACCCTTGAGAAAAGTAAAATATGCTCTGCCATATTTTTTGATGTTGTCAAAGCCTTTGACAAGATTTCGCACGAATTACTTTATACAAATTGTCCATGTTTATGCCACGTAACTATTGCAAAATAATAGAATCATATTAAAAAAATAGATTCTTCCGTGGCAAATACGAAGACAAGTACTCAGATATAAAGCAAATTAAGGCGGAATTGAATCATTGTAGTGTTTTGTACCCAATTTTTACTTGCGACCTTCCGAACCCACCTAACACCACCATATTTACCTTTGCCGATGACACTGATATCTTAACAGTTGGCAGCAATAAACATGAAGCAGCGCAATACTTACAACCAGCTATAAATAGTATTACAAGTTGGGCCAGTTTCTGGAAAATTTAAATAAATGACACGAAATCAGTACATGTGAAATTTACAAACAAAAAAGTAAAAGTTATTCCATATACAAATTATGGAAATAAAATCCCGCATGAAAGCCAAGCTAAGTACCTGGGCATGACGCTAGACGCGAAGCTTAAATGGAAAGAGCATGTCAAAAAAAAAACAAGAACTTGAAAGCTTAGACTGGTTAATTGGCAGACGTTCGACTTTATCAATCAAAAATATACTTGCAGTATATAACCAAGTTATTAAAGTTATCTATGGCATCCAGATGTGGGGATGTGCCAAACCTAGTGTCGTTTGTATAGTTAAACAATATCAAAACAAAGTTCTTAGAAGAATACGTTTTTAACTCTAGACTAACTTGGGCAAATCATATAACTGCAGTTTACGGACGAACATATGCAATGCTTAGGACGTTATGGCCGACGCAACACTGCACACCACTAAACATAAGAACTCTGCCAGCTAAAACATATTTAATGCCGGTTTTGATGTATGGTTCTGAGGTCTTCTCGAGCTGTGATACTGAAAGCAATCGTACACTGATAATAATCCATGCGTAAAATTACGAAAAAATGTCATAATAACCAACTTTTTTGTAAAATAAACGAAAATTTGTACATTGTACGAAATTTTTTGTAGTTTTGACAATAATTTCGTATTTTTATGCATGGATTATTATGAGTGTAGATACAACGTGGTGCATAACAATGTTATAAGATACGTGTTTGGCCTGAGAAGGTTTGATGCAACATCAAGATACGAGTATACTAAAAAATTATATGGAGTTGAATAAACCATATTCATATTTTCCATATTCCATTTAAGGACTAAAAATTGTGAACTCTTGATTTACTTTATATTTTACTATTGTTATTAGTTTTTATTGATTTCTGTATTTTATACTTTAAAACTAATCTTACAATGTAATTTATGCTTTTTGAAAACCAATGTGCAAATAATACAGGTACAGGTTACCAAATAAATAAAATGACTGCTTAAATATATATGTATGCACCATGATACATAAGGAACAATAACATTCACCGAGATCTTGAAGTGGAAAATGTTACCAACGTTATACAAAAATTCACTATTTCTACTTAAAAATCGATTGGCTATACATGTGATCGAGTAATCCAGAAAGCTCCTTAATGCCGGAGATCAACCTAGTAGGCTCGTAACAAACGATGTCTAACAAATCCTTTTAATTTTACCTGAAGAAATTTGCTCCGTAGTCATATTTGACTATTTAGTTGTAAAGAAAATTTTGAAATTGTACATAAAAGATTTTAAGTTTTAAATAAAGAATAATAATAATCATTGAGTTTGTGATTTAACATAACAAATATCTCTAGAAATTCTAATAACAAAGTCCCCTGAAGATTTCCTTGGGCAGGAATGAAATCCGGATAGGGACACGCCTACAGCAGATTGTTTTTCACAATTTGTTAAATAAGTTTTGGGACTTTAGCACATTTAATTACTATAAATGCAAAAAAAAAGTAATTAACTAATAAGTCCCAAGTATGGGAAATCAAAATAAAAAAATATATACCAAATAACTTCTAAGACCTTAAATATTGAATGAGTGAAATTTAATCGATATTGGACAATGGATTCTGGGATCAGTCATTAATGGGTAACAATACATACCAGTGAAGCATAAGCAAAAATGTGCATATTAGAAAAGTTAATAATTTCTTCTTCAAACAAAGTGCGAACATTGTTATATGGGCCAATCTACTTCGCGCTACAAGTTTAGATATATTTGTCAAAATGTTATTGCATTTTAAACAATAAATGAATAAAACCAACATTTTTAAAAAATAAATATGCTTTCTGTACTATATAAAGTCAATATTTTGAAACAAAGCACCAGGGTGGGTTTCGGGCAACGAAAGAATATTCGAATCTTGAATAATTTAACAGTTTCTGATATAAATAAAAAAACTTACAAGGGAACTATCCGGACCTGAACTCGCAGAATTTAATGAACTTTAGATATGTTGTAAAGTGGCAAAACACACGATAAACGTATTTTTTTTAACTGCCCAATCTCACGTTTAAGGGTTTAAAATGCATTAGTTTTTGTATGAAAACTTGTCTTTTATTTACGAAAACTAGATTTATTTGTGAGCAGGGTTAAAGTACTCAAGAAAACAAACATTTTTATACCCATATTGCCTAAATAGAGGACCCAAAGTTGCCATATATTTTAATTATTTCAAATATAGGGGAAAAAGGATCTTCGGGTAAAGTGGCATAAAAACCGAACGGATTCGAATATCGGAAAATGTTCAGACAGGCATTGCGATGCATTATTTTTAGCTTAATATGGTTCGGGATACCACCCTTGGTATCCCGAACCTTGGTTGGTATCGGGAGTGCGAAGGTTAAAAAATTTGCGAAATTTTGCATGTTTTAATATATAACCGCATTATTTGCATTAATTTATATGGGAAAATCTCTGGATTTAAATCGTTTTAAGAACAATATATAATATTTTTGATGGTATCAGCATTTTCGAGTCAATGAATTTGCAATCATTTGCGATCGGTAGATATCAGTACTACTATAATTGTGTGTAGGTGCTAAATTGATCGAGTTATTATTTTGGTATACAGAGCCATTTAAGGTTAAATTTTGTAGCTTTTCACAGATTTTTAGAGTTAAAAATGATGTAGAATCGAAAGGGAATAATCCGATGATTTTATGGGTTTCATATAGGAGAAGTCCTCATAATCTGAGGGTTTTCTTTTGGAAAAAAATTTAAAGGTTTTTCTACAGAAAAAAGTCCTAAGAAACTGAAATTTTCTTTGGTAAACATTTACTAAAAAAAACTACCTTCCCACTTTAGTAATTAAAATAGCTCTAGATGGCGCTACGTATCATGGATCATAAAAATAATATCATTTCTGAAATCTTGAGGAACTTTTCTTTTATTTGAGTACCCACACTTATATGTTTCTACGCATACCGGAGCCCTCTAAAACCAGATTGTTTTTTGTTGAAAAAGTTTTCAGAGTGAGAAGGTTTTTTTTTTTAAAGCAAAAGTTCTATGAATCTGTGGAGTTTCTATAGGAACAATTCCTCGGTATCGAATGGCTTTTTAGAGTTGTGTCGTTTATGAACGAACTAGTTCAATTGAACGACTCACTCAATTGAACAATATGATTCGTTTACCAATATTCGTTTTTTTCGTTCAATCGTTCTTTTAACTCATAGAATAATTGCATCTCTATTCAATAAAATTGGTTGCAAAGCGCAATAATTTTTTTAGCAAATAGTAATAATATTGTTTTAAATTAGGAAAAACAATTAAATTCATAAAATTAAAATGTTTTTACACAAACTAACTCAATTTTTGTTAGAAAAGTTGCAATTTTTTAACACTTTTTGTCTATGTACAGTAAAATTTGTGAAAAAAAACTCGTAGAAATGAATAATGTAATAAATGCGTAATAAATTGTCAAACGAACTACACAGTTCAGTCACAGGTCATAACAAAAAAGAACAATTGAATGATTTGAACGAATTGACTCGAATTGAACGATAATGATAATTTTATTTTAAAGCCCAAAAAACCATACACATTTTCTATCGAAAAGGTTTCAGATTCTAAACGTTTTTTATATTAAAAAGTGCTCAGAACCCGAGGCCTTTTCTATAGAAAAACCCCAATACGAAAGTCGAAAGAGTTTATCTTTTATCTTGTATGCCTTATATGCTAATCACTTTTTCCTATAGAAAATATATCAGATTATAAACACAAATAGGGAAGCAGAAAATATCTCAGATTATAAACACAAATAGGGAAGCATTATAGGTGTCACTGAAGAAGAAGAAGGGAAGCATTATGTTCTGAGAACTTTTTCCTTTAGAGCATCATTAGAGTAAATGCTTTTTCTATTGGAAAAACGATTGTTCTAGAATAATATGCACATAAATTTTCTTGGCATCATATAATAAATTTGGATAAGGCACCTATAAAGAGAGAATAATGGGAATCAAAATATTAGAACGATCCGCCAAATTTATTGTTACACTCAAAAAAATAAGTTAGTAAAACATCTTGTAAATCATTTATACTATTTTTCAGCAAATTTTTTGCTAAAATTATGTTTTAAACTAAATATTTAGCTATACTTATTCAGAACTTAACTATTTTGAACCAATGTTTCACTAATATTTTACTAATGTTTTACTAATTTACTAACGACAACCAAACTGAAAGATATACTCAGAATGAATTAGATGTCGCGGAATGTCACGATGTAGTAGTGACGAGGAAAATTATACTAAAAAGTACAACTCTAGTAAGACATAATATAAAAAAATCAACCTTGCCAGATTTTTGTATCTGTTTTTCATACATAAAACAAAATTGTTGATTAACAACTTAAATTTTGCGTCGTCACCGGCTTGTGAAAGTAATTGTCTATTAATTAAATAAAAGACAGAATAAAATATTTAAATTTAATAAAGATTAAATGTGTATTTGTAAACAAAATATATATATATATATATATATAGCATAGTTTAGGGACATTTGCTTACTTTGGGGACTGTCCCCAAAGTTTTCGCGCCTTTTCATACATCTAGCGTTTAAGATGAGGACAATTTTTTCGATACACCGTATATTTCGGGTACAATTTTGGCCATGTCCCTAAAGTATGCGCTACGCATACATATATATATATATACATACATATATATATACATTTGCTTACTTTGGGGACTGTCCCCAAAGTTTTCGCGCCTTTTCATACATCTAGCGTTTAAGATGAGGACAATTTTTTCGATACACCGTATATTTCGGGTACAATTTTGGCCATGTCCCTAAAGTATGCGCTACGCATACATATATATATATATCTATATATATATATATATGTATGCACAGCGCATAGTTTTGGGACACGCCCAAAATTGTCGCCGGAATATGCGGTGTATAGAAAAAATTGTCCTCATCTTAAACGCTAGATGTATGAAAAGGCGCGAAAATTTTGGGGACAGTCCCCAAAGTAAGCAAATGTCCCTAAACTATGCGGGGGAATGAATAAATGTCTCTAGAGTATGCGGTGTACATACATATATATATATATATATATATATATATATATATGTATGCGTAGCGCATACTTTAGGGACATGGCCAAAATTGTACCCGAAATATGCGGTGTATCGAAAAAATTGTCCTCATCTTAAACGCTAGATGTATGAAAAGGCGCGAAAACTTTGGGGACAGTCCCCAAAGTAAGCAAATGTCCCTACACTATGCGGGGGAACGAATAAATGTCTCTAGACTATGCGCTGTGCATACATATATATGTATGCGTAGCGCATACTTTAGGGACATGGCCAAAATTGTACCCGAAATATGCGGTGTATCGAAAAAATTGTCCTCATCTTAAACGCTAGATGTATGAAAAGGCGCGAAAACTTTGGGGACAGTCCCCAAAGTAAGCAAATGTCCCTACACTATGCGGGGGAACGAATAAATGTCTCTAGACTATGCGCTGTGCATACATATATATGTATGCGTAGCGCATACTTTAGGGACATGGCCAAAATTGTACCCGAAATATGCGGTGTATCGAAAAAATTGTCCTCATCTTAAACGCTAGATGTATGAAAAGGCGCGAAAACTTTGGGGACAGTCCCCAAAGTAAGCAAATGTCACTAAACTATGCGGGGGAACGAATAAATGTCTCTAAACTATGCGCTGTGCATACATATATATATATATATATATATATATTAGGGCGGGTCGATTTAATAATCGCCCAAAGCTCAGTGAAAATCGTATTCTAGGGATCAAAATAAGAAACTTTGCGGAATTAACCATACCTCTAAAACGAATTCTACTACCCCGAAACTGTTGACTTTTGTCCCGTAGGGTCAAGTTTTGAAAAATCCCACTTTGACCCATGTAGAGTGCCCCAATCGAGTCCAAATGTATGACCGACCCCCACTAACTTTGAAGGGCCGATCCACCCATGCTCGTGGCACACCCCCCTGGAACTCCCCTGGGGGGTTCCCCATACAAACATTTCAAAAAATCTCCATTTTTGGCACTTTATTTTATTATTTTTTATTTATTTTATTTATTTTTAATATTTTATTTATTTTTTCTCTTTAGAAATTTATTTAGTCAGAACATATGTAAATGAAAAAAATAATTTAACTTAGTAATAGAAAAGAAATAAAAAAAATTACTGTTTGAAGTCTTTTTTGCTTTCAAGTCTGGGCAATTTCGCACGGCTCTCTTATGTCGTCGCCATAACAGCCTCTACATTTTCCGGTATAACTCGTTTGGAAACGCTAGCTAGCAATTGAACGTGTCGTTCTGTTGCAGGTCGTAAAATAGGTTGTGTGGGTTTTTTAAGCCACCACAAGACACAGCTGCATGTCGTAAACTTACTTAAGCAAAATCGGTTACAGGTAGAATTGAGCATAAAATTATCATAAAGGATTTTCCAGAAGTAATAAAAGGCGCACTTGCTTAACAGAAAGCATAAAATTATCATAAAGGATTTTCCAGAAGTAATAAAAGGCGCACTTGCTTAACAGTATTTGTGGTCAGATTAACGTTTAATTTACATGTAAGTATTTTATGGGCAGTTTTGACAACAAAATCGGTTACAGGTAGAATTGAGCATAAAATTATCATAAAGGATTTTCCAGAAGTAATAAAAGGCGCACTTGCTTAACAGATTTTGTGGTCAGATTAACTTTTAATTTACATGTAAGTATTTAATGGGCAGTTTTAACAACAAAATCGGTTACAGGTAGAATTAAAATTACCATTTCATTTTTATTACCTCGTAGACCATATATAACGCAACAGTTTTTGTGAATGCATTAAGTCGTTGTGAAGAACTCAAAGTGTGAAGTTCTAATTTCAGATAAAAAAATATTTAAAAAAAAAAATCATTCCAAATCAAAAAGTTTACAATGAATCCACCATCCTTTACACCGCAAGATGAAGCAATAACAACATCAACAACTATCGAAAACCCAATGAGTCATATACCCAGGCATGATGTTACTGTTTTTGGTGTGTCTACTGATTTCACTGATCTTAATTTACCAACCCATCTGGATATTTTGAGATATTATTTTTACTTGAGCGAACAAAAAAAATTGCTCTATAAATCATTCACTATTCAAGTACAAGATAAGTTGATTGGAATTTGGAAAAAACTTGATATGGAAATAATGCTGAAAAAAAGTGTATATAATAAATTGAATAGATTGCTTGTCAAATATCAAGAGCAAATCAAGAATAGAAACAAACACCAAGAATTTACAGAGTATGTAAAATCTCTGGAAACAATTTTTTTCATTGGAACATGTAAATGCGATTTGAAGGCAGCTCCATGTGCATGCGGTTTGGTTCCCGAACGCCTCAAAGAGTTTATGCACGATCAACATAATCAGAGAAGACTAACAATGGATGGATTTGCGATGGAAATTGAAGAGCAAGGAGCAACGTCTATGTCATCAATGCCAACATACCAAGATCCCGATGATTCAACATACGCACCGCCACCGGTTCAAGAAGATTTGGATATAAGCACAAGTTCACAATACACACAGAGATACGATTGTTTTAACTTTGCCTTGGTATGTGACAGATTTGGTGTGCCTGATAGAGTAGCATCAGCAATGGGAACCGCTCTTTTCCAAGATTTTAAAATGAAAGATACCCATGGCAAACCTCTCATCATGGATAAATCGAAAGTTCGCCGAGAAAAAGAGAAATGCAGACAAGAAGTGCTTCGCAAACGGTTAGATGATACCAATTTGTTAGCATTTTCATTCGATGGCAGAAAAGATGATACTTTAACGAGAGATGCAATTGATGAGAAGTATCATACTAGGATGGTAAAAGAACCTCATCTTGTTATTTTGAGAGAACCGAATTCTGAATTGATTGGTTACGTAAGACTGGAACATGAAACCGCTGAATACAAAACAACCAAATTAAATGATTTTTTTAACGATAAAAATATATCACTGAATGAATTAATTGGCATATGCGTTGACGGTGAGCCAACAAACACTGGCCCACACGGTGGAATTATACGACGATTCGAATTGCTGTTAAAAAGACCATTGCATTGGTTCGTTTGCCTTCTACACTTCAACGAACTTCCGTTTCGGCATTTGTTTGAAGCTTTGGATAAATCAACCAGCACTGGACCAAGATCGGCAACCGGAAAATTGAGCCGTCAAATCGAAACTTGTGAAACTCTTCCGGTAAGTTATTGCTATCACTCATTTATTATAATTGTCAACCGTTTTTAATTGCTTTATTTTTATATATTTTCAGGTGGTGGACGGCTTTCAGAAAATTGAGTTGAAAAATATGCCCCCTGCTCCAGAAAAAATTGAATTTTCCACCGATTCCAAGTACTTATACGACATGGCCCATGCAATTTCTAGCGGCGTGGTTTCAGTGGATCTGGCTAACATCAAACCAGGGAAAATTGTACATTCTCGGTGGCTCCCCAAGGCCGCTAGACTATTACGATTATATGTGACAACGGAAAATCCAGATGCAAATTTAAGAATACTGGTTGAATTTATAATTACATGTTATGTGCCAATGTACTTCAATATTAAGTATTACAGCTCTGTCGTGTACGGTAGTAGATTATTTTTCAAATTCATTAGTTGGTCAAGATTTCTAGAACCTCGTTTACGCAAAATTGTCAATAAAGTAATTACAGATAATTCATATTATGCGCATTCGGAAAATATCTTGTTATCAATGTTGTTTGATGATAGCAAAGAAAAGCGCGACTGTGCTATCAAGATAATTCTACGCTATCGAACCGATGTTGACGACCCAACGGGACTTAGAGCTTATAAAAAACCAGATATAAACTTTTATTGCACAAGTTACACGGAAATGATCAATATGAATGACATAAATGACGTATTTGAACCACCATTCACTCGAAGCATTCCATACGATACTTTGAAAGAATATTTAAATCAAGATGATCCACCGTTTAATGATCCAAAAATTCCATCACACATACAAGGAACAGAACGACACGTTCAATTGCTAGCTAGCGTTTCCAAACGAGTTATACCGGAAAATGTAGAGGCTGTTATGGCGACGACGTTAGAGAGCCGTGCGAAATTGCCCAGACTTGAAAGCAAAAAAGACTTCAAACAGTAATTTTTATCTTTTCTTTTCTATTACTAAGTTAAATTAATTTTTTCATTTACATATGTTCTGACTAAATAAATTTCTAAAGAGAAAAAATAAATAAAATATTAAAAATAAATAAAATAAATAAAAAATAATAAAATAAAGTGCCAAAAATGGAGATTTTTTGAAATGTTTGTATGGGGAACCCCCCAGGGGAGTTCCAGGGGGGTGTGCCACGAGCATGGGTGGATCGGCCCTTCAAAGTTAGTGGGGGTCGGTCATACATTTGGACTCGATTGGGGCACTCTACATGGGTCAAAGTGGGATTTTTCAAAACTTGACCCTACGGGACAAAAGTCAACAGTTTCGGGGTAGTAGAATTCGTTTTAGAGGTATGGTTAATTCCGCAAAGTTTCTTATTTTGATCCCTAGAATACGATTTTCACTGAGCTTTGGGCGATTTTTTTGCCTCCCCACAAATCGACCCGGCCTAATATATATATATATATATATATGTATGTTCAGCGCATAGTCTAGAGACATTTATTCGTTCCCACGCATAGTTTAGGGACATTTGCTGACTTTGGGGACTGTCCCCAAAGTTTTCGCGCCTTTTCATACATCTAGCGTTTAAGATGAGGACAATTTTTTCGATACACCGCATATTTCGGGTACAATTTTGGCCATGTCCCTAAAGTATGCGCTACGCATACATATATATATATATATATATATATATATATATATATATATATTTTTAATAATCTTGTGTGGTCAAATTGCAAACAAATATGCAATAGGTAGACAGACTAAAGCGAAAGACAAAGACATACATCTTAGGTAGATTTTTCTGTTTCCTTTTTCATATTGCAAAAAAGGGTTGTATATGTTATATTTTGTTATTTTTCGTTTCGTTTCTATAATTCTCTGCGGCATTTGCGTTCCTTTAAAAGATAGCATCATTTAGACAATAATTGATGTAAGTAGTTCAAAGATAATTTCGTTTATGTTATTTATATATAATTATTTCTATTGTTTTTAGATATTATATTAATTCATATCGTCAATTTGGGAGTATGAACATTTTTATATTTTGAAACGTATTGTAAATTATTTTAAAAAGAATCACAAAAATATGTTTTATGATTTTCAGCAAATAAATTAACTAAAGTATAATTTTTCTACAAATTTTTTGAGTTTTTTTCAGTCTACTAATATTCAGCAAAAATTTTATTAATTTTTAGCAAGGGTTTTTTAATTTCTAATCTACTAAGTGTTAGCAAAACTTTTGCTAAATCTACTAATTTTATTGCTGAAAAGCTGATTTTTAGCAATAAGATTTTACTGACATTAGCAATTTTTTTGCAAGCACCCTCCTGACTAAAATTTTGCTAACTCAACAAAATTTTTTGCTGACTTTACTAACTTTTTTATTTGAGTGTACCTCTTAACTTGGTTGCATCCACTAGGAATTCTTGAACACATCTCAAATGCATTACTTTTTAATTTCTTTATTATTTAGGGTTACTGATTGTATCCTGAATGAGACCAACGGGAAATGAAAATAGACTCTCAGTAGATCAAAATCCCCAAAGGGTTCTGAAAACTTATGTTATTTTTATATTTGTTCAATTGTTTGTTGGGTTAACGTTACTTTGTATTTTATGAATTTTACTTTCTAAATTTGATTTGAAATTTCTGTTTAAATATTTGTCACTTGTTTGAAAACTTTTGTAGAATTTACACGAAAAATTGTAAGTTTTTTTTATTTTAATTGTTTATAAATTTGTACTAATTTTTCAAAATCATTTGTAGTGAATAAACTTTTGCAAATACCATTTTGTGGTTTATTCAATAACCGTCAATTTTCAACAACTTAGCTCGTATTTAATTTTTATAGTCTTTTGAACTTAGGCTTTTTTAGCCCAATTTTTCGATTTTTTTATGTATTAAATTGAAATAAACTACTCAGGCGAAAATGGGATTGTATATGAACATACATATATGATTAGATACGAGCTTGTATATGATCATATATGGGTAAAATATATTTTTGTGTGCTTTAAATAATCTATGCAATTTTTAATTTTCTCCCCACATTGGAAAAAACACAAAATTTCTTGTTGCACAGTGTAATCATTTATAACCAAATATTTTGTCCTTTTAAAAATAATTTACAATACGTTACAAAATATAAAAATGCTCATACTCTCACATTGACAACATGAATTAATATACAGTGCACTTGCGATAACGTGAACACCCTGAAGTGTGAACGACGTGGAAACGTGAACAACTTTATTTTTATACAGACTACTATACAACGTGAACAAAGTCTGAAAGCTCTAAAACGTGAACAAAATTAGAGAGTATGTTTTTTTGCTTTTTGTTAAAGATAACATTAATAGTATTAATGATCCGATTTCATTAAAATTAATTAATTGATTTAATGAATAATTTCATTAACTGAATAAAAATTAATATCTGACAATAATAAGACACAAATAATAATACAATTTAAATGGAAAATCACTGATGCGCCTGTCCATAAAAAGGCAGAAACTTGTCTAGTCTGATTTAAAAGTGTTTATAATTTTTAGAGAAAAACGTTTATTCTTATTCTTAACGTCAACATTTCTGAAAAAAAAAACAATTTATATTGTTTTTTTTTCATTAAAATTTTTTATGATTAAATGATTAGATGAAGCCACGTGCCAAATGTTGAGATTCTAGCTTTGCTAGTTTATGAGATACGCCAAACGACCCTTTTTCGGAGATAAAGCTTCATTAAAAAAAAATTGGACTTGGTTAACAAATGAAGCTACTACATTGCCATGATTAGATTAGTTTATGCACAAAATGATTTTTTTTCAATGACCAATATCCTGAATATTATATTTGAACAAAAATATAAAGTTAATCGGCTTTATCGCATTTTTTTATATTATTTTAAAAATGTGTACAAGTGTACTCAAAGGGTTAAATAAAAGTTTAGAAAAAATAATGATAAAAAAAAAATTTAATTTTTATACAAAGTTGATGAAATGTGTATTTGAAAAGTACTGTTTATTGGTATGATTGTTAAAGTTTATTTCTGAAGTTAAATTGTGATTTTTTTTTAAATTTTCGCAACCGAAAACGTGAAAAAATTTGATAACGTGAACACCCTTGGTAAAAATTAGTTCACGTTTTCACGAGTTCACTGTAATATCTACAAAAAAAATAGAAATAATTATATATAACACAAATAAAATTTTCTTTCAACTACTCACATAAATGGTTGTCTAAATGATGCCATCTTTTAAATGACAAACTATAACATATACAACCATTTTTTTGTAATAAGAAAAAGTGTTGGGATAAACGAAGTATTTCGAATTGATGGCAATCCTATTAATTTAATTGTTTTCTATTATTGACGTTTATCCTTTTGTTTATTTTACTCAATGTTCAGTGTTACATTTATAATTGACTTTGTAACTGATATTTTACTTTAGTCTTAAGCAATACTCTGCTAAATAAAGCACGCTAATTAAACTTTAAATAAAAGAACGCAGTTTATTCTTATAATTCTAACAGGTTATGGTGCCCAGAAGAAACCCGTCGCGAATAAATTCGAAAAGTTTATACATTACGGTTGCTTAAGACATATGTAGTTTAATAAAAGAAAAAATTTAAAAAATTTTTTTTTGTATCGTGTAGAACGTTTCGAAAGTAAATAAAAATGTCGAGTGCTGTTGTTCGCATACAGCCGCTAAACTCGGAAAATTACGATACGTGGAAGCTGCAGATGAAGGCCATACTTATAAAAAATGACCTGTGGGCTTATGTCAGTGGAACAAAGCCAATTCCTCCTGTAACTGATGCCGAAAATCGTTTAAAATGGCAAGAGTTTGATCAAAAGGCGAATGCTGACATTATGTTGTCAGTGACGCCGTCGGAATTAGGACTCATTTCAGAGTGTACCACATCAATGGATATGTGGCAAAAATTGGAATCTACGTTGCAATCAAAAGGCCCTGCTCGCAAAGCCACCCTTTTGAAAAGAGTAGCATTAGCACGTATGAAAAATGGAGAAAATGTCGGAGAAATGATTTTTTCGATGCTTTTACTAAATTAAAAGAAATAAAAGTAACTGTAGGTGATGATTTTCTGGCCATTTTGTTACTGTATAGTTTACCGGAATCGTATGAAACATTCCGTTGTGCATTGGAAACGAGAGATGAATTACCAAATCCCTCCATTTTAAGGGTTAAAATACTGGAAGAAGATCAAGCTAGAAAAGCAAGAGATGAAAAAATAGAACAAAATGTATTGTACGTAAAACATAAAAAACAAAACCGTTACAACAAAAACAACAATGTTGATACGAATACCAACACAAACGAAAAGAAAAAGTTTACTTGTTTTAAATGTGGTAAAGCCGGACATTTTGCAAGAAATTGCAAAACAAAGCAGGTCAATGCATGTTCCATTGGAGAGAGAGCGATGCATAATACAATTGAAAGTACAATGATTTCTTCATTTGAAAACAGTTATTGGTGCCTTGATAGTGGTAGCAGTGCACATATGAGTGCAGACAAAAACAAAATTTTAAATTTCAAGGAATTAGAAAAAACGCTAAATTTAGCAAATGAAAATACAACAAAAATAACTGGTGTTGGAAATGTAAAATTGTGTTTAAATAAGAGAGGCCAAGAAGAGCGTGTAAATTTAGAAGAAGTTTTTTACGTTGAAGATTTAAGAGAAAATCTACTGTCAAATTCGAAAATAACTGATAAAGGTTATAATGTTTATTTTTATAAAAATAAAGCGCATATAATGGAAAAAGATAAAATTTTATACACAGCTAATCGTATTGGTAACTTGTATTATTTACAAAATTCGACAAATTTTGCACGAGCTGCAAATAACACAAACAATAACATAGATGCATGGCATTACAAAATGGGGCATCTAAATGAACGTGATTTAAAAAATATGGTTAAAGATAATTTGGTTCACGGTATAAATATTAATCAAACTGAAAAGTTATCACCTTGTGAAGTATGTTTAAGTGAAAAACAAGTTCGTCAACCATTCCCAAAAAGCAGTGGCCAACGTACAAAAGATGTATTGGAGATTGTCCACAGTGACGTTTGCGGACCAATGAGAGTTGCTTCACATTCAGGTGCTAGATATTTTGTGACGTTTACAGACGACTACTCACGCTATTGTGAAATTTTTGTAATCAAACAAAAATCTGATGTTCTGAGCGCATTTAGAAAATTTAAAAACGCTGCTGAAACGTTTACAGGTAAACGAATAAAAATGTTACAATCAGATAATGGTCGTGAGTATTGTAACCGTGAATTTGATAAATATTTAGATGGGTGTGGCATTCGTAGACGCTTAAGTTCGCCCTACACGCCACAGCAAAACGGCGTATCTGAACGCAAAAACAGAACGCTTCTTGAAATGGCCAGATGCATGCTAAAGCATGCAGGCGCTCCACCTAGGTTTTGGGCAGAAGCAATCAATGCTGCCTGCTATATCAGAAACCGATGTCCAACAAAATCGTTGAATGGAGAAATACCGTATAAAATGTGGTCAGGCAAAACGCCATCTGTTAAACATATAAATGTATTTGGTTCTAGAGCGTATGTATTGAACAAAGATAATTCAAATGGTAAATTTGATTCGAAATCTAAAGTGTGTGTATTAGTGGGTTATTCAAATGAGGCCAAAGCATATCGACTATGGTCCCCACAAAAACGTCATATTAAAATAAGCCGTGATGTAAAAATATTAGAAAATATGTATTTTAAAAATGAATACGAAAATATTTTTGAAAATCAAGATGAAATCGATTATGGTAGTAGTGATTTTGAAGTGTCACTTGATAGTACGTCACCACCCATTATAGAAGAATCTGATTTCGAGGGTTTTGAAGACTGCAATCTGGTGATTTCTGGAAGCCCATCCTCAATTGCTGAAGTGTTGCAAAGTGGTGATAAATCGTGGGTTGTAGCTATCGAAGATGAGTATGTGGCGCAATTATTAAACAATACCTGGGAAATTGTTGAACGCCCAGACAACCGAAAAATAATCGGTAGTCGTTATGTATTTCGACCAAAAGAAAATGGTAAGAAGAAAGTTCGACTGGTTGCAAAAGGATGCTCGCAGCGTCCAGGGAAGGACTTCTTTAATACTTACTCTCCAGTAGTACGATCAACCTCAGTGAGATTGCTGTCTGCATTATCTGCAAAAATGGATCTAGAAATCCATCATATGGACGTTGTAACCGCCTATCTAAATGGTGAACTTGGTGAAGATGTTTATATGGAGCTCCCTGAAAATTTAAATGAAGTTTTGGAGAAAATCAATTCAGGTGAAAATATTGGGTCGTCTAAGGAAAAATCTCTACAAGTAAAAGAAGTAGCAGTAAAGTGGCAACGTGCTGTAAAATCCTGTAAGTATCCAGTATGTAAACTTAAAAAAGCTCTATATGGTTTACGCCAGTCTGGTCTAAAATGGTATCAAAAGTTAACGTCTAAATTGCAAGAACTTAATCTCAAGCCGTCCAAGGAAGACCCATGTTTATTTGTATTAAAAGAGGATAATAATATAATTATGCTTACCATATATGTCGACGATTTATTAATCGCCTCAAACAACAAATCTATGTTAAATAAAATTAAGAAATCCTTAGCAGAATCTTTTGAGATGAAGGATCTGGGACCAGTAACATTATGTTTGGGAATTGAGTTCAACCAAAATATTGATGAACATCAAGTATTTTTAAAACAAAGTGAATACATAAAAACTATTCTGGAAAGGTTTGGTATGAGTGACTGTAAGCCAGTCAGGACTCCTGTGATGACAAATTGTAAACTCGAAAAGCCCAAAGATAGTGATGAAAACGTAATGAAAAAGTACCCATATCAAAATCTAATTGGCGCTCTGATGTATTTAGCTGTTAATACTCGTCCGGATATAGCATATGCTGTAAATTTTTTAAGTCAGTTTAACACAAACTTCAACGACGATCATTGGCAAGCAGCTAAACGTATTTTAAGATATTTGAAAGGCAAACAACTTTATGGTGTGGTTGATGCAGATTGGGGAGCGAATATGGCAGACAGACGATATTCTGGTTACGCTTTTATTTTGGCTGGTGCCGCTATATGTTGGGAGGCCCGTAAACAAAGAACAGTTTCACTGTCCAGTACTGAATCCGAATATTTAGCCATATCGGAAGCTACAAAAGAAGCCCTGTACCTGAAGGAACTAATACGTGAAATTGGTTTGCAATGTGAAACTATACAACTTTATAACGACAGTCAAAGTGGTCAGAAGCTGGCAGCTAGTATTGGGTTTCACCCACGTACGAAACATATTGACGTACGACATCATTTCATTAAGCAAAAGCATCAAAACGGTGATATCAGCCTTGAATATATGCCAACTGAAGATATGCCAGCAGATGTCCTAACAAAGGGGTTGTGTGCCGACAAACACATAAGATGTATTGCAGCCTTGGGTATGACCAAAGCCTGTGGTCACTAAACTCGTAATTCTCTCTACTTCGAGGGGAGGTGTTGGGATAAACGAAGTATTTCGAATTGATAGCAATCCTATTAATTTAATTGTTTTCTATTATTGACGTTTATCCTTTTGTTTATTTTACTCAATGTTCAGTGTTACATTTATAATTGACTTTGTAACTGATATTTTACTTTAGTCTTAAGCAATACTCTGCTAAATAAAGCACGCTAATTAAACTTTAAATAAAAGAACGCAGTTTATTCTTATAATTCTAACAAAAAGGAAACATAAAAATCTTTCGCTTTAGTCTGTCTACCTGCTGTATATTTGTTTGCAATTTGACCACGCTAGATTATAAATATCTATAAACATTTAGTTTAAAAAATTTAAATATTTTAGTTTGTCTTTTACTTAATTAATAGACAATTACTTTCAGAAGCCGGTGACAACGCAAAATTTAAGTCGTTTCAATCCATAATTTTGTTTTGCTTTGTTTTTTTTTTTAAAGAGAAGCACCACTCAGGAAATTTTTCCTATTTATTTATGTGTTGCTTTCTTTGGAAATTGGATAGTAGAGAGATGTAAGGTGGGGAAAGATGAAGGGCTTCAAACATGGCAACACTGTAATTGCGCGAGATCATAAGTCTTAGAACAGTTGTTGCTCGCCACCTGATGGAGAATTGGCGAACTTATTGAAGCTTTTTGGTTCATAGCCCTGATTCATTATTTTACTTCGGTGGTGTTAAGTGCTATGGGAACACCGAAGGTGGGAGCTGCGATACATATGAGGGATAGAAAACTCATACACATTATTTTTCTAAATTGATGTTGCCGTCACCGGGAATTGAACCCGGGATCATCTGTGTAACAGTCCAACGCGCTAACCATTACACCACAGCGCCCGCGATTCATTCATTCTGCGTATATCTTTCAATCTGGTTGTCGTGTACACTATTAATGTGGTAATCAGCACAATTTTTTTAGCAAAATAAATTAGTAAAATATTAGTAACACATTAGTTCAAAACAGTTAAGTCTTGAATAAGTATAACTAAAATTTTAGCTGAAAACATAATTTTAGCAAAAAATTTCCTCAAATTTTTTGCTAAAATTATGTTTTCAGCTAAAATTTTATTTATACTTATTTAGCACTTAACTGTTTTGAACTAATGTTTACCTAATATTTTACTAATGTTTTACTTATTTATTTTGCTAAAAAAAAATTGTGCTGATATTGTGGATTAATGGTGTGGACGACAGCGGATTAAAGTATTGTCTATTAATTCAATAAAAGACAAAATAAAATATTTTAATTTAATAAAGATTAAATGTGTATTTCTAAACTAAATGTTTATAGAGGTTAATAATTCAGTGCGGTAAAATTGAAAACAAATTTACAGACAGGTAGACAGTCTAAAGCGACCACCATTGATGTAAGTAGTTGAAAGATATCGCGATAATTCGTACCCCGATAATTCGAAAATCTTGATAATTCGTAACGAACTGTCGGTCCCTTGAAAAATTCCAATAATTCGTAATATTTCCACACGTTTTGGTCCCGAAAAGTTTGGTATTGAAAATGACCAAATTCAAAGTTATGAGCGAAAATGTGAAGGTGCCTCTAAATTTGACATACAAATCAGTATATTAGTACAATTCAAAGTATTGTCTGGTGTATAAAATATAACGTCATATTTTTCCACCAGAATAATATTTTAAATTCACCTCAAATGTTTTTTCACCACAAACATTTTTTTCACCTCAAAAATGTTTTTTCACCACACAATTTATTTTTTGGTAAAACCAAATTTAATGCATGTTCATGTTTTAGATTTAAAATTGTTGAAAACTTTTCTGTGTGAGAACTTTTTAATCTTTTTTTTATTTCATTGAATATATTTTCAAAATACCTCTCTTTTGATACTAAATTGCATATAGTTTCTTTGGAATCAAAATAAAAAAAGATCAAAAATAAAAATGATAACTAAGAATGGGCAGTTTAAAAATGAGTGTTACCTATTATTTCTCCTCTACTACATATTCAAGTTTCATTGCGATCTGAGGGTGTTAGACCCTGATAACAAATGGCTAATTTACAGTGGATTGCACTCGTGGGTACATGTAAGTAATTTTTACACATAAAGATTTTTGCCGAAAAATATTTGAAACTAGAACTAAAGTATACTTTTCTAAACTTTCCAACGTCAGCCCTTTGAGCTATATTAACGGGACATGTATCGTTTTTGAACAAAGTGCTCCGATTTTCACCTTCCTGGAAATATATTTTTTTAATACTTTAGAAAAGTGTACTTTAGTTCAAGTTTCAAATATTTTTCGGCCTGAATCTTTTAGGTGTAAAAAGTACTTACATGTACTCACGAGTGCTCCCCACTGTATATCCATTATACTTTACACCCCTGGGATGTTTACTCTTTCCTACCTTATCACATTAATGGCATCACTCATCGATTCTTGTTCACTTGTTGACTGAAGACGATCACCGGCTGGTGTTGATGAAGACTGAGAAGAACGTAAAATATTGGGCGCAAAAACGGTTGCCAAATTGTTGCTATCCATTTTATTACCCGTCAGTTGCTCCTTTCCCTCGCTATTAGTAACATCATCTGAGCTAGCAGCAACTTTAGCTAGAAATCTAAGCAATACATATAAAGTGTCACGATGGGCCGGAGGTAATAGTTTTACCAAATGCGAAATAGCCTCCAGTTGCAAACGTCGGTTACGTATTTCTTCAAAAGGATAAGAAACATAAAACACAGTAAAAAAAACGCACTCAAAAAGCTTTATAGTATTTATAAAAAATATATTATATGTAATGGGGGAAATTATTAAATTCGTGGATCATTTTGGATTCCTTGCTAAAGTCGGTTAATGATATCCGGAGTAGGAATTTGTTTCTACATATAATTATCTGCATTAAATTATCGGATGAAAACCTTTTTTAATTAATAAATAAACATTGCACGTTTTTTTTTTGTGTTTAACAAAAAACAAATGATCTTGAACTTGAATAATCTTGCTCACATCATATTTTATGATAAAAGATCGAAAAATAAACTTTTATTTTTAATTTATTAAAATTTAAAAGTAAAATATTCAATACAAATTAATTTTAAAATACTATCTTAAAAACACGAAAATAATTAATTTAAACTAATTTTTAAATTCATATTTTTTTAAAACACTCTTTTTTAGTGCACGAAGTGCTGCATTGAGATCAAAGGAGATACTGCGGTAGTTTATATATATTTGAACACCAAATATTAAAATTCTTATTTTGTTTTGACAAACCTAGCAAAAATCATTATTTTAATCCATAAAAATACATTCTATACTAAATTAACCACTAGATTCTCTTGGTGTCGAAACGACCCATAGTTGAAAAAAACAACATATGTATTTTTGAAGTGGTTTCAACTGTGGGTATTTTTTGACTTGTGAAATATCTTAACGCGATATTTCGAAATGTTTCAAGTTTTTGAATAAGTGGTGCAAAACATCATATTCTGGTGATATATTTTGACAAGAAATTCGCCATTCACATAAATCGCCATAAAAATCACCCTTCTCCATTTCAAATATTAACTCGCCAAACGAGTTTTAAAATCCTATATCTAATAACCCGTCTAAACCGTTCCGTAATCAGTTATTTTAAACCAGTGCAGTGTTACGTCCTCAATTCTACTGTCACAAAGTCGGTCAAGATAAAATTTCGTCAGTGTTATGTCCGCTTTGTAGCAGTCAAGGGACTGAATACTTTGAAATCCACTGCTAAAGGTTTTGAACCAGTTCAATAACCAGTTACATCCTCAACTACAACAGCACTAGTTGCTCCAGTACACTTTGACGTTATGTTACTTTTTCTCCAGTTACATGATATATCTGGGACCAAACAGTCAATGTTTTGTCACCAATACTATAGTCACCTGATTGGTAATTTCACCCTAATTAAACACTTTTTGGTGAACCACAATTTTGATTTCACTAGTTTCCTTAATGACGTTCCCTCCCTAAGGGAAGTTATAAATAAAATTCAAAATCCGTCCAAAAACTCCGATTTTTAGGGAAAAATTGATTTGCGCAACCTCTAAACCTCTTCATATTATGATTATAAATGCCGCCAAAATCGTCATCGGTAATCATGATCAGCCAGAATCATGTATAAAAGAATTAGGATCATAATATTATTATTTTTTATCCACAATCATGTTCAATAACAAATTTTTTTCTGCGTGTAATCATACTGTTAATGGACTATATTGTTAGTATTTTGTATGGAATTTCGTTTCGAGTGTATTGTGAACTATATCGCTGGACTATAAAGAAGTGGACTACAACAAACATATTTGGAATTTGGAACCGAAATGCAACACCTGTAATCGAGTTCTTATTTATTTAATGTTTAAACTAGCTAAAAAATGATTGATTTTGAAAACTGACTTATGTTACTTTCGAAACAAATAGTTAAAATGAGCTTTTTTAAACAATCAAACCTACTTTGTGTTTCCAAAAATGCTTTATAGAGCCCATTAGTTAGCAACGGTTCCGGTAAATCTCTTAAAAACTCCTTTAGAAGTGTAGCAACATTGTGTGGACACGTGTCTGGATCAAAAAACTTTTCGGAATTTTTATCAAAATCCTCTCGTAGCTATTGAAAATGTTTGTAAGGGATTAAAGGTAAACGGTACTAAATTTCACAACAAACCTGTTTCACTCGTTTTTTTGATGTGCTAACTCGAAACAGCCCAACTTTATGTAGACCATTTTCCTCTAGATAGTTTATACAGGACATAACAAATTTCGGTACCTGTAGTTCCTTACACATATCAATTTCAGCACAATCTCCGCTATCTAGTGCAGGACTGTTTAATTCAGATGAACTGCCGATTTCTTGGCTCTTTCTTCTAACATCCGTTTGGCTGCGTGATATTTGCATAGATGCTGATTTTGCCAGGTTACCGAAATAATTCCCCACCGATGGAGTTTTTGTGGTACTTCTAGTGCCGCTATTTGCATTGTCACAGCTGCCTGAGGGTAAACTCTCACATGAACGGACCTAAGTAAAGAAACAAATAAACATCAATACCGCTTATTTCTCAACATTCTCTCAACTGTACATACATTTTCACTAAGTTTGTGAGCATCTAAAGAACCTCCATTGCCAACTCCTACTACACCAGCACTACTGCCACTTCCTGCTACCCGAAATAGAGATGCTATAGAGTTTCTGGAGCCTCTTTCCATAGATGAACTTAAATTTAACATTTCACGTTTTTTATCATTGATCACACAAGATTCCAGGCTGTTTCCAAATAACGACAGACTAGAGGCTGGAATTTTAAAAATGCTTTCATAATTCAAACAATTTTATTACAAAGAATTATTAAAAATTTAATAAACATGGTGAAATTCCTTTAAGAAGCATATACACAACTTGCACTATTTATTTCAAGTGGGTAAACTTTTTAATCTTTTCAGGGCCATTATTACAACTTGCCAATAGCTAAAGTTCGGATGTTATCTGACAGATTATTAGTTTTTCGTTATTATAAGTATACTTTAAGCTAAAAGTGACCGATAAGCTAAAGGGAAGATATTGTTGCCTTTAACTTTAAACGTAAGGTTTATGTGTTTAAAGTTACCACATTTTCTGCTCTATAAAGAAGAAGAAAATACCGAATTTTACAACCGAATTTCACAAATTATTGTTTGTTTGTTAACAAATAAATAAAAGTACGTTGCCACTTCGTATTTTTATAAACCAATTCATAAACCAATAATCGGTTTTTAGTTTGGTGCTGCCACATTATCAAAAATATTAATTTTATTTTATTGGGAAGTTGTAATAACGAAAAACATTATAGCTCACTTTATTCCTCATTTTAGCTAAAGTTACTTTTTACTAACATTTACTTTAAAGGCAAGTTGTAATAACGGCCCTTAAACAATTACAATCATTAAAGCGTAATTTTATAAAATAGTACAATAATTGTAACGAATTAAAGGTAGTTATAGTAATGAGTTAAATTCATTAGATCTGCCCTCTCTTTAATATTTTGCTAAATGTTGAAATGTTACTACCCAGGTGATAATTGGATCGTATGATCGTATATATGGCTTCCGCCTGTACTTCTTGGTCTAAAACTTACAGGATAAAAATTTGAGACAAAAAAAATACATAAGTAACTCTAAGCCGTTCACATTTAAGGTTAAAATTAAGGAATCTTGGAACAAGCCCAAAAAAATTACTTATATATTGGGCTGAATTTCAGTTTATGGGGGACACCCCTAGAGAAAAAATCTGAATATGCCATCCCCTTCAGAATGTTCCCAGGAGTACGAAAATCATAATGAATAACGGGGCTCACGCCCCCTATGGGCGTGGCAGTCGAAAAACGACCCGGCCCACCTACGTAGACAATATGGGTATCAAATGAAAGCTAATGTCTTCACGATTCCAAAAATAGCCATAGTTGCAAGATCGGGCGGGGTTTTGCAGCCGATACGGCCATTTTTGTTAAATAGGGGCGGGGGTGAAAAACGACCCATGCCACCTACTTAGGCAATATTGGTATCAAATGAAAGGAAATGTCTTCACGATTCCAAAAATACCCGTAGTTGCCAGATCGTCCAGAATTTGAGGAAGATATGTTAATTTTTATAAAATGGGGGATGGACTTTTTTTTGTTTATTTCTTTTTAGCTCGGCCAGAGGCCGAGCTGGAGTTAAAAAACCCTAAGCCCGGCCGTAGGCCGGTCACGCAGAAAAACTTTACTAAGCGAAGCCAGTATAACAAATTTTCATTAACCAATCAGAAGCTTTCAAGAGTTTTCCTCGTTGGGGGATTGATTTACTATGACCTCCACGCGGTAATCCCTGGGTAACGCTAACAATAGTAATCTTTTCGCACAAAATGCTCAGTTTTGTTTGATTTTAACAAAATGTAAGCAAAAAAAAAGGAAAAAAAAAATTTCCCCCACCCCAAATTTTGCCAAAATGGCCATATCGGCTACAAAAATCGCCCGATCTGGCAACTACGGCTATTTTTGGAATCGTGAAGACATTAGCTTTCATTTGATACCCATATTGTCTACGTAGGTGGGTCGGGTCGTTTTTCGACTGCCGCGCCCATAAGGGGCGTGAGCCCCCTTATTCATTATGATTTTCGCACTCCTGGGGTCATTTAAGGGGGCGTGGCATTTTTTTTTTTTTTTCCAGGGGTGTCCCCCATAAACTGAAATTTTGCCATATATTGTGACTACCCTTTTGTTGGTTGTTTGTATTGAGGTTGTTATTAGTCTGGCCATTTAAAGAAAAAGTTCTCAAATTTAAGGTCACACCCAATAGAAATACGTGAATGGCAAGAAAACTTGGAAATGTAAAGTTTTGGGAAAATCAAAAGATATTTAGAGGCGGCTCAAATTGACTGAAATCTTGAAAAATTAAGATTTTTTTTAAATTTTTTGTTACGTTTCTGGACAAAATTCCAAAAACTACCATGCCAAAGAGTTGAGTCATATCCGAAAGAGCACATATTGGAAATTTTAACTTTCCAACCAAACGGTTTAAATTCCAAATTTCATACCAAATTTCAAATTCCTCGCTTAAGTGGTTTGGCGTGGCCGTCAAGTGGAGAGTTTTTCCCTACGTTAACCCCTTTTTGTACCACGTTCCTGACCGGCAATCTGACAAATATTATACCAGGGAGTTATTAGAAGGAACATATATTTCAAATTTCTGAACAAAGGGGTTTGGGCAGGCCGCCAAGGGGGGGACTTTCTCTTGGAATTTACCACTGCGCGATATAATTTTCAAAAATTCCACATACCGAATTTCAAGTTCCTCGTTTTGGTGGTTTAGCCAAACCGCCAAGGGTGAGTTTGTATATCAAAAGCTTAGATTTTCCAAGAAATTTTGTTCATTTCGTTTTCCCTACGTTAACCCCTACTTTTAACATGTTCCTGGCCATCAATCTAAAAAGTATCATATTCGAAAGAACATATATTTTAAATTTCTGGCCAAAGGGGTTTGGGCAGGCTGCCAAGGGGGAGACTTTCCCATTTTTCAAAAATTCTGTCTTTACAGATGGCTACTTGTGATAGGGTACCCACATACCGAATTTTAAGTTGGTGGTTTAGCCAAACCGCCAAGACGGAGTTTTGCTATCCATATATTATTTAGGTTTCCTTGTATTAAAGCCTGATATATCAAGAGTTTAGATTTGCAAAGAAATTTTGTTCATTTCGAAAAATTCAATATATGCCTTAATTTCGCTTACGCCCTTACATAACGAGGGAGAATATATAAAATAATAATTAATTTAAAATCTGTACCATCAGTAAACTGTTGTAATCGGTTATTTTTGGGCCGAGGTTTAGTCAAACAGCATTTATAAAAAATATATGTTAGCAAACTATTAAAAAAGCTAATTTTGTAGAAAAGCTGATATTTTTATAAAAAAATAAAAATAATTATTATTACATACGGCTATAATCCTTTTTTCCAATATCGAAAAAACTTGTAGTCATGGCCTTTTTTTTTGCTAAAATACGTCGTTTCTGTGATTTACCCTCAGTGTCTGAAAATATTTAATTTAAATAAATATAAAACCAAATTAGAGTGATATACATACCATTTTTCCACTTACGTGTTTTGAACAAAACATGTGTTTTGGTGAAAAAAATGTATTGGAAAACATGTACAAAACATGTTTTATTTCAAAACACGTCCAAAACACGTTCAGTAGAAACGTAGTATTAATTTTATTAGATTTGCAAAACATTTAATACTCTGCACATTTTTGTTTTTAGTATGTTTTCAGTTTATTAATGTATTTTTTTAATATAATAAAAATATTAATTATGTAGAAAAATATCAAAGTGTTCACTTCATCATCACCAAATTATTTGGTGTATAACTTAAAAATGCGGGATTTTTGACAAATTTGTGAATTGCTGCATATTCCGGTCATTTTTCGAATCAATAATAATAGATGGCGCATTTTTTTGGCTTCCCGAAAATGATGCTTTGTTGGCACAAAATTCGACATTTTCCAAGTAAAAAAAAAACTTAGTTGTTTATACTATTTCGTTCCATGACTAATTAGAGGAGTCTCCTGATGGGCTCTCACCGATCTTAGTGAAATTTGGATATGTGATAAAGAAAAAAAAAAAATAAGAGAACGCAGTTTTTTTACACGGCCCAAACTCATGTTTAGGGGTTAAACAATCTCGAAAACCACCGATTAAATAACATTAATTGCTGAAATTCCGCCAACAACGAAAGTTGCTTATTGAATTAGAAATTGATAGCTCTTTAATTGAATTATTTTTCAATTAAATAATAACTCATTTCATTAAAAAGTGATCAATATTGTATACCTTCTCAAAAAGCAAATAACAATTGGATAAAGTCTTGTTGCCATACCAAATGCTTTTTTATAGCTTGAATTTTATAATTCTCATTTAGTTAACAGATTTATTTATACTTATGTGAACAAAATCACACAGAAATTCGTTTTTTTTCTTTCTTTTTTGATTTTTTTTTTTTTTGCAGAAATTAGCCCTTTTGTTAAAACCACGAGTATTTTGTTTCTGGGGTAAAGTAACCATCATATAATGACAATCGTAATTAATTTTATTATAATTAATTACTGAAGAACTTTATCAGCTGGATTTTTACAGAGAGAAGAAGAAGAAAAAATGTTTATTGAAAAATTTGACGGACACAATGGGAATTGTTTTTAAAAATTTTTAATTTATTTTAAGCATTTTTTTGTTTACAAAAAATGGTCACATTTTTATTAAACAAAATTTAACTTAAAAAATTACATAATCAATTTTTTGATAATCTATTCGAATAAATTAATATTCAGATTTAAACCACTGAAATTAAATTATTTATCTAAATAAAGTATAAATTTATAAATAATAATATAAATTATTTATCTAAATTACATTTATAAAAAACAACTACATACATAAATATTACAAAAAACAACAACAATATGTTTTGATCAATAGTATAAAAAAATGTCAAGCAAATTCCGAATTTGAACAAATATATAATTGATTCAATTAATTTTTATTTGACAGCTTTTAAAATTTTCAACAAATCGATTTAATTGAAAAAAGTAGGGAAATATTTTTTTCTGTGTCGGAAAAATCTTAGACACCCCCTCGACTAAATGTAATAGCCATTAATATACATATCTTTTAGCTTAATCCAGCTATAATTCTTTAACAAAACGCCAGTTTTATTATCACTTAAAATACATTTTTTTTAATAACAAAAGTACTTAAAAGTTACCGGACATATTTCGTATACCAGATAATGCGTATCCAAAAGCTCTTTCATTTGGTACCCCACTTGTCTAAAATTTCTCTGAAACAATTCGAGTTCGTTCTTAATCACATATCCAAATCATATTCAAATCGGAGAGAACTCATGTAAGCGATAATAAATGGCAGATGTTTTCCTTCCAAAATGCCATGTAAGTTATAAGAGACACAAACCATGTGAAAAAAAATACGCCATCTGTTCTGATTCCCGTAATTTTAGGTTATACATCCAACACCTTGTTTATATACCAAATTTTCAGTTTTTAGGCCTAAGTAGATTCTGAAATATAGCATCATCAAGATGGAAAAATAATCAAAATATAGCTAGAGCCATTTTATACAATTCATAGTTCTCTGAAGCCAATTTTTGAAGTTATTTAAACTGAAGTTATTTAAACCACCAAAAAAAACTATAAGCTTTATCGTTTTCAATTCCAACAAGCTTATGCCAATAACACATATTTCGGGAAAATGTTCTCTTCAAATTGAGACGCTATTGGTCTTTCAACAGATAGGCGGACGGACAGATATAGGTATATGACGCATTCTTTTTGAACTCTCCACCCTCAGAAAAAATGTTGTCGGATCTAGTTGAAACTTACAGAAAGTATTGTCCTATTAAAGATAAGAAATTCATGGAACAACTTTTTTAATTTATCGAAAAAATGGGCGAAGTGGGCGGGGTCAAACTTTCAAAAATGGGCATATTTTTGAAAAAGGTACTAATATATTGGAAATTTTTCAGCTGAACTGGATAATTTTAAAAATTTTAAATAAATAGTTATCGATAGACATTTTTATGGGCTACCGACTGGTGAAATTTTTTTTTGAAAAATTTCAGAACTTAGTCTGAATTTATCCATTTGAAACCAAAAAATCGTTATATCTCAAAACACCCCCCGATTTTTATTTTTTTTTTTATTTTTAAATTAAAGAACATGTTATTATCAATAGATGTGCAAATTTTCAGAGAGGTATATTTTTTTGTTAAAGAGATATTAAATTTTGAACTTAAGTTGCCGAATTTCCCTTTTTTATTACAAATGTTTTAACACACCTTACACACAAACATACTGCTTGTTGTTGTTAATTCAGCTTTCACGCACTGGCAGCTGTATACGCTTGTTGTTGTTTATTTATTTATTTATTTATTTATTTATTTATTTATTTATTTATTTATTTATTTATTTAAGTCTACGGAATAAATCCTTACAGACTATTAACATAATAATTACAAAATTATAAATTAATATAAGTACAATATTTTTTTTTTTATTTTTTTTAAATAGTAGAATTTAAAAACAAAATGATGTTGCGTTTAATAATATTAACATTTGAAGAAAAATCTAACAAATTATAAAGATTATTAAAATCATTACACATTCTTATAAACGGATCAGCATCAGCATACATTTGACGATAGAATGGAGTATATAATGGAGTATAATTACGTGTTGATCTTGGAGGAACGAAAAGTACAACATTTTCTAACAGGAAATCGGAGCATATATCACCATTAATCAAATTTAATAAAAATGTAACGTTTAGCATTGTCCTTCTACTTTTCAGAGTGGGAAGCTTAACGAGGTTTAGTCTGGTTGTATATGAAGGTAGATTATTAATGGTATTAGGGTAGGTGCTTCGTAAGCAGAACAGCAAAAATTGTTTTTGCACTGATTCAATTTTTCCAATTTGAACAATGGATAATGGATCCCAAATCACAGATCCATATTCCAAAATTGGTCTCACAAGCGATGTATATAATTGTTTTGTTACATTGGAATCTGATGAACTTTCATGTAAACATAACAGTATTTTATTCTAACTAGATGTAAATTGATCTCGTATTCTTATCTTTATAGACGTTTTTATTTACTGATTAAATAACACAGACTTTTCGCTCGATTTTTTTCTTTTTGAGGATTTTTTTTTTAGTTTTAAATATTAAACCTTTTAATAGAGAATCTAAGAAATATTTAAAGTTTTTATTGAGGTTTCATAGACTTTACGATTTTACACCAAATTTAAAAAAAAAAAAAAAAAAAAAAAAAACAGACTAACAGACTAACAGACTAACAGACTAACAGACAGACAGAAGAAATATATTAAGTTTTTATTGAGGTTTCCTAGATTTTAAGATTTTACACCAAATTAAAAAAAAAAAAAAAAAAAAAACAGCATTAGAGACAGACGTTTTCGATGGTTTTTCTAGCTTGCCATTCTGACGAACCAAACTCTTTAACTATTTTCTTACGACCCCATTCTTTTGGAACTAAACTTAGAAGCATAATTTTTTCAGCTTTGCTATCTGAACTTTTGAATTTGTCCTTTATTTGGTTCAATACAACGACGCCTGCCTTGTGATCTTCATCGTTACATTTCTCCATCTTTGTGTTTTTTTTTTTAATTTTACTTTCAAAATCTGAATCTGTTTCTTTATCAGAATCATTATTCTTTGAAATAGAATTATATAAATTAAGTTTGCATGACTGGCATATCTTAGATTCATTTTTTAATTCTGGAAAATTATCCTTTAAATAGTTAGAAATCGGTACTAAATCTTTTGATACCTTGTGATTTGTCTTTTTAAGTGGATTAGCACAATAAAAAGAGAGTTTAACACGTTTCATCTTACAATATTATTATTTTTAACAATAATGCTATAAAAAAAAATCCTCAAAAAGAAAAAAATTCAAGCGAAAAGTCTGTGTTATTTAATCAGTAAATAAAAACGTCTATAAAGATAAGAATACGAGATCAATTTACATCTAGTTAGAATAAAATACTGTTATGTTTACATGAAAGTTCATCTAACAACAACAAGCGTATACAACTGCCAGTGCGTGAAAGCTGAATTAACAACAACAAGCAGTATGTTTGTGTGTAAGGTGTGTTAAAACATTTGTAATAAAAAAGGGAAATTCGGCAACTTAAGTTCAAAATTTAATATCTCTTTAACAAAAAAATATACCTCTCTGAAAATTTGCACATCTATTGATAATAACATGTTCTTTAATTTAAAAATAAAAAAAAAAATAAAAATCGGGGGGTGTTTTGAGATATAACGATTTTTTGGTTTCAAATGGATAAATTCAGACTAAGTTCTGAAATTTTTCAAAAAAAAATTTCACCAATCGGTAGCCCATAAAAATGTCTATCGATAACTATTTATTTAAAATTTTTAAAATTATCCAGTTCAGCTGAAAAATTTCCAATATATTAGTACCTTTTTCAAAAATATGCCCATTTTTGAAAGTTTGACCCCGCCCACTTCGCCCATTTTTCGATAAATTAAAAAAGTTGTTCCATGAATTTCTTATCTTTAATAGGACAATACTTTCTGTAAGTTTCAACTAGATCCGACAACATTTTTTCTGAGGGTGGAGAGTTCAAAAAGAATGCGTCATATGTGGTACTTATATTTTACTTTTATTTGTTTTTCTTCTGTATTTATGTATCGTTTTTAAATAAAAATTGCAAACTTTTTTGCAAATCCTTCACACTTCTTTAACGTACTGATAACAAAATTGTACTTACAACCAGTCAAATTAATTCCAATATTTAGTTCGCTGATTTTTTCCATAGAAACTTTCTGTACCATCTTTGCCTCCAAATCGGTCAAATTATGGAATGTAGTATCAAGCAACAAAATACGATCACCATTATCGGAAGTCCAGGTAAACTGATCTAAGCGTGTCCATTTTGATAAAGCGGACGGTGCGGTCAAAAAACTTGATGTTGATAGCTCCGCCGGTCGTGTTTGACTCTTTGAGCGACTCCTTAGTATTTTGCGTGAGACAAAATGCCCAACCTGTGATGAAGACTTTGATTTTTGCATATCTGAAGCTATAAGATGAATGAAACAAATATAAATATTGGCTTTAATAAATTTATACACACATTTAGTAGACTCAAATAGGGAGTATTGCGGTCGTTTATTGACATTAAATAAAATTAACAAACAGACAGATAACCGAATTTTTTGAACTTAAGTCATATGTGAGTCATTCCAAAAAATTCGGTGTTCGGATATGCGACTACGGATATCGATGAAAATAAACACATCGATATTCCACGTTCTTATGATATATGTGCTATATTGAGTTTTCAAAAATTCGGTGCAGTTCTCTCTGTTCAAAGTTCGGTATTCTTATCAAAACTGAGAGAAATACCTCAGATATATCTAAGACTTTTTAAGTCTTTATCCGATTTTTACAATTCTGATCTCATATGAAAGACTAGAACTTTTAGATAAGAAATTCATACATTCAACTTCGTTTTTGCATTTTTGCAAAACTTCCTGGAAAGAGACTGTAAAATTTTCTAACAATTATCTAAAAGTAAAAGACATAATCTTTCATATGAGATAAAATTTGTAAAAATCGGATATAAGCTTAAAAAGTTAGATTAGTTTAAACATTAGGTATTATTCTTAGTTTTGCTTAAAATGTCGAACTTTGAGATGCAATTAAACGCGAACTACACCGAATTTCGAAATACTTAATACAGCACATATATCATAGGGCCGTTGATAACATATGTGCTCACTTTCAATGAAATCGCAACACATCCATTCCACAAACGACTAAAATCGAAACGAAATTTTTTGGAATGAGCCATGTGCCAAAAACAGTTTTGTTATGTTTAGAAAATTCGTAAATATTATTGTTTTGATATTTGCATAAAAGTAGTAATGAGTACAAAGCACTGCGAATATTACTCTTAAGAATTTGCCAATAACACGTTGCTACACAGAAAAATCACTAGTGTAGGTTGTAGGTCCAGTTGAGTGTATTACAAAACCGCTTTGAGAAGCTGTAATTTACCCAAAAATTTTCGAAATTACGGTAAAAGAGTATTTTTTGCAACTGGCTCATTTTAAGATTTGTTACTCAATCATTTTTAATCCGATTTTGAAATTTAAAACGGTATTTTTTGTGCGTCCCGGCAGGCTAGTTGGTAGCGTGCTGGCTTATCAGAGCGTGGGTCGTGGATTCGATTCCCACCAGAAGCACTGCTCTGTTTTTCGCTACAACGCGCCGAAGTCCATAGTAGCTAGTGATCGGTTAGGGTAATAGTATATAATTTGTAATTATATGATTATGAATTGTGCGCCCCGGTAGGCTAGTTGGTAGCGTGCTGGCTTATCAGTGCGGGGGTCGTGGGTTCGATTACCACCAGAGGCACTGGTCTGTTTTCGCTACAACGCGCCGAAGGCCATAGTAGCTAGTGCTCGGTTAGGGTAATAGTATATAATTTGTAATTATATGATTATTAATTAATAAAATGAAAAATGATTATTAATTAATAAAAAAAAAACGGTATTTGGTATTTTCAAATATATATACTTTATTTACATTATTGAAAATGTAGAAATTTTTTTTATTAATAACACTGTGCTACGAAAAATTGCAATCACTTTTCAAGTGACCTAGTGTAGGTTGTAAGTCTATCTGAGTGTATTACAAAACCGGTTTGAGAAGTTTCAATATACGCTCAAATTTTCGAGATAACGGTAAAAGAGTATTTTTGCGACTGGCGCATTTAAACACTTGTAACTCAATAATTTTTCAATCGACTTTGAATTTTTAAACTTTATTTAAAACAAAATTACCTGGTCTTTTTAAATATATATCGTCCATTCCATGATAGATCGGCTAAAATAAAAACGCGGGTCATTTAAATTCCTTTATGTTTTGTACACGTGTACTCTAGTATGTCTATCAGTCACTAACGTTTTCAGTTTCTCAAAATTTTGTAAACTCGTGTTTTGTTGCCGATTTTCAGTTAAAAAAACAACTGACAAATGCTAAAAGTAGTGAACTTTAAAAAGCCATAAGATGGACTATGTCAAAAATTTAATAAGCATATGAAAGTGTCAATAGTCTGCGTAACGATCTGTAATTAAAAAGCAGAAACTGTTTTGCAAAAATGCATTCATAATGTAGACGTTTAAAAACGTTGGCATTTTTGAAAAATTTATACTTTTTGTAATAAAGTATACTTTTGTAATAAAACTTTGACTTTTTTGGGACCTAAATGCTAACTATTTTTAATGTTTTTTTTTTCAAATATAGCTTACTACATTTTTCCACATGAAAAGAGATTTTTTTACATTTCACTGGACTTTGAAGAGCATTATTTTCTAAAGTACACTCAAAAAAATAAGTTAGCAGAAAAGTTAGTAAAACGTTTTGTAAATCAACTATACTATTTTTCAGCAAATTGTTTGCTGGAATTATGTTTTCAGCTAAAATTTTAGTTATACTTATTCCGCACTTAACTGTTTTGAACTAATATTTTACTAATGTTTTAATAATTTATTTTGCTAAAAAAAAAAAATTGCTGATAAGCACATTAAAAGTGAGCGCTACAACCAGATTGAAAGATATACGGAGAGTGGAAGATTTTTTATGTGTTTTTTATACATAATAAAACAAAACGACACCAACAATGTGTATCGTATACATATAAATTGTGGATTAAAAAAACTTAAATTTTATGTTGTCAATGGTTTGTCAAAATAATTGTCTATGAATTAAATTAAAGACAACAAAAAATATATAAATTTTAAAAAGATTAAATGTTTATTTGTAAACTAAATGATTATAGTTACTATTAAGGTAGTGTGGTCAAATTGAAAAAGACAAGGACCCACATCGTACGTAATTTGTATGTTTCCTTTTTCTTATTGCAAAAAAAAAGGGTTGCCTATTTCATATTTTGTTATTTCGTTTTGTTTCTGTTCTAGAACAGTGGTCTTCATCCATATCACCCAGGTGACGAAGTTTTTCGGGTATTTATTTATTCTCTTCGTGAATATTATAACCAGGGTTGCTCAAAGTAAAAAAAATTCTACAAAGCCGCTTCTTGAAATGTACCAAAACTACCTGTATCGTTAATGTTTATTACAATATCTTTAATTTTTAATATCGTACTGTATTTACCAATATTGCTTTTATAGCTCTCAGAAAGCTTTTTTTGTTTTATTTTCCTATTAAAAACTTAACTAATTGTAATAAATTAACAACGCTACAAAATCTTTCATAAAAAAAATCCCTACTCTTTGTTTGCATCGTACTGAACGGTAACCATAATTACAACAATAAATATGTATGTGAGATAATTGTTTCATTCAGTAGCTAGTTAGCTTTCAACAGAGTAGGAGTATAGCGGATCTTTTTATGTTTTATTTTTGTTTGATACACTGAGAAGTTTTGATAACAAGCTACATAAATTTATGCATGTTTGTTTATATTTCGTATAAAAATATATTTCTTTACAGCATTTGAAATTAAAATATTTAATAAATATATGGGTTGTTGAGTGGGAAAACCTTTTTTTATTTTCTATGAGCAATTAGTTTTTAATTTAAAATTAATTTATATTCAAACTTAACCCTCAATTTACATTCTGCAAACAAATAAATTGATACAAATAGTTTCGAAATTTGTTTTTTGCTCTTTTTCTTGCAAAAATATGAAAATTAAAAAAATATATATTATATCAGAATAAATTGCACTGAAATATGGTTTTTACAGTAATCAACCAGCATTCCACAATAATATCTGTATTATTAGTTTTAAAATTAAAAAAATAGATAAAAAAAGAAAAAAAACGTTTTAAAACGTTTATTGTTCAAAAAACATATTTTCCAAAATATTTTTTTTATTTTAATATTTATCCACTAAGACATTTTTCTATTTTCAACTTGAGGGATATTTTTAATTTAAAATATATTTGAATTTTGTCATTTCTATTGATTTATGAAAACATTTTAAATTTTATTGATATTTATTTTTAATAAAAACAAAAATAAAACTTTTTCCGAGTGATATGGATGAACCCCTCTGATGTACATTATTGTTATTATCAATACAATATTGTTTTTTATCAGTACAATATTGTCCCTGTATTTTTTTGCAACAAAAAAGTCAAAACCCTAATGTACATACTTATTTTTAAAATTTATATTTTTTTAACACAACATTTTCAATAATTTCATAATTGTTATAACAATGAAAACAAATCTTGTAAGAAACCACAAAAAGAAAAACTCATCACTTCTTTCAGTGTAATACTCTCATTTTAAGTGTGTTTCTCTTTGTGAAGACCACTGTTCTAGAAAGATGCCATCACTAAGACAACTATTAATGTACCCAGCAAAAAACGCTGCTTACATGCGAGCAGGTTTGTAAGGGAGTAAGCCGAAAAGAATCCCTTACAAAGCTGCTTACACATGCCATGATTTTTATATGGCGAATTCAAACTTGGAAGCATTACTTTTGGGCAAAATAAGAGCGGATTTCAGCGCTTATAAAAAGCAGTGATTTCATGGGTTTCAGTAAAACCATATTTTATGTCTACATAACTACGTTTAAAAGTAATAATATGAATATACATAATTTATTTTACATAAAATTCTACAGATATTACTTATTTTATTTTTTTTACCGCTCCACGTGCTATCTCTTCAGAAACAGTTAAATGACTAATTATTTTTTGTTTCATACTCGAAAATACGAAACACAAACGGAAATTACCCGGGAAATTTTTACGATTCGTTTATAAGCCACGATATGAAAATTTCTGCATTACAACCTGCATCCTTATAAGGGAATAAGGTAAGCTGCTTACTACCTGCATCCATGTTAGGGAAAACAGGAAGCTCAAAATTTTTGATTATTTATTTTTCAAACAAGTTTTCAATTTATTTTTTGATCAGTGGTTATAATCTTTAATTTCAAACTCATGTGTATATTAGTTCTCATGTAGTGAGTAAACTAGTACATATGAATGTTTGATGTTTTTTTTTTTTTTTTTTTTTTAAAAAAAAAAGAGAGGCAACACTCAGGAAATACTTCCTATATTTAGTGTGTTGCTTTATTTTAAAGGGATAGTATAGAGATGAAAGGTGGGGAAGGATGAAGGGCTTCAGACATGGCAACACTGTAATTGCGCGAGATGATAAGTCTTAGAACAGTTGTTGCTCGCCACCTGATGGAGAGTTAGCGAACTTATTGAAGCTTATCTATCAACACATTCCTGAAAGGGTCAAATAATAAATTTGAAAACAAAAAAGTCTATAGATTATTTGTTAGGACAATATCCTTATGAAGAAATATAGTGTATGGCCTCGAACTTGAATAATTTTCATTTTCATTTATATGAAAATTATTCGTTTTAATTTGCTGATTCTCAATATTATGTAATAGCAAGCACTTACATCAGCGCATTTGTTTTATCCTGCTTCTAAAAACACGAAAATTTTATACTGGGTAAGTAGTTGAAAGAAAATTTGTTTATGTTATATATAATTATTTCTATATGTTTTCAGATATTAAATTAAATTGTGTAGTTAATGTGGGATTATGAACATTTTTATATTTTGTAACGTATTGTAAATTATTTTTAGAAGAATAAAAAAATAAATTTTAAGATTTTCAGCAAATAAATTAACTAAAGTGTAATTTTTGCTACAAATTTTTTGAGTTTTTTCAGTCTACTAATATTCAGCAATAATTTTATTAAGTTTTAGCTAGGATTTTTTAATTTTCAACTAAGTGTCAGCAAAGCTTTTCCTGAATCTACTAATTTTGTTGCTAAAAATCAGCTCGCTAATTTTCAGCAAAAGCTTTTGCTGACATTAGTAAATTTTTTGCAATTTTGACTAAAATTTTGCTTACTCAGCAACATTTTTTGCTGACCTTACAAACTTTTTTTGAGTGAATATTGACTATTTCCACATCTTAAATAGGATCTGTAAGCTGTAGCTGTCTAGTTTACGATTTGGGATTCAAAAATAACGGGGTTTTTCTGAGATGCATTTTAAAATCAAATGCGATTTTTTAATGAAACCTGCTTTTAAAATGCATTTTTGAAAACGAAACGGTATTTTTGTATTTCAAATCGTAAATTTGAAAATCATAGCTTTCCGACGCTTTTTAATTATTAAAATAGTCAATACACTTCAGAAGATAGTGCGATTCAAACTTTAATGCTGTTATGATTTTGTTGATAAAACTAAAGATTATAAAAAAAGCTTAAAAATCCTAAAAAAATCCAAGTTTGATATAATTTTTATTAAAAATAAAAATTATGTTTTTTTCGACCTTTAATTGTGCAATGAAAATGAAAATTATTCAAGTTCGAGGCCATACTCTATATTTCTTTATTAGGATATTGTCCTAACAAATAATCTATAGAGTTTTTTGTTTTCAAATTCATTATTTGACCCTTTCAGGAATGTGTTGATAGATCTATTTCGGGAATTTTCTAGGTTCCCATCATCAGAACACGGTTTGAAAGAGGCAACAATCCCATGCCAAACATCAAACATTCAAATAAACTAGTTTACTCACTAAATGAGAACTAATATATGAGCTCGAAGTTAAAGATTATCACCATTGATCAAAAAATAAATTGAAAACTTGTTTGTTATGTGCAAGGTCCACCTTTGCACATAACAATACGTGTTTTGTTTTGTCCTCCTTTTTATTTTTTGTTTCGTTTATAAACAAAAGCAGGGGGAGTAAACTAGACTGTACTTTGTCTTTTATACAAGTTTGACATAATTTTTATTAAAAATAAAAACGTGTTGCCAACTTAAAGTTCTATACCTTTATAAAAACACCCTTTATATAAAGAATAACCATACCAAATTTGGTTAAAATTGAAGGGGGTAGAGGTCGAAATTTGCATATTTTTTGACGGTTTTATATGGAATGAGTCATTAAAGGTGTTAGCATTCTGGTCCCAAAAAAGTCAAAGTCGTTTCTTATTACAAAATTTATAAATTTTTAAAAAATTACAATGTTTTAAAATTCTAATGGAGGGAAAAATGTGCAAAATGTAATCATTTGCATTACGAATGCATTTTTGCGTAAATTAAACAATTACAGCTTCCATATGGTTTTTAAATCTTTATAATCTTTGCTTCTTCAAATTTCACAACACAGAAAAAATTATCAACCTAAAATATTTAATTAAAGATTGAATTTAAATTAAATTTGTTTATAATTGAATAATTAATTGAATCAATTAATATTTTAATTGTCTTTAAAATACATATTTTATTTTAAGCATAAATCTGCAATAATTTTTTCATAGACTGTAGGTTAAATAGAAAAGTTTCAGTATAAAATACATAATGCATTTAAAGTTTAAAAACAAAACAATCCCAATGGACCACAAAATAAGTAAAGTATAACAGTACTTTAGAATAAGCTTTTTTTAAAAAAAATACTAAAGCCTTTTTCAACCGTGTTTGAGAAAGTAGTATTCTTTACAACGTGCTGACAACATGTCGCTGCAGCAAAGTCCCGTTAAATTCTGTATGTACGTCGTTGATTACTTTGCATTGTCATTGTCAATTTTGATCAAAGATAGTGCGGTTGTCATAATTTGATAAATAAAAAATAATAACAATAAGTGAAAACAATAAGTAAAAACTTGAATTTTTAATGAATTGATTTTTGTAAAATTATTTTTTAAGTGTTTTTCAATTCCAAAAACTTAAATAAAAATTTCTTAATAAAAAAAATTAAATAAAATGTGAATTTCTTATATTCAAACATAAGGCCCGATTCTTACACATTTTTGTAATTGTCCTAAATTTGTCTGACTATCTTACCTTGAAAAAAAAAAATTCTAGGTAAGAGTCACAAAAATTTCTGAAAATCGGGGCGATAAAAAAAAATTTACAAAAGTAGGCATAAGCTAATTCTACAATTGGTAGCATAAGCTTGTTCTAAATTTGTAAGCATAAGCTAATTCTACAATTGTTGACATAAGCTTATTCTAAAATTAGCGGCATAAGCTTATTTAAATATTATTTCAGTAATATTATCACGAGGGTTCCGTTTTGATTTTTCTACAATAAAATTAAAGCGTTTTTCAATACTTTCTAAAGTCTTTTTAAAGCTTAACGCTTATGCTTGCAAGCTTAATATAATATTTTTCTAAAGGGTTTTGGTCCATTGGGATGACACACAAAACCACACAACCAGACACAGCTTCTAAACACATATGCAAACAGAGAAGCAAGCCGCCGAAATTTTATTTGAGCTGCGCCGCCGCTGAATTAGTCGGCTGATCGGCGGCTTAATTGCCAGCCATTTTTAACGGCTGAGCTGAAATTTTTAATTCGGTTTTTTAAGTGTTCTTGAGTATTTAGTATTAGAAAACGAAAAGTATTATTAAGTACTACTCAATACTCATGTAACTTTTCAAGCTAAAACTGAAAAGTAAAAAGTTATAAAGCAAAATATTAAAAAAGAAATAATATGAAAAAAAACAATCAACAATCACGAATTTTTTTTTGCCATCTGAGAATCCGGAGGAAGTGGTAGATCCGGTTGCAGAGGATATTGAAGCAAATGTGAGCGAATCCTCTGGCTCGGAAGATGAGGATGGTTTTGGTGAAACCACGTTTTTCAAAAATGACGCAAATTATAAGGTAAAAGACTACGAAGCAATTTTAAGAAAAAATAAAATTGTGAAATCGTTTTGGAAAATTTCATTAACGGAACGAAAAGACAAAGGTTCACTTACTTTGGGATTATTTTGGAACCCTAACTCTTCGAGAGAATCCAACGCTCCAGGAATTTCGCTTTTGCAAACTATGTTTTAACATGGAGAATACCACATTAAAAGGGTAAGTGACTTTTGTTCGTGATTCACGTGAATCAATCGTGATTGCGCGTGAGTGTCAGTAGGAAAATATATATGTGAATGGGTGTGCGAGAGTATAATATTCAATTTTTTTATGCTTTTAACAGGTGGTCTGGAATTAGGTATTGACAAAAAAAAAAAAAAATACTCCACAAAAAGTGAATATAGGCTTGGAAAGCATTATATATTCGATTTTATAAAACCCTATATTTATAGCTGATGGTCCTGACAGTCAGTGCTAATATTGTTCATATATTAGTCTTATATTTATATAAGTTTAATATCATGTAAATAAATTAATAATTAATAAAACCCTATATTAAAAAAATCTGCTAAAATTAGCTAAACGAAGTTTAATTGACATCCTAATACTTGGCCTTAAATGTGAAACATACTTTTTTTTTATTTTATAAAAAAAAATCAAAAAAAAATTGCAAGAATGTAGAAAATGCCATTTTATGGCAAGGTGGAACATAATGGCATTTTTGGAAAATAATTGAATTCTGACAAATTATATTAAAAAAATCTGCTAAAATTAGCTAAACGAAATTTAATTGACATCCTAATACTTGGCCTTAAATGTGAAACTTACTTTTTTTTATTTTATAAAAAAAAATTGCAATGGAGAAAATGCCATTTTATGGGAAGGTGGAACATAATGGCATTTTTGGAAAATAATTGAATTCGGACAAATTATATTAAAAAAAATCTGCTAAAATTAGCTAAACGAAGTTTAATTGACATCCTAATACTTGGCCTTAAATGTGAAACTTACTTTTTTTTTATTTTATAAAAAAAAATCAAAAAAAAATTGCAAGAATGTAGAAAATGCCATTGCCGTTTGTGGCAAATGCCAAAAAAACTTGCCCAAGTCATTAGTTATTTTATCCTATCTAATTAGCATAGAAGTTGGTTTTTTTTAAAGATTATATCAAATTGAATTAAATCAAATTTTATTATACTATGTTCATACTAAACCCCAAATAAGCATTTTCTTTTTTTTTATGTTTTTTATTTAAAATTTGTATTGAATTTAAAAGTCAAAAACTTGAAAAAACGAAAATACTTTTTTTGTTGTTCAGTATGAATGTGGTTTTAGCATATATTTTAAATAAATACAAATTTATATAATTATAAATAAATTTTGTATGCCTTTGGGTTCTGATGAGATCTTTGGCCAGATCGAAATACATGCATTTGTGTATTTATAGTTCTTTAATATAATACAAAAAAGTGCAGTTAAAACAGTTTTTTTAACCTAGATGTTATTTTTAAGCAAATATAAAATTAATAGTTCTTAAGAAAACCAACGATTTTTGTTCAAGTCCCTTATTATTAATAAAAGTGTTAAAAACATTGTTTTATAAATAAAAATAGTTTTATTTTTAAATACAATACGTTTTTTAACAGAATATTATTTATATTTTCTTAACTTTTTCACTACCGACTTTTTGTTTAGTGTAAATTTCTATTTTGAATTCTGATTCTTGTTAGGTGCCCTCAAATTAAAACGAAAACGTATTATTTGTAAATTCTGATTAAAAAATCGAACTTTGTTAACAAATATTGCCACTATATAGCATTGATCAACAGTTTATGCATATAATGATTTTTTTTCAATGACCAATATCAAAAACATAAAGATTTTTTTTATTATCATACTTTTTTATATATTTTTAAAAATGTGTACACTGTAGTGTACAAGGGTCGTGAAAAGGTTAAGAAAAATTACATGGTTTTACTATTGTTTTTTTTTTATATTTAGGAAAAATTTCTTTTTTGGCAGCTCAGCCGAAAATTTTCACCAGCCGGAAAAAAATTGGCGTAAGACCATTAAGCCGCCGCCGCCGAAAATATTTGCTCTTGCGCCGCCGCCGATTTTTTTAAATCGGCTTGCTTCTCTGTATGCAACCGCATCTTTCACACACTTTTTTGTGCGTATAATATTTTTTTGTAGATAGTTATTTACAGCTTTTTTCATTTTTTGTTTTGAATTAAAGTTTTAATTGAAATTATCATTGTCGTGATAGGTGCAAATTCAATTAAAATATTAATTGATTTTATAAATTGTTTAATTGAAACCCGTTTTTTAAATTCATTTTCATCGGGATAAACATTAATTGCATTTATAGTAATTAAATGTGCTAAAGTCCCAAAACTTATTTAACAAATTGTGAAACAATCTGATGTAGGCGTGTCCCTATCTGGATTTCATTCCTGCCCAAGGAAATCTTCAGGGGACTTTGTTATTAGAATTTCTAGAGATATTTGTTATGTTAAATCACAAACTCAATGAGAATTTCTTGTCCTCGTCTAGGAGCGAGATTCAAAATTTGAAATATCAAAGAAAAAACAAAAACAACAACAAAATATTGTCACAATTGGCTTTGTCATCTTCCAAATACTATGTTTTTTTGACAGACCTAGCAATGTAGTGACGTTTATTCAAGTAAATCAACAATAGAAAATCATGTTTTCTATTAGTGTCAGTTACATTTAAATTTGCACAAGCACCTGCATATTTGTTATTTAAATTCATTTTCATCGGGATAAACATTAATTGCATTTATAGTAATTAAATGTGCTAAAGTCCCAAAACTTATTTAACAAATTGTGAAACAATCGGATGTAGGCGTGTCCCTATCCGGATTTCATTCCTGCACAAGGAAATCTTCAGGGGACTTTGTTATTAGAATTTCTAGAGATATTTGTTATGTTAACTCACAAACTCAATAAGAATTTCTTGTCCTCGTCTAGGAGCGAGATTCAAAATTTGAAATATCAAAGAAAAAACAACAACAAAATATTGTCACAATTGGCTTTGTCATCTTCCAAATACTACTCTGTTTTTTTGACAGACCTAGCAATGTAGTGACTTTTATTCAAGTAAATCAACAATAGAAAATCATATGTTTTCTATTAGTGTCAGTTTTATTTGTTAAAAAACCAAAAACGGTAGTGAGTTATAGACATCCTATAGTATATGTAATAGAGTTGTGTCGTTCATGAACGAACTAGTTCAATTGAACGAATCACTCAATTGAAGGAATTGATTCGTTCACCAATATTCGATCTTGTCGTTCATTTCGTTCAATCGGTCATTCGTTCATTTCGTTCTTTTTATTCACAGAACAACTGCATCTCTATTTAATTAAAACTGCTTGTAAGAGCAATTATTTTTTTTAGAAAATAGTAGTAATATTGTTTCAAATTAGGAAAAGCAATTATAGTCATACAAATAAAATGTTTTTTACACAAAATAAATAAATTTTTGTGAAGTTTAGATTTCTTTTTGTTAGAAAAGTTGCAATTTTATAACACTTTTCGTCTATGTATTGTAAAATTTGTGAAAACTCGTAAAACATGAATAGTGAGTAATAATTGTCAAACGAACCACACACTTCACAACACGCAGATCAGTCACAAGTCAAAGCAAAAAAGAACGATTGAACGATTTGAACGAACTAGTGCACTGACTCGAATTAACGATACTGACCGAGTCACCAAAATGAACGATTAATCCCAACTCTAATACGTAAGCAAAATTTAAATATAATTAAAGGGCTTGAGGTCTAAAAATTAACATTTTTGAAGATTCTTTCATTTAATAGACGACATACGTTCTTTATATTATTATTTTAAATAGGTATACGTATTATTATTTTAAATAGGTATAGATTTTTTTAATAACAATTGAAATTTAAATTTTTTTTAACTTTTTCAACATCTACATGGGTTTTTTCGAATCTTCTTTTAAAACAACATATTTGTAAATTAGTGTTTTGCTGAGTAAATTAAGAATTTTTTTGTTAAAATCGGTTGAAAATTATCAAAGTTATGGTAGCTTTCCTATATATATATTTCTTCAAATTTTCAGTTTTTTTTAACAAATTTTTAACTTTTACTAGGGTGTTTCCGAATTTTCTTTTAAAGCAACAATTTTTTTAATGTTAGTGTCATTTGTCGAGTGAATTTTCTGTGTAGCACAGTGTTATAATTTTCAAATTTTTGCTTTACACCATTTTTACTTTTAAAATCTTTGCTGGAAAAACAAAGTTTGTAAGTAATCATGTAGTAAAATATGTTTTTCATTGTTAAAAAATTTATAATATGAACACCGCACTTCGACAGCCATTTTATTAGAAGGTAAACAAATTTCAATTCAGCAATACTTTCTGGGAAGCTCACTCGCTAAATTTAAATTATGAAAAATCCATTTACTGTGTATCTTCCAACCTCCCTCAGCCAACCCCCTAAGAAACAAAGCTGCACAGTGTTTTTGAGAAACGTTTTTTTTTTTACATTAGAAACTTGTTTAGGGCCGTTTGTGGTGCAGAGTAACATGTAAAGTAACAAACAATAAAAGGTAACAAGGCGTTGCAAAACTTACAGTTATTTCGGATGATGTTTACATCAATACATTCAGTCATTGATGGGGGATAACCGTGAGCAGTAGCAGCATTAGTGTTGATTGTTGTCGCTGTTGCAGAAGGCACAGATGTTGGTGAAGAAGAATTAGAAGAGGAAGTAGCACCATGCCAAAGATTTGCTATAAACTGTGAGCTTGTGTGAAATATACCACCGCCAGCCGCGTAACTAAAGTTTTCGGTACCACCACCCGGCCCTATTGTAGGTCTAATATCATATGGTGAACAAGACGATGTTGCAGGAGTTCTATTGGTCATTGTGGGTGACAGCGGAGATGTGGGTGATGTAGGAGCCGAGGAAGAGGAACAGCTAGAAACTGATTGATAAACACTTTGAGGGTGATTATGCTGCTGGTTTGTGGGATTATTAGCGGTCCCGTCTTTTTGTGCCATTAGCTTTTGTTCATATTCCAGTTTCTTTTGTATACGTTCATCCAAAGCCCTTTGCCATTCTTTGTGAGCCATCTCCAGAACACCTGAGTTTTCATTTCCTCGAATAAAATCCAATGTTATTAGGGCCCAAGCATCCAAGGTCTGTACAGCCTTGTCGTTGTCTTCGTCCATGCCTGGGGGATTTATTTCACCTTTGGCCCGTATGTTACGCAAGTTGCGATCATAGTTGACACGTTTAAAGCGATTAGCATTGTCGTCATGTACACTTTTCTTGCGGGCCATGCGCAAGTAACGTTTAATTGTATCGCTAACCGATTGAGATACATCTTCATTGTCAATGGAACTTTTTCGGCGATTATGATAAGCTCCTCCTCCAGTACCACCCCCTTGCTTTTCGGATTCATCATCAGTTGTTGCAGCCCCTCCACCAGCCTCGGCCACCGCTTCTTCTCTTTTGTATTCTTTATACTCTTCGGCCAGTCTTTTAATTTCGTTTAATTGTATGAAATTTGTTTGGGTGCCACATGAATTTGTTTGTTTTTCCACAACCTGACGACGATGGAGTTGTTGTGTTTTCTTCCCGGTATTAATGCTTGTAGAATAGCCAGGCAAATTCAAACTAGACGGTGGTTTTCGTTGCCTCTGGTTAGTCGTGGTCATCGTCGACATTGTCGTTGTTGTAGCAGGTGATGTGTTGGTGGTAGTGAGGTAGTGGGTGTGGTAACTTCCAGATGAGGCAACATTTAGCGGCGAAGACGTTTTGCTTGCTGGAATCGTTGTTTTTGCGGAAGATGAGGTAGTGGTAGTAGTAGCAGAAGGTTTTGTTGTTTTATCATGCTGTTTGGGAACTTTAATGATACTGCTGCTACCGCCAAAGTGTAATAACGACAACATTGATGATGAATGTGAAAGATTTGTACGAGGCTTTGGTGGCATGGAATGTTTGCTAAGAATGCGATGTAGCTGTTGTTTTTTCAAAGCAGTGTATATCTTTTTTAAAGTTGCCCTATCGTTCAACAGATCAGCATTTATTTTCTCTGGTGGCACGTTGATTGTTTCGTGCAATGTTTGACTACACGATAATAAGCGCAATCGTTCCAGCAGTTGATCCACCACGCTTAGCTGCTGTAAATGTGAATGAGACTGTGGCAGAAATCCCGGCCCTCGCAACGAGACTGGCATACTACCCTCTACACTATAACCACAAGCTCTTCTTATAGCACTGCCTGACGGTTTGGGTCGTTGAGCACTGGGCGAGCTAGTTTGATCGGGCCGCACTGTTTTCGTACCCAACAATGTATCGGTCTTAATAGCCTCATCCAGTTTTAGATGGCTATGCAGTAACTCTAATACCTGATCGGCGTTGATAACCTCTTCTTGTTCGATGACATGTTGCGATCGTTGTCCAGTATGCTGTAGCAATTGTTTGAGACGTTTTTTTGAATTGCGCATTGCGCCGGGATACGAGGACTTACGCCGCCATAATATAAAACTTGGCTCTGCTGCACAGATTTTCTGAAAATGGGCCTCGATTTTTGGTATATCCTCTTTGCGATTTTGGGCGCCATCTGGTATAAGTTTACGCCCAGCATCGGTCATGTACTTCCATGTCTTACGTGTTAAAAGCCAACGTTCCCGCTTTTTCTCTTTATCTTTTGTGCTATAACGACGTCTCGATGAAGATGGCGAGGTTACAGACGCAGACGATGAAGGTCGTATAACAACAGGTTGTGTTTTAACTTGGACCGGATCTATAACTTTAACTGTTGTTGTGCTGGTGGTGGCAGTTGAGATGGTGGTGCTGCTTGTGGCAGTTTTATTTAACTCCGCCAAGGCCTCGTCTAAGGGTCCCGAACGCTTTTTGACAACTTGTACTGGACGCCTTAAAGTGGCACCACTCTTAACTTGTGTGGAAGTCGTAGACGGCATTTTAGTCGTCGCTGATAGTGCATCACCACCACTAGAATTCATACCTACAAATTTCTTTTTTAACTGTCCAAGATTAAATTAATTTAATTTTTGATCTGTATGATATGTTGATTTTAAAGTTGTTCTGCCATGCCAGTGAACAAGCTCCAAATGGGCTCAAAAAATATTACTAAAATTTAAAATTTTTGTAGGAAAGTGGTTCATCCAAAAGAGCCTTCCGTTTTTATTCAAAAATGATTCAGAAACTATAATGAACAATATTCTATTGGCTCATAAATCATACTTTTTTGGAGCCTTTTTGAATTGTTCACAAAATATTCAAATTCAATTACATTTCAGTTCTGAAGCATTTTTTGGATTAAACAATTTTCTTTAAATTTTTGTGTCTTTTATGAGTCTTTTTGGAAGGAAGATTATTACCAATCTCTTCTCCGGAAGATGCACTAGTAGAATTATAAAAAAAAATAACTTGTCCACTGGACAGTAGTAATTGCCAGTGTTGGCATTTTGGTACTTTCGGGTATTTTTTGGTGTTATCTATGTCTGGCGATTTATAATAAACATTTGTGCATTTTTACTAAATTTTTGCTAAATTTGACTCTTTTTAACCATTTATACAACACTCATGGTGCCTCTCTGTTGCCGAAGTTGTTATTGTTTTATTGATGAGAAATGTTCCACATACACGTTTTTGTATTAATCTAGTGAAAAATTTTGTTTAACGCTTAAAATAGACATTATTCGTTTTCATGAAGTTCGTTTCGTATTCGAATGTATTAATATCAAAGAGATTGATTATTTTTGGGTCAAGATTAGGGTGCCAGATCCAGATTCGCAAGAAGCTGGACATTCTGATTAAAAAAGCTGGATTTTGAAAAAAAAAAATGCTGAACATTTTCAAATCATGTTTTTTTTTTCTTTGCGTTTAACCAACACTTAGGGGATGTCCCCTATAAATGCAGTGCATTGTGCTGATATCAGGAAAATAGGTTATGAGGAGGAAAGAGGGAGCAGTGATTATGGACATTAGACTTCAATTTTTCAACATTGTAATTCTCAGGGAAGACCCCAGCGGGAAGTTTATTCCACATACGGCAAGTTCGACTGACTGATAAACGAATTTTCTATGTAATGCTCTGTGCGGTTCACTGGACAATCGACAACAGACAGATCTGATCTACTAAATAGGCGGGAGTAACGAAGAAAAACTCTGGCACTGGCGATAATTTTACTTATCTCCGTAGAACACTTCCCATTGCAATATCGATAGAACAGTGTTACCCAACTCACATTCCGACGATACTAATAGAGTTGGATACCCTACTGTCATTGACATGCGTCAACGACCTCTTTTGAACACGGTTCAAAAGCTCCAAAATAGATTTCCCATATATGGGAGTTGTATTCCATCTTCTGTCGGATATAGGTGGTATAAATAGTAAGGAGATCAAATGAGGTGAAGTAGTTCCTTCACCGATTTAAAAAAATCAAGGTACTTAAAAGCTTCTTTCGGCACTTGAGAAACATGCTTATTCCAACGAACATTGCACTGCATTTTCTTGCCCAGAACACCAAAAGTATCTGATTCCTCAATATGTATACCACCCATATTTACAGATGACAACGTTGGCCCCACATCCCTTTAGGACAACATACAACATTGAGTTTTGAGACGGTGCGACTACAAAACGCCCTGTCGCAGGATCATACAAATGGTCTCTGCACTCTTAGGAGGCCGGATGGCTCAGATGATTCAGAGAATCCCGAACCTGACAGGTAGGTACGTACGCCTGGCGGGTGCCATCTTTCAGGAGAACCGGGTAAAGTGGGCGATAGATGAATTTTCTTCATTTAAATCTCCGGGTCCAGATGGGATCTATACTTGTCGCTTACAGAGAGGGATGGACTTAATTGTCCCACAACTGGTTAGGATATTTAGATCGAGTCTATTATTCGGGCATGTACCGAGACCCTGGAGGAAGGTTAGAGTGGTCTTTATACCGAAGGCGGGGAAAAAGTCTGAGCAGCTACCTAAGTCCTTCAGACCAATTAGCCTGAGCTCGTTTCTCCTCAAGACAATGGATAAAGTCTTGGATCAGTATATTAGGGGCACTTACCTCAAACGAAAGCCGATACATGAGCTACAGTTCGCATATCAACGGGGTAAGTCTACCGAAACTGCTATCCATCATGTTGTCACGACAATAGAACGGGCACTGGAGGCAAAGAACATTGCCCTTTGTGCATTTACTGATATACAGGGCGCTTTTGACAACACGTCCTACGATGCGATTAGGATATCCATGGCTAGGAAGAGCATTCCTCCAATCATAGTTAATAGACATTGGAGAAGCTCCGCTCTAGGATAATCACGTTCGGAATAGGGACTACTTGTAGGACCGTGAATGCGACCAGAGGGTGTCCTCAGGGTGGCGTTTTGTCGCCATTACTATGGACACTGGTCATTGATGAATTACTCGAGGGTCTGAACGACTTGGGTTTCAGGACCTATGGATACGCCGATGATCTTGTCATTTCCGTTGTGGGCTGGGATGACAGGACCATCTCCGAGCGTGTGCAACAGGCTCTGAACTTCACTCTTTTGTGGTGCCGGGAAAAGGGGTTGTCTGTCAATCCGTCGAAGACAATCCTGGTACCATTCACGAGAAGGAGAAAACTTAACCTGTCTATGCCGGTCGTTGGGGGTGTGACGGTTGGCTTCTCTAGCAGTGTTAAGTATCTTGGAGTGACTCTTGATAGCTCCCTTACCTGGAACGAACATCTTGACCACGTCTCCAAGAAGGCCACCAGGGCATATTATGCCTGCCAGAGGCTTTTCAGGAGAACATGGGGCCTAAGGCCACAAATGGTCTAATGGTCGTTCAATACTATTGTTAAACCGATGATCACCTATGCTGCCCTTGCATGGTGGCCAAAAGTTGAACAGAGTAAGGCAAGGGATGCTCTTAAGAGAATCTATCGTCTTGCGTGTGTTTGCATTACAGGGGCCGGCGGAACTTGCCCGACGGATGCCTTGGGGGTTATGCTGGGGATCCCGCCATTGCATATTTCTGTAATGGAGGTTGCCAGTATGGGTTCCTCCAGACTTAGTGAATTCGGCGGCATCAGGGGGGGCGACCTAAGGGGTTACATGAGGATCGCACGCATCTTAATAGATGACCCGATTTCTAAGGTTGCGGACAGAGTGTCACCGGAGTGGATCTTTGATAGATATTTTGATGTGTTGTTATTTGACAGAGACATGTGGACCAATCAATCCTGGGAACTGGAAGATGGTTCTCAGTTGTGGTTCACTGATGGCTCTAAGCAGTCGAATGGGAACACGGGTGCGGGCGTCTTTGGACCAGGCTTCCAGCGTGCTTTACCTATGGGTAAATATCCGTCCATTTTTCAGGCGGAGATTTGGGCCATCTGTGTCTATGCAGGGGAATGCCTGCGAAGGGAACGCGCAGATCTCGCATATACATTTTTTCTGACAGTCAGGCTGCACTGAGGGCCTTAATGGCTTATAAGGTGTCGTCTGGGTTGGTCATGGAATGCATTCAGACTCTCAATAGGCTCGGTAGGGGCAACTCTCTAACCTTGGGGTGGATTCCTGGTCATGAGGGGCATGAGGCAACGAGAGGGCAGATTGTCTTACCAACCGCGGGGCCCGAAGGCCCTTTATTGGTCCTGAACCATTCTGTGGAATACCTGCGGGGTATGTCAGGGAAAGGCTCAGGGCATGGAGAGAGTCTGAATTCTCTGGTTACTAGGAAAACTCTCCTGGTCAGCGCCAGGCTAAAAGATTGATCTCTTTTTCCAGTAGGGGGTCGAGGCGGCTCTTGTCGCTTGAAAGGGGGGTTTGAGGACCCTGGCGTCGTACTTAACTGGACACTGTAATCTCAGATGCCATCTGCACAAGAAGGGTCAATCGGACACGGATATGTGTAGGTTTTGTGAGATGGTGTCTGAGACCTCGGAGCATTCTCTGCGAATATCCCAGGCTTTGTGATAGGAGACTTAGGTTTCTAGATGATCGCTTCATTTTGCCTTCCGACATCGCGAATATTTTGCCTAATAGGATAATTGGCTTTATAGGTAGCTTAAATCTGTAGGTAACTTTAGGCAGCACAAAAGACCTACATTGGTCGCGGTGCATGGTGCCTTCTGATCTAATCTAACCTGCCTCTTGCCCCAACTTCAACAAGACTTGGCCTATGATCGAAGAAAAATTAATGACAAATGTTGCTGTTATCTGCGAAAGAAAAGATAGGGTTAAAAGTTTGACCAAGAATTAATAAAGAAAAGAAAAAGAGAGGGAGAAAGAACATTGTTGGGAACTTTAAGTTTTAAAATACAATCAAATTTAAAAATTTTCAATTCAGTTTTCTGAAATATGTAAGATTTAAAATACTACACAAAAAATTTAACTAAAACTTAAAATTTTTCAATTGAGTCTCTCAAATCTGTGAAATGTTAATTGTAGGGGAGGATGTTTAACCTTGAAACTTTTCATTTTTCACTGCCTTTCCAACTTTTTATAAAAAAGTTGTTTTTCAAATAGCTTTGATTTTATAAATAGGTTTGTACACTAAGGCAGACAAATTGAGATTTTGGACTTGATGTAGAACAATATTCTAACTAAATATATGAAAATTTTATTTTTTAAAAAATTTGCTCCCACAGCTCGAACTGTGGCAAGGGTGCCCATAGAGCAATCAAATGTGTGATCAGCCCCCACATTTTTTGCAACTCCAAATTTTTCTTAGATCATACCTACTTTCTATGTTCAACAATTGAGGAGAATTGAAGCCATCCACATGTACTGGACGAGTACGGTCTTGGTTGCCACTGCTTCCGCTATCCTTCAAATCATCTTCGTCTTCTTCCACGATTTCATCGTATTCTTCTTCATCCACGCTGTATTCTTTCTCGCTGTGTTCGTCGGGCGCTATTCGTCAGACACCTCTTCTCGTTTTCATCTTTCTGTTCTTCCAATACACGAGTTGCATTTGCCATTTTCCGATTGATATCACAGGGGATATTCGGATCAAATAATGCTAGAGCAATAGCTTCACCACTGAGATATAAGAGATTTCCACAGAATCTTTCTGTTCTTCAAATACACGAATTGCATTTGCCATTTTCCGATTGATATCACAGGGGATATTCGTATCAAATAATGCTAGAGCAATAGCTTCACCACTGAGATATAAGAGATTTCCACAAATCTTTGCGACACAATCTTATCAATTGAAGCATAACAAACAATCGCTTTCAAAAAATTCAAATCATTATTTGGAGCTTTAGTTGCTCTGATGCACAGTGGGATAAATAACAAAATTTGTGGAAATAATTCGGCCATTTGTTAACTTGTGGTCCGATTGCAATAAAATTTGGAACATGCATAAAAGACATAAAATTTTTGATTTTGAACCTTCCAGACCCTTTGGGGGGCGGCAAAATGGCTGCCCAAAGTTGGGTACTTTTTTCATAAAAAATTTTGAGTGTTTGCCATTTTTGTGCTTCTCATCCGATTTTCAAAAAACATATTAGTAATCTTCTTGTAAAGATGAACAAAAAACATGCTTAGATGTGTGGGTTACCTCCAATAGTTTCCGAGATATTCCGATTTGAAAATGTGAAATTCCAAATTTTGTACGACTCAGGTCCAAAGTTTTTCGAATATCGGCAGAAAATTGGGACCAATTTTCGTTTTAAAATAACGGTTATTTAGCCAATAAAATTCTTGATTGAATAAAAAAAAAATTAGTTCAATATCTTGTTCCAGTCAAAAATTACATTAGTTTAAAGTAGAAATTAAAAAAAAAGTAAATTTTGGCGATATATTCCCCAAAAAGCACCAAACTTCTTATCGCTCCAGACAAATATTTTTCTTCTGAACATATAAAGTATGTATACTTTTCTGGAAGGTCTTTTTATATAAATGCGAGTTGTGGTAAAAAAATTTTGACTTGTAAATACTTTTCCCCCCATCCGCTTCCAAAGTCATATTTTTGAGGTAAATATCAACTTTAACTCACAGTTAAAATTTGTGCACGCCTACAATTGGGTAGGGGAAACCGGTTTTAGATACTCCAACAGATACCTAATGTAGTGTGTAAGGCATTTCCAATCCCCGCTTTAAATGACGACATGGCAGCAAAAAACGAAAAAAATCCCATTTTTGGAATTTTTTTTTTATTTGTAGGAATTGTGGGATTGTTTTCAGAAAATCATAATTTCTGAAATTTGTTTCGATTTGCTGACCTTAAAGTCTAGTTAAATCCACAAAATCATTGGATTATGTCTATTAATAAATATTTTATTGAATAGTGAAAATTTTTATTTAAGCAAAAACTGACATTTTTCCCTTCATATTTGGATTACCCAAGTTTTTGTTTTACCATGATGGCTAAATTCAACCTTTTTAAAAAAAATCGCAATCTACAGGTAATTTTCTTTTCAACGATACCAAACACTGGTATGTTATGTTCATAACTTCTAAACAGAAAATCTTCAAATGTTAGCCCTTATTCATATATTTCTTCTAATGTGTCCTCGTATCAGTGTTGCCATGTATTTTTTTCAAAAAACTGTAAGAAAAAACTGTTTTTTAAGAAAAAACTGTTTTTTTTTCTTTTAATAAAAAACAGTAGGAAAAACAGTTAATATGTGCATTTTGAATTCAATTGCATTTAATTTAAACATAAAACAACATAAAAAACATTAAACACATAACATATTTATATACACAGAAAAAAATATTTTTTTTGTGGACTAACTTTTAATTATACTAACAAAAAAAAAATATTTTCAAATGTATGTTGTTATAAAACTACATTTTAATTAACAATAGGAATAATATGTTTTTTTTTATGTGTACTTGTTTAAAGTAAAAAAAAAAAAAATAATATAAAAAAACATATTTATATTTATATTAATTATTTAACATATAGCAAAAAATAACTACCAAATCATAAAAAAACAAAATAATTCATCACATTTTGAGATCTTACTTAATTACATAAAAATATCAGTTATACATTTTTTGATTAAATTTGATTTTCATTTAGTTTGATTTCACACAAAATTTTAACACAAACAAATGCTAAAAAGGGAATTAAAATGCATTGCATTCAATGTGTAGTATTATTTTTTATTGAAACATTTTGTGCAACTTTTATATTAAATTTACAAATTCAAATAAAAGAAAGTAAATCGAGCAGGTAAACTGTTAAAAACTGGAAAAACTGGAACAAAAAGGGTGAAATTAAACAAAAACTGTTTTTTTTCATGAAAAACTGGAAAACTGTAACGCATCCTAAAAAACTCTTAAAAACAGTTAAAACTGGCAATATGGTAACACTGCCTCGTATTCACATCTTACATAATTGGGTCAGGTAAAAAGGGTTTTATGATGTTCTTCATTAATGAAAAAAAAAGACAAACAAATTAGGTTGTTTCTTTATTTAATACAAAATAATCGGACACATCATTATTTATATCTAACAGATAAGGCAAATCTTTTAATTCTTCATTATTTACAGATGCCAATGTGTTATAAGAAATAAATCGTTTTCTCATTGACGACAGGACGGGATCGGAAGACAGTAATAGGTTATTGAAAATATCTTCGTTCTGTGATTGCCTTGAACATTTTCTGGAACTGAACAATTGGGCATGTTTGAAATCTCGATTCCTTGCTTCCTGAGCTTCTTCTGTTAGTTCACCTAGAGGAAGAATGTTTGATTCAATGATGATTTTTAAATGGCACAATACCTTATGAACTGTTGGTGTCATTTCTTTCGAGGGATATAATGATAATAGAAGTTTTGTTATTTCGTCGGTATATACTCCAAATTTTGAGGAATTTAGTTTATGTTTACTATTAATTGCCATTAACATGATGTTGATCTTTCGAAGCAACTCCTTGTCAGTTCCTGTTATTATTGAAGTAATTTCAAAATCTCTAAAAAACCTTCTTGCTGTATTGCCATCGTTTGTAGTTCCGCAACTAGCAAGTGGTTTATCTATGTTTAAGCCTGTCTGCCTTTTAAAAACTTCTTGTATCCTCCTTTTTTCATCTGCCCTCATTTCTGACATTTCTTCGTTGTTTCTTACTGATTTTGTTTCATTTCCTGCTATGCTTTTAAACTTTAAATCATATGCTATGTGTAAGAAGTGTTCCATGAACCGAATGCGGGCATGTAAGGGGGATATGCCAAAACCCAATACTTTTTTATTAATAGTCCTTTCTTTGGAAACATTTGAAAACTGTGATTTCTTTTCATTGCATATACTGCATTCCCAAGTTGAGAGCGTGTCTGTTATGGCATTGCAAACCTTTCCATCGATCATTGTAAGGCTCAAATCAAAAGATATATTCAACTTGTAATCACCAATCTCAATACAAATTGGCTCCAAAGTACATTTTTCTCCTTCTATATAATCCACCAAATTATTAGTAGTAGAGTTTGACTCTTTTATATACTCGAAACCAATGGGTCTGTAAAAAGCTTTGGATCCAGGTGCTGAATTGATCCATACATCATCGAAAGCATTACTTGTTGAAGGCTCAGTAGTAGAATATGAGCGAATTCTTAATGGAACTAACGATAACATGAATACGCTCTTATATTCTGATTTGTTCTGGCCTTCGGAAGCATGTTTGTATTCAGGAAGGGCTGATAAGCCATCACATCCCCACTTGCACATTAGTACAACATCGCAATTATTGACTCTTTCCAGCTGATCTCTAGAAAAGTCAGAAATAATCCTAGATGCTGTGTTTTCGAGCAGAGTAGACAATTCAATGCAAGCTTCATGTTCATTAACAGCAATAGGTTTTGGTAAGATACTATCCTTTATTGCAATGGCTTCTTCTTCTGTAAAATCTGTATCCGATGAAGGGGTGGGATGCTTTTAACAATCATTTTAAGCCGTTTTGGTGATGCAGTTGGTAGAACATCTGCGATTTGCAACGCCTCTTTAGGGCGATTTTCTTTTTTTAACATTTCCTTAAACGTGTCAGAAACTTCTGTATTTGAATGCGTAGAAAGAGTAATCGATGTTCTTTTTTTTAGATTTTGCACACAAATCATTATAAGGCTTACAGGGTGCACCAACAGCAGAAAATTTTATCTCCAGGCTATCATTCATCCACTTATAATATTTTGTTTTAAATTTCAGAATAGAGCCGGAAACGGACTGCATTTTTTATCAAATAATTTAATAAAATTGTCAATTTTAGGTATTTCTGCAGTGTCCAATTTAGTGTGATGTGAAGATGCAATTGATGCAACTACAACGTTAACCTTTTCAAATCTCTATAGTTTTGAGTTGTCCCACAAAGTTAAGCACAATGCTTCGTGATTTACTGTTATTACCATGATTGACGAGTTTTTTATGAACTTAAAACTAAACCTATTCATATTTATATACAAATATTAGGTACAAATATTAGGTATCATAACCCAGGTAACTGGGTCTTCAAATACTAAGGCCCATAAAATATAAAAAGAGAGGGTATATTTAAAATAGCAATCATAAAACACGTATCTTTGGGTGGACCCACAAAACCTTTAATATCATTAATGAAGAACATCATAAAACCCTTTTTACCTGACCCAATTATGTAAGATGTGAATAAGAGGACACATTAGAAGAAATATATGAATAAGGGCTAACTTTTGAAGATTTTCTGTTTAGGAGTTATGAATATAACATACCAGTGTTTGGTATCGTTGAAAACAAAATTACCTGTAGATTGCGATTTTTTTTATAAAGGTTGAATTTAGCCATCTTGGTAAAACAAAAGCTTGGGTAATCCAAATATGAAGGGAAAAATTTCAGTTTTTGCTTAAATGAAAATTTTCACTATTCAATAAAATATTTATTAATAGACATAATCCAATGATTTTTTGGATTTAACTAGACTTTAAGGTCAACAAATCGAAACAAATTTCAGAAATTATGATTTTCTGAAAACAATCCCACAATTCCTACAAATAAAAAAAAAAATCCAAAAATGGCAACTTTGGAAGCGGATGGGGGGAAAAGTATTTACAAATCAAATTTTTTTTTACCACAACTCGCATTTATATAAAAAGACCTTCCAGAAAAGTATACATACTTTATATGTTCAGAAGAAAAATATTTGTCTGGAGCGATAAGAAGTTTGGTGCTTTTTGGGGAAAATATCGCCAAAATTTACTTTTTTTTTTAATTTCTACTTTAAACTAATGTAATTTTTGACTGAAACAAGATATTGAACTAATTTTTTTTTTTTATTCAATCAAGAATTTTATTGGCTAAATAACCGTTATTTTAAAACGAAAATTGGTCCCAATTTTCTGCCGATATTCGAAAAACTTTGGACCTGAGTCCGACAAAATTTGGAATTTCACATTTTCAAATCGGAATATCTCGGAAACTATTGGAGGTAACCCACACATAGGAGATACCATGAGAGCGGTAGGAGCTGATTTCATAAAAAAATTTATAAAAAATAAAACATTTTTATGGAGACCACCTTTTTGAGCACCCTTGGAACACTAAGAGCAAATTTTATAACAATCTTATTTTGTATGGGAGCCCGCTTAGGGAGTGGAAATACGGGGTTGAAATGTTTTTAGAAAATGTGGAGGTTGAAAAAGTATTAGGGGTCAGTCATGTACTTGATTCGTCTAGAGGCACCCTTGATACAGTTAGGGCGGTGGGCGCCCAACAAGATTTAATTTTGTATGGGAGCGCCCTTAGGGAGTAGAGTTAGGGGGTAGGTATGTTCTTAAAAAAATTTTGGGATTGAATAAATATTGCATTTGACTTCGCTTTTATAATAATTTTATTTTTATATAAAATCACTCTCCGACATCAGGCGATCAAAATATATTAAAGGGAAAAGGTTAGCTTTTGATCAAAATGCTTCGATTTTTCACCTTCCTGGAAATATACAGGGTGGGTCAAAAGTCACGCATGCGTTTAAAAATTTAATAACTTTTTTGTTTATTGTTATTATTTATAGTTATTTTTTTAAAACATTATATTAACTTTGCATGATTTTAATTTTAATTATGAAAAATAATATTAGATAAAATTTAATGCCCATTGAAAAAGTATTATTCTACAGCTTCGGTACATTGCTTGTTCGTGTAATTTTGTAGGTTGGTGTAACAAGTTTCGACAAACAAAATGTGAAAATAAAAATTAACAATAATAATAAATAATAAACAAAAATTGAATAACTCTCAATTTTAACACGCAGGCGTGCTTTTGGCCCACCCTATATTTTTTATAATACTTGTACCGACCTGAACAAACTACTCTTAAAGCAGAATTAGTTTGTACGTTCTGTTCCGTTACGAATCAGCTGTTTTGTTTCTGTTCAATTGAAAGTCTGTATGTGTGGTTAGTTTTCACTTTTTCGTTCTGTTCTGTTGCGGACAATTCTATTGAAAATAGAATTCAACGTTAAGTGACAGCCTAAAGTGCGTATGTATTGGTTTGTTGTGAAATCTTTTTCTCAATATTTGAATCAGGGATGATAAAGTTGGTACGATAGTACTTTTTATGGTACTATTTGAACCTCAGATGTACAATTTTTTCTATGTATGAATTTCTTAGTGACTTTAAAATGAATTATTTTGGAACCAAACGCTGTGAATTCAATCACATGAATTCACTGAGTGCGACTGATTACAGATGATTATATTAGAGTTTTAGTAATCGATTAAACCAATTATTGAATTCAATCACTAAGGGTTATAATTATTAACTAATTTTGATTTTCAAAAAAGTAAATAATAAAAATCTTATAAAAATGTGAAATTGACTATTAGCAGCGTGTTTTTATAATCGAATGAGTTCACGAACAAATTTGTTTGCAACTAATCACAAGGATTAAATTCGCAAAAAACTGTGAGAAACGTAATTCAATACAGCAAGATATTAATAGCACATTCAAAAAATATTAAAAATTTTGTGAATTTAAGAAAATTATATTAGTATCTGCTAATTTTCTTAGTACGCACTGCTCATTTTTACATAGCTTTATGTACATTTTTCCGAAAAGTTTGGCATTGAAAATGATCAAAATCGGCCCAGCGGTTCAAAAGTAATGAGTGACAATGTGAAAGTACCTCTAAATTGTCCATACAAATTGGTGTATAATGGACTGTATATTATTAGAATTCATTGTAGTGTCTGGTGTATAAAATATAACGTCATATTTATCCACCAGACGCTAAGAGGTGAATAATATTTAAAATTCACCGCAAATTCTTTTTTCTCCACAAAAAAATTTTTTTTTACCTCAAAAATAGTTTTGTTATCACAAAAATGGTTTTCAACCACACAATTTATTTTTTTACATCCAAAAAAGTTTTTCACCTCAAAATTTTGTTTTCACCTCATAACATTAAAAAAAATTTTTTTTTATACTTTGGATGCCGAAAAAGTACTATGTTATATGCAGGTTGGTACTATTTTAAAATCGCATTTATCATCCCTGATTTGAATGTTTTTGTTTGGATTTTCTTTTACTTGGTAAAACAGCTGATTCCTTGCACAGAAAAAGTAATTACAAAATATTACCTACAGAACAGAACGACACAGAACGGCAACAGAAAGTAACAACTAATGAGGCCTTTGCCCTTTTTTCAGTTTTTGAATTTTTTAGTGTCGTTTTTGATCGAAAACGATACTTTTCCCGTTAGTATAGATAGAATGCGGAGACTGATTCTGACACTAGATTTTGGTTCAGCGTACCTTATTCGTTTAGAAAAGTATACTTTAGTTCTAGTGTCTAATATTTTAGGCCTGAATCTTTAGGTGTAAAAAGTACTTACATGTACACTAGACTGGCCCACGCTTGTATGGAAAAATAAAAGTAAATTTCGATTATTCGCTATGAACTCATTCATAATAATCTATAGGTAAAATACACGAAAACCGTTGTTCATTTTACGAAAGTTTTGGTTATTTTCACATTACGAAAAAATTTGTAGAATATACAAATCACATTTCGTAAAGTTTTGTAAAAACTTTTTTTAAATAAAAATGTGGTGCATACCTTACGGGTTTATTTTAAAATTAAAAAAAAAAAATGTAATGGTGCCACACCAGAATCGAACTCACGATTTCAGTGACGTCCTGCTGTGTTGAAGTAGACCCCTCTACCATTTGCACCAAAGTAGCTGATGCAATACAACAAACTAAAAAGGAACTTAAGTCGAAAATATTATGAAATTTTTATGAAAACTAGAAAAATATGCTACAAATATTTAATAAAAAAGGTAAAATCGCAATTACATATTTTTATTATGTTTATTGAACTTGTAGCATGTTTAGCATGACTTGTATGCGACTAGTACCTACAAGAATATTTTCAAGTTCTTTAAGTATAAAGGATCATATTACACAACGATCAACACTTATTACATTGTACAACGACTGCAGTGGTTACAAACATTCTAAGCTGAGAATGCTCAGTCAGACTGTTGAACATCCACTGTACACATTGATTAACAGTCAACCCTTCTGGTATTGTACATTGATCGTTGTTTTGTACTAACAATCTAACTAAAAGTACCTAGTCTATTGCTACACTTTCCACTGTATTTAGAAATGTCGAGTAAGCAATTATGTACTATAAATTAAGCTCGATTTCAATCAATAAAATCAATTCTTTGCTTAACACCATCGGGAGCGTTTAATCCGCTCTATGCAAAGATAATAAAAAGCAAAATCAAAAAGTCTTTTTATTTACAAACTAAATAAAATAATATAATTTTTTTATAAATATATCAAATAATATATTAAAAAACAAAATAAAAAAATAATAAAATAATAATAATAAAAAACTTAAATAACAATTTCAAACTAATTGCATTTTATTATTAAATATTTTATCTTTTTAAATATTTGTTTTATTGAATTTCATACTAAACCCGGCAAATAAAGTGGAAGTAGTGTTTTCGGGTCCTCTTTAACTTGTTTTAGGATCCTCTTTATTAAACAAAATACAAAATATACATTTATATCAAAACACAAAAATAGTAATAATGAAATAAAAAAATAAAACATAGAAATTTAAAAAAACATTAATAAACAAAAAAAAAATAAAAACTAAAAAAAAAAAAAAAAAAAAAAAATTTTCCTGGCCAGGAGTTGAACTCGCAACCTTCTGATTGCAAATCCGACCTCTAACCACATCAACATCCATATGCAATATTTGTAACATTACAAATTTTTGTACAATGTACTAAAAAAATATTACGAAATCATGTTTGTATTTTTTACGAAATTTGTAAATTTATATAATTTGTTTTATACAAAAGTTTTGTAATATAAACAAAATGTTTGTACATTCTACGAAAAAAAATTTACGAAAAATATATTTGTATTTTTAAGCATGGATTATTATGAGTGCTGCGACTATTGGGTTTCGGCTCCTATATGACGTGCAATTACCAGTGTTTCAGCGTTATTGTATTTGTTTAAATATTTCAGACTGTGTATTTATATAACTTGGTCATTGTAAATAGTATTCCCACTTTTTTCTATGATCTTAGCCACTTCTTAATTCATGAAAATTCAAATGGACGCATCCCTCTCTATAATTAATATAATGTATTCTGAAGGCAGAATTACAAAGAATAATAAGTAAAAATAAATTGAATTCAAGTGCACTTATTGATGACGAGTTTAAACTTTGTTAAATAGTTTGGTCTCATGGATCCGAATCAAGCTCGTTCTATTGGCTTGCGTTTCCGAGTTATGGATACTTTTTTTTAGCCCTCTCACCTGGCCAAAAATGGTTTATTTGTCAATATTGTTAAGATGTCTTTAAAATCTTTATTATTTTTTATGGATTTGAGTCCAACATAACTTTAACACTAATTTGAGTGAAACTATGTCGGGAAATGTGCAAATTTATTTGGAATTGTACATACAACTTTCAGATTTGTTAAAAAATTTCAACATATTAAAATCATTTTTATAATATGCACCTCAATTAATAAAACGAGGGGTCAAACTTGGAAATCGAGTCAGTAGATCCAGAAATATGTGGAAAATATTCCAAAGTTGTGAACAACGTTTTTTTTCTGAAGTACACTAGGTCTATATTTCGGGAGGATGGTTTCATTTAAGTGTTTTGGCTTCAGATTATTGTTTAGGAGGCCAAAGTACTTAAAAAAAAGTTATATTATAATTCTGTAAAAAAAACTTTTCTATATCCATGTAAAATTTTAATTTCTGTTAAATTTCGGCCTAACCCTGAAAAATCATCAATTTATAGCGACCTCTAAATATTGGCCGATTTGGCTAAAATTTCTACTGAGCACTATTGGAATAAGGGCAGCCTTTTGGAGCTCTAAAATTCGATAGTGTTTTTTTTTTTGGGCTACCCTAATGTACTCTCAAGTGCTCCCCGCTGTATATTAAACATTTATGTGCATATATTATCGATTTTTAGACGGGTTTGAAAAAAATTTGTGTTTAATAAAACAGTTCTTTTGAATGTCGTCCGCGGCCAAATGGCTAAACAATATTGATGGTTTTTACACTCTACAGTAAGTACATTAATTAAGTTCAATTAGTGGAAATTTTATTTAAAGAAAAATTTCTTCTGTAATGAAAAATGTGTTGTTGACCATTACAATTGGAAGCGGCAGTAATACACTGAAAGAATTATCCTTCATGATATTAATTTCATAGAATTTTTTTTCGTAGATTCAATGAATAATTTCATTATATCAAAAACTTTTTTTAAAATTAAGAAATTTTTCATAAACTTTTTTTTATAAAATTTCATAAAAAAAATTCATTCGATTTCATAAATTATCTCTTCATAAATTTAATGAAAAATTTCTTTAGAGCTATGAACTTATTTCAAACGCTTAATTTTTTTTATTTTTTCATACAATTTAATTAATTTTCATACATTTTAAAATATAGTTTTAAGATTTAATTCTCAAGTGTTCAACATATTTTATAAAGTGCTTTATTAGTTCAATGTAGCCTTCACTGAGAGAATTATCATTCATGATATTAACTTAACAATTTCATATAATTTTTTTTTGTAGATTCAATGAAGAATTTTATTATATCCAAAAAATGTTATTAATATTAAGAAATTTTTCATGAATTTTTTTTTCATAAAATTGTATAGTTTCTTAAAAAAATTCATTCGATTTCATAAATTATCGCTTCGTAAATTTAATAAAAATTTTCTTTAGAGCTATGAAATTATTTTTTAATTTTATTACTTTTCATACATTAGAAACTTAATTTTGAGATTTAATTCTCAAAAGTTCAACATATTTTATAAAGTGATTTATTATTTCAACGTAGCCTTTTATTAATGTTCGATTTTATGAAACTTTTTCATAAATTCTACAACCGCTTCATTTTCGGAATGATTTATTCGTTGTATGGAGATTTTCATTAATTCTACAAACATTTCATAAACATTGATTTTAATGAAACCTGTTTCATAGATTCTATCAAAAGTTTTAATGGATGAGTTCCAGTGACAATTTTCATTAAAGCTATGATGAAATTCATTACTGAAGTGAAGATAATTCTCTTAGAAGGGATGTATCTGGCCCGGCATATCCTAATGAACTTTTTTTAGCTGCCCAATCTCATGTTTAGGGTAAAAAATTACCCCCATTTTACGTTTTTTCCGGTTTATTCCATTCTATTAAAAATAACTATAGACAAATTTGGTATCAATTGAAAGGTTATTTAAAGACATATATGAATATAAGATTCCTCTCAATTTCATTTCAAACTTTTCAAAAATTTATAAAAAATATTAATTTTAGTTTTTAATTCTGTTCTGTCCGAAACAGTAGATATGATCATTGTAAAAATTATAATATCTAATACCGGGCATACATTTGGTTATATCAAAAGACTTTTGACATTGAACTACAATTTTCTCATAACTCCCCCCCCCCCCCCCCCCCTCCCCACCCTTTTTCTCATTACATTAATGTCTTTCGCTTACCATTAATTGGAGTTCAACTCCATATAAAATGTATAAAGTAATTGAACCAAATTCTACTTGTATGTCTTCATTTTTACAGAAAAAAACTATTTTAGTTTAAGTTTATTTTAGCTGAGGGCACTTGGGTGGTGCTATTTATAGAAATTTATTAAATTTTAATTTTTTTTGTATTAATTTCGAAACATGAATGTATGTATCCAAGAGTTTTCGTTAACAATTTTCTTTTTATATTTTGTTTATTTTTACAATTTTAATTTTCACTAATTTTTTTTAAATTATTCATTTAGTTACGAATTGTCTTTAAAAATCTTTCAAAATTATATTGTGAAATTGATTCGTATGGCCTTTGTATATTTTGTTAATATTTTCCAAAATCCACATTTGCAAAATGTTTTCGTTAAAATACACACACGATTTATTTGCCAAATCATTAGAAAATATGCCGCGACCGAAAATTTACCGTTAATGTTATAGCGCATATAAAACAAAATAACAAAAAAAAAAAAAAAAATATATATATATGTTGTATATAAATATATATAAAAAAAATACCGAAATGAATATTAAAACTACAATAACAACAAAAAATGTATAATTCTCCTGAGCAAAAAGTATTATAAACAAAAAAAGCAAAAATAACTACTTCAATGAACAGGTCGGTCAAAACCGACTATACACATACTAAAAACATATAATCGGAGGATCGTTTGGATTAGTACATATTTTGGCGCCCAAACAAAGAGACACCCTTAATGCTGTATTTTAAAAACAACAAATAACATTTTTTTACAGATTTATTAGTTTTTTCTTTTTATATACATCGAGATTATTTTTATGTTATTTTCAATTTATAACGAGCTTTCAAACTCCGTATATTTAAAAAAATAATGCAAATCGAACATTGATAATAGTCAAACAAATCAAAAATTGATACTAGTATTTCGATCTGGATAAAGATCTCATCAGAACCCAAGTTTTAGAAAAGCTAGAGCCTCCATAATAGGCAGAGCTTTAACAAAAAACCTATTAATCATCAATTTTCTTTTCTAACAAGCATCTTTTCCTAACAAGCATCATGACGTTACTAAACTTTGAAGACCAAAAATGTTCTATTTATATAAAAAAAAATAGTTTTCACTCTGGCTCAATTTAGTTTAGACATCATAAAGATAGTCAATCACTCTCTCATTACACGTTTCCTTAACCCTTTATTGCACAATCCTATCAAAAATGGTATTTACAATCAGAATATTCTTACAGTAAACTTATAAAATGTAGTTGTGTGATGTCTAGGCGTTTAAATAGATAACAATCTGGAATTCGGTCGGTTTCAAAATAAATTTTACCATGCGTAGATAATATTCCCAAAATTTTCATTTGCCACTTTCTATCATTATTAATGTCCAACTTATTGTACTGTATTGAACTTCTTTCTGGATGTAGGAGTGTTGATGAGTTCAATAGATGTAATTTACTGTTTAATAAAATAATACGTTTTGTTTACAAATTAAAGTCATGTGATCATGTTTTGAGGCATATTTTTGATTTGTTGGGTTGCAATTTTTATAATTTTGTTCCAATTCGATTGTTATTATTCTATCATAAAGTAATGCTCTCTAACTGCCCTGAATATGTAAGAAGACATTTTATACTCTTGAACACTGGAATAAACCCTCAACTTTTATATCCCATTAAAAATTATATTATTCATGGACGAATAACCACTTAGATCTTTTGATTTATCTTTAAAAACATTCAAGTGTAAACTTGTAGAATATGCTGCTGTAGATGATATTTGTTTGATGAGCAAAAAATATTCAAATCATTTTCATTTTATTTTCAATTTATAATGAGCTTTCAAACTCCGTATATTTACAAAAATAAAGCAAATCAAACATATTAGCTAGGTTGATATTAGTATTTCGATCTGGTGGATCTAGGTTGATACTAGTATTTTATTTTCATTTTAAATTTTCTTCCCATTTAATAAGATTTAACTTTGAATTAAAACATTTTAAACCGCAATACATTTTGTCATGTGCGTTTATGCAATATTTAATAATTCTTTTAAACATTTTACTTTATTTTTTGTAAGTTAAACTTGCTATATACAAACTGTTTTGTATTGTTAGAAAATATGATATTTAAGGTTTTATAGTGTTAAGTGATATATTGAAGTTGGTCTATCAACTATATATGGCCCAAGGGAATTAATTGGTTTTTTTTTAATTAATTAAATTAAAATTAAAAATAGCAAAAAAGCTACTAAAAATTAGGTAAAAATCAGCTTGTAGTAAAACTGCTAAAATTAGCAGTATTTTTTACTAAATATTAGTAACATAAGAAGAGCAAAAATAAATCTGTTGAATTTACAAATATTTAGTTGTATTTGAGCTAAGTTTTTGTTAAAAACATTGACTAAATATTAGTAGACAAAAAAATCATTAAAAAATGTGAAATTATTAAATTGTTTTTTAATGCGATTTAAAGTCTGCAAATCCACAATTTTTGAGCAAAAATTTCTGTAGAGTTTAACAAAAAAAAACTGTTATTTGTATTCTACTAAATTTGAGGTAAATATAGCAAAAATTTTGTTAATATTTCAGTTTTTGTTTGCTATTTTGAGTCTGCAAATATTTAGTAAAAGTTTTTGCTAATTTTACAGAGTAAATTGCTATTTTCAATTAACTAAAGTTCACATCGAATATAACTAGAATTTTGTAAATTTAACATATTTATTTTTGAAAATAAAAATTATTCAAGTTCTAGGCCATACTCTATATTTCTTAATTAGGATATTGTCCTAACAAATAATCTATAGAGTTTTTGTCTTCAAATTTATTATTTGACCCTTTCAGGAATGTGTTGATAGATCTATTTCGGGAATTTTCTAGGTCCCATCATCAGAACACGTTTTGAAAGAGGTAACAATCCCATGCAAAACATCAAACATTCATATAAACTAGTTTACTCACTACATGAGAACTCCAATTTTCGACGACTTTTTTCAAAATTTGTGGCCGTATATTGGCAATAACTCGGCGTGCGTTTTTCAAGAAGTACGGACCAATGATTCCACCAGCCCATAAAGCACACCAAACAGTAACTTTTTCTGAATGTAACGGTGTCTCAACATACACTTGAGGATTATCGTCACTCCAAATACGGCAGTTTTGTATATTGACGTATCCATTTAACCAAAAGAGAGCTTCATCGCTAAACAAAATCGGGACCAACGGCAATCTTGTTTTGGGCCCATTCACCGAATCTACGCCTTGCTAGGTGATCGTGTGGCTTCGATTGTTGCACGAGTTGGATTTTTTAAGCACGCAAACCAAGATCTTCCCGCAAAATTTTCCATAAAGTGGTTGGACACATATTCAATTCCTGTGCACGATGGCGGATAGACTGATTGGGGTTTTCCTCTACGCTACGCTCTACAGCAGCAATGACTTCTTCTGTATGCACTGTACGACGCACTGTGGTCAATATTTTGAGATAGCGGCCAAAACTCCTTTTGGTTTTTGTTCTCCGATTTTAAAGTTATTAGACTCATATGAAAGTAGACAGTAGTAAACCTCGGGAGCCAAAAAATTAGAACTCTATTTCAACTATTTCACTGAGAACAGGGTGGTCCAAAATGGGCTTTTTCAGAATTTAGTAAATTTATGATATTTTTAGTTAATTTTTAAAGTTTAAATGATCATAACTTTTTGAAGCTCTACTGTTTTCAGAACAATTTAAATATTTTTTTTAAAAAAGGTCAAATTTCTCGGAAATTTCCTACTTCATAGAGCACAACTCCTGTGAGTCAAGCTGAGTCAAAACACAAATTTACTATTTTGTAGTCCTAACTCTCCCCTACATTCCTATATATACATGTCCATGCATCGGGACTGCACTTTTTGAGCTGCAGCAATTTTTCTGACCCAAGGTAAGATATTCGGTACAAATGCACGTCATATTTTTTGAGAAGTTATTTGTATGTGAAAGTGGCTATTATGCATATATTTTGATGAAATTTTGTACAAGAGTTCTTATTGACCCAAAAAATAATTCTGTTGAAATTAGGAGAAGTTGGCCCATATTTGGACCTAGTCCACATAGAAGGGTGTATCAAAATTTTGACAAAAATGACAATTGAACTCTCAAATTATGTGGTATCTGGCAATTCATTTGGAAAAGGTAAAAAAGATTTTATTGCCATCTAATATTACACAACTTAAATACCTGAAAATTGCAAATAAATTTAAAACCAATGGAAATAACTGGTAAAACCAAGTACCTGTTATATTATGTTTCAAAGAGGTAAAAAAGATCATGTTGAAACTTCGAGCAATAGTATATTAATCCATGCATTCATTTTTTTTCTTCATTATTGTTTAAACAATGGCTAAATTCAGTTATAGTGTTCTATCTGATATATATTTGAACGGAAAGATGAAAACGACATTATTTTACATATAATGAATAATGCATTCTTCAAAATATGCGACAAACAAGAAATTAAAATTCATAACTTAAAAATAAAAAACTTTTTAAATACTTTAAGAAAACGGTACAATCAATGTTCCAGAAACAAGAAATTGTTTTACTCACGCAACCAAGAATGGCTAAGAAATAAACTTATTTTTAAAAAGCCATCAGTAACTACCACGGAAACTGGAAAAGGTGGTCGACCAGCAAAGCCAATTGATAATTGTAGTGAAAGATCAAAAATCAAAAATACCGTGAGATAGGCCTTATAATTGACCAGCCAAAGCAAGGAGAAGGAAATTCTAATGATGGAAACACAGCAAGGAGATTTTTTTCCGATCCAGAAACTGCAGCTTCTATAACTGGAGTAGATTATGATTTAATACGACGATTCCAAATCATATTAGAAGTTATAGCATGTAGCAAAAAGATAGATGCAAAAAAATTTGGTCAGTATGCTAATGAGACAGCAACCCTTTATAACCAAAAATATTCTTGGAGACATATGCCAACCACAGTTCACAAAATTTTGTTCCATGGGGAACAAATAATTCAGCACAATATGCTTCCAATTGGAGATCTCTCAGAAGAAGCGCAAGAAAAAAGGAACAAAGACTACAGATTCTTTCGCGAGCACAATACAAGAAAAAATTCCAGATATTGTACTAATGAAGATCTTATTAATATTTTGTTGTGCACATCAGACCCATATATGTCCAGTATTCGAAAAAAATGGAAATCAACCTCATTAGAGTTAGATGAAGAAGCTAAACAACTACTGCAAAATGAAAATCAAAGCTATTTGGAAGAAATTTTTACTAATATTGTTTAATTAATACTAGTTTAAGGATTATAATTTGTTTCTAATTTTAGTATAAATTTTTATTAATACATTTAAATAAAATATATGTGCACTTTAAATCAATAGTAAAAGTTTACTTAAAATTTTATCGATGTTGTGTTCTGTATATAATATATCCAAATGGTATTGATATTGTTGGGAATTTCAGTGTTATTTTTCAGTTTAATCCACACAAGAATTAGCTTTCTTCCAAAAAAACCAACCTTTGGCCCCTGTGAATATTGAGACTAAATAAATGTCAGGGGCCAAATGTTGGCATTTTCTGACCAAAATTAAGTTTAGGAATAATAAATAAGTATTGGTTGTAAAATACGATTGAAGAAAATAAGAAATTATAGAAAAAATACCTATTTAAAATGTCAAAATATTCAACTTTTACATGGAAACTCAACAAAAAATTAAAATGCATTTTTAACTCCACATTACTTACGTTCCTATCAGTCGATTTTTACGTTTGAACACGCAAATTGAAGCTTAAAGTCCCTCCTATTGAAGAAAATAAATTACGTAAAAAAATACCAATCCGGTCAAAAGTTATAGAGTTTTGACCGCTATCTCGCGAAATTGACCACTGTGCGTCGTCTCTATGGATGTATATTATCATTTAGAGTAAAAGTGGTGCGAAACGTTCCATAGTTAATCGAATTAATTGCTTTGCGATTATGTTGACCGTAAAATGGCGTAGTGCGCGATACGTATTTCGAACAGAACCATGATTTTCAAAATAAATTTGCACAATTTGGAAGCGTTGTTCAGTCGTCAGTATATTCATGTTGAAATGCCAAACTAAACAAAAATCACTTGACAGCTGACAAAATGCCCGCCAGTTAAAAAAGTGCTGCCAACTTAAAGTTATATACCTGTATAAAAAACAACCTTTATAAAAGATGAGCAATGTGGCAGTTATCGTGTTAATTTACATATTATATATGTATAGTAGTTCTAAAACTTTTTTACTTGGCACCACAATATAGGCAATACTGTACAGATAAAAAATATTTTTCTTTGGTAATTTTGGAGAAAGAACTTCGGCACAGAAAAAAATGGCTAAAATATCGCATTTTCGGCAATTTCTTAAGATATTTTTAAAATATCCTTGAACAATTACAGACATTGCTATACTCAAAAAAAATGCCGAAACTAAAAATAAAAATTTTGACCAAAAGGTCCGATTTCCATATATTAAGCAAAATTTTTAAGTATTTCAATAAAAACAAAAAAAAACAAAAATCGCAAAACCATTTGATTGTGTTAATTTTTTTTTGCAAGATTCGAATTTTACTTAACTCATAATTTTTTGGTGTTACAGCTCGGATTGGGCTGATCAATCTTTTCTTCAATTAGGATCTATATTCAACTTAATCAAATATGAAATTGATGTGATTTTTACTTTATATTTTTCTTAGGCATAGAGTGCATGCCATATTATTTTTGATATATGCAAAAAATTCAAAATGTTATATCTCTAATGTTTGGCTAAAGTCGAACTTTATAAAAACGAAAGAAAATAATGTAAAAACATTCAATTGTATATTATTTAAGAAAATTTTTTAATGAGAATTTTGTTGATCTTTTTTAAAATTGCATTTCATTTTGAATTGTAAGTTTTGAGATCATAATTAAATGTTACTATTACAAATAGAAAAACACTAATTGTTAATGAATGTAAGAGAAAATAAAAAAAAGAAAGTGCGGCACTTCCTCTAGCGCTGATCTCCACAAGATTTTTTTCATATTATCTTACATTTATTAACAATTAGTGTTTTCTATTTTTTTTTTAATTTTAAATTAATTGCAAAACATTTTTTTTTTTGATAAAATACATTTCGGAACTCCTGATTTTGTATTTATTTTGTGTTTTATTATGAATTTTTAATGAAATAAAACTATTGAAATTATTCGAGTTACTCGATTAATTTTAAAATCTTACTCGATTAATCGAGTAAGTTCACAACCTCAAAATCGAGTTACTCGTTTACTCGAACAAAACCAAACTCGAGTAATTTGAATATCCTAGTAAACAGTAGTAGTGCTTTAACTGCTATTGTAGTCATTTTTCTACGAGAAAATTAAAAACGGCTAATTTAGACAGTCATTTCAAAAAATAAGTAACCATAAATACTATACTTCGATAACAGTTGTTGTGAGTAGTTATTTTAGTATTTTAATGAACAACTACCAAAACAGTAATTTTGAAATAACCAGTTAATTTTTGTAAGTTATTTCAAAATTGCAGATTATATCGAGTTTTTAAAAATTCTCGTTTAGTTTATGTTTTTTTTTTGGTATTATTGATATGTTCATTATTGATATGTTCATATACAGATAAAAAAACTTGTAAATACAAACAAACTTTTTGTAAATACAAACAAATTTTTTCTTGAAATTGTTCCAATACTTAATCTGGTAAATACAAACACCATGTTTGTAGCTTGATTGTTAAATTTATTTCAATAACATAGTCAACAAACGAGTTTGTTGAAATGCAAAGCAAATTTTAACAAACGATATTGTTGACTTGATTGGCAATTATTTTTTAAATAAATAGTCATATCAACAAACGAGTTTGTTGAATTTCAAAACAAAATTTAACAACCGAATTTGTTGATTTCTAATAATATTTTAATTAAAAAACCCACTTTAAATAAAAAATAAATAGGTTTTTTAATAAATTTTTTTATTTTTAAAAACAATTTTTTTTAATAAAAAGTAATTTCTAAAAAACTGTAAAGCAAATAAAATAATCACTTAATGTTAAATAATTCATGACATAAAACTCTAAAAAATACACAGTAATTAGAAAATTTATTATTAAACGAGGAAACAATTTCACAAACTTTTTTGCATGAAAAAGTTCTGGGATATATTAAACGCTTCGTATATTAGCACAATTTGTTTTTAGAAGAATATTTCTTTTACAAAATGTAATATTTTATGGAAAAAACTTTTTATTATATATTTTCTTATTTTTTATAATTTATTCACTTCACAGATTTTTTAAACTTCCCTGGCAGAAAAATACAATCGGCACAGTGTTGGCAAATCGTCGGCAATGATCGGCTATGCGTTTGCAGAACGTGGGATTAACAATATTGACACTGTTGTCCTGTTCCCCGATTGATAACAGTGGCGAACTGTTGGTTTGAACCAAAATGCCACCGTTGGTAATTCAAAAAATTGTGTGCTTTTAAAATAGCTTAAATTGAATTAATTTTGAGAAATATAAATAATAAAACTCATTTAAAAAGCAGCAATACAGTTTGTTCTTAGTATTATACATCGTATTTAAATGTGTGAAATATTAAGAAATATTTAAAAAATTATTCTAATTGGTTGTAATATTGGTAAAAACAATATTAGTACTTACTGGAGAGTCTAGATGTGAATTTCTTAATCGTTTGGGATTTTCCTGGTTATTGATGCAATTCGTCTAATCGATTAATCAAGACTCTGCAGTAAGTGCCAACAAAACTCCTAGGCTCTTAAATAATCCTAGGATATCGCACTGCAATCCAACAAATCGTGTTAGTGTGTATAAAATAATTGATAGATAGAAGAGCATATTTGACTAATTAAAACTATGTGGGAAGAGTGTTAAAATATACTTTTAACTGAAATAAATAAATTAAAAAAAGTGAAGTTGTCTTTGCCCCTGAACAAATTGATACATTTGAAGTCGCAGATACAAGAATTGAAAGAAAAAACCTTAAAGGAGCATATAGACGACAAGTATTTGTCATCTGACATGTCAAATTTTCAAGTCACATGTAATTGTGCATGATTGTCAAAATTGCTGTTTTACATAAGGTTTATAATATTTGGTCACAAACGTACATGTTTGTTGCTTCTGACACAGTCTCTGTTTTTTTTCTTCAACAGCTGATCAGTGCGAAAATTTTATTAAAATAATTTTTTTTTTAAAAGTGATAGTCAAATGGAATCAAAGGATAATGCAATTGCAGTGTGCAGTGTAATTTCAATTATAACTGCAATGAAATCGAAATTAAAAAAAAAAGAAAAGAGGAAAAGAAACCGTTCTCTGTGGAGCCAACAATCAAGTCGATCTGGGTTTCAACATGGCATGCTGCCGCAGCAAAAAATTTTTTTTGCGCCGCAAAATAGTTCAGCCATCTTAAATAATTTTTCTTTAAATGCGGACATACCAATTTGGGATATAATTATAAAACTTTTTATAAACATATATATGTACATAATTTTATTAAATGGGAAAATGTATATACATTTATTGGTATTGTAAAATGTTAACTTTAGCCGGCTAATGATTCCGTCAATAGGGGACCGCCGCTGTTTGTTTTCTCACGGCATGGATTTATGACAACTTTTTGTTTCATATTTAAAACAGTACCTGATAAAGATATTTCAATGTTATTTCTCCGACCGTAAATTTTGTGTGCAGATAAATCAATCATCCTCCAGTTTTGATTGCGTTAAGAGTGGTGTCCCCCAGGGTAGTGTTTTAGCACCGTTTCTATTTAATCTATTTCTTCACGATTTTCCTCACTCAACTGAAAATTCAAAGGCAATTTTGTATGCAGACGATTGTTTAATATACTCACATAATGAATCTCCAATACAGGCGCTTACTGATGCGGCGTTTCATCTTGGGGTTATAAATTCATACTACAAATCTTGGGGCATCAAAATAAATGCAGCTAAATCTGAAGCCATTTGCTTGAGAAACGCTTCAGGTAAATGTGCAAGATTTGTGGTCCCACAGAGCAAACTTTTGCAGCTCTCTCTAGATGGCATGGACATCCCATTTAAAAACAGCATAAAGTACCTGGGCGTTAATTTTAATAAATTAATGAAATTCAACAATCATGCCAGGATGTTTTTAACTAGAGCCAAAAGAATATCGGGTATGTTTTCCGGTTTGATGAGCAGCAGATATCTTCCACAGACGACAAAACTTCTTCTTTATAAAGTTGCTATCAGACCTACACTTATATATGCCTTTCCCATCTGGTTCTCTGTCTCTCCAACAGTGGCAAAGGAATTGGAAATCTTTGAAAGAAAAATATTAAGAAAATGTATTGGCAAAAACTTTCAAAATTATACAAAACGATTTTCTAATACTTACATATATGGACAATCAGATGTGGTACCACTCTTCAAATATGCCTTGCTACTTCAGAGGAAATTTGTTGATAATTTAGCTCTTCATGAAAATTCACTAATGAACGATATATACGATTATGAGAAGAATATAGAGTGGCCAGGTTGTACTTACTTGTCTCCAATAGGTATTGTAAATGAACTAATTGACAACGATGATCCCACTCAGCTTAACCTTCCAAATTTCTACAGGGAAACTCTCCCGGGCTCCCATAGGGGCTAAACCATCTGTGATATTTTACTAGTAATATTATTTTATTTATATTATATATTATTAACTATTAAAAAAAAAAAAAAAAAAAAAAAAATTAATTATTTGTTGTGCAATCATTGGCACTGCAATTTGTATCTTCGGATATTAATAATTGTCACATATTAAATCATTAAATTTATCATATTACAAAAACTTTACATTCTGTAATTCCTACAATTCGTTAACATTCTGTGATATAAATGTCTGTCTGATATTGTTATTAACAGCTGTTTAATTTAAGTGTTATTTAGTTTTATTTGTATTTATTTTGTTTACAGGCTATCGCTCTGTTCGTCATACTCAATGCCGGGAGCAAGCATTATTTTTTTGTTACATACATATAACGAGCTGTTCGCTTTTACTTATTTATTTTAAGCAAGTTGCTTTTGCCTCACACAATGTGTATTAGAATAAGACAATAATAGTTCTAAGATTTATATTCTGTTATACAGTCGATTTGTATCTCTCATGTTAAGAAAAGAAAAAAAAGACTCAATAAAGTGTTTACTTACTTACTTTAAAACAGCTGATGTCAGATGGTTTGTCAGAAGAAAATAGAGCACGCTCTAATTGAAATTTTGTCAGATGACTTTGCGTCTGACTTTTACAGAAGCAAAGTTAAAAAGGTCACACACGACATGTATGTATTTTGCAGTGGGAAATTTGACATGTCAGATGACAAATACATGTCGTGTATATGCTCCTTTAAGACAAGAAAACCTTGTTGTTGCATGCAATCTTCGTATTACCAATATTCCTTTTAATCCTGAAGAAAACGTATACAATATTTTTGATGATATATATAAAACAATTAATATTCAAACTCCGTCTATAAAAGCTGTATACAGGCTAAAAAACAAAAATAATAGAGAAAAGCAAAATTCGCCTGATTCTGCCATTGTAGTAAATATGATGTCACCATACGATAAAAATTTTGCACTTCTATCTATCTGTGCGTATAAAAAGAAAACTGAAGTTTCACAATTAAGGCTTAGCCTAATTGGTTTTGAAACTGATGCACCCTTTTATGTCTATGAAAGCCTCACCTTAAAAAATCATAAAATTCTTTTGGAAGCAATAAAACTAAAAAGGAATAGATGTGTACATTCTGCTTAATCTACGTTAAACGCTTAAGCATCGCTCCGCCATTTCGTATTGATTATTCTGCGCAACTAAGAGAATTTTTTCTTGCACCTGCTGAAAATCAGGAGTGCTCATAGTGCACCAGTGCCAATATTTAATCAGTTATATCTATTATTTTTATTTTTAACAATGCATTTTCTTTTCTTCTTATACAGTTATTTATCAACTTTCCTATATTTACATTCGTTTGATAATAACTAGTTATACACAATTTATAGTAAATGCGTAGCTGTAGTTTTTTCATTTTGTGCCAACTTTGAATAGGCAAAATAATCGTTCCAAAGACATAGCAATGAATAAGGTCAGAATTTTAGAGAAGCAGTAAAATTGCATTCAAATATGTCACATTAACTCACGGAGTTTAAAAAATAAAGTATAATGAATTTAGGGTTACTTTCGAGAATTCGGGACTGGACGTCATATGTGTTTCTGAAACCTGGTTAGAAAGAAAAATTCCTGATAGTTTAATTGGATATAAAACATTTCTAGCTGACCGGAAAACGCAGGCAGTTGATGTTGCAATTTTCGTCAAAAATTATATATGTTGTAAATTTGTTTGTAAATCGGAAGATTAAGATGAACGTGATGAAGAGGAAGTGGAAACGAAAAAGGATAGCAATAAGAAACTGAAAAGGGATAAGAAGAGCATCAATACGAAAAAACAAGTTATAGAATTACTTATTGAGATACAACCGCTTGGTAAAAGAATGTTAGTAGGATGCGTATATAGGCCCAACAATAACATAGTAATTGAAAATTTTACATAAAAATTTAAAATTATAACTATACCATATAATGACATAGCAATTGAATGATGTATAATTAAGGGATTATTGATAAAATTATCAATTTTATTTTTGTGTTGCTGAATCGGTTTCAATTTTGCAATTTATTCTTTTATGTTGTATTGCTTCAAAATTACGTTTTTATCTATATATTTCGAACATCAGTTCATCATCAGGATCTAAGAAATGTAAACAATGTTTTTATTATATTTTATAAATTAAAAATAAAATGTAAAATTACCAAAATTTATGTTTTATACAAATAGATTGAAAATCAAATTTGACTATTAGAACATAACATTTAAATCACAAAAGACATTATTTTTTTTTAAAAGAAATTAAATTACAATATGTGTTGACATAATCTGTTTTATCACTTTTGTCGTTACATACAAATTTTTTTTTTTAAAGAGAAGCAACACTCAGGAAATCCTTCCTATTAATTAATGTGTTGCTTTCTTTGGAAAGGGGATAGTGGAGAGATGAAAGGTGGTGAAAGATTAAGGGCTTCAAACAAGGCAACACTGTAATTGCGCGAGTAGATAAGTCTTAGCACAGTTGTTGCTCGCCACCTGATGTAGAGTTGACGAATTTATTGAAGCTTTTTGTTTCATAGCCCTGATTCATTATTTTACTTCGGTGGGGTTAAGTGCTATGGGAACACCGAAGGTGGGCGCAGCGATACATATAAGTAATAGAAAACTCATACATATTATTTTTCTAAATTGATGTTGTCGTCACCGGGAATCGAACCCGGGACCATCTGTGTAACAGTCCAACGCGCTAACCATTACACCACAACGCCCGCAGCATATTCATATTTAACAATTTGGTTAACTTCATGTACCTGCAATTTAAATTTATTTTGTTCTGTTTTCAATATTTTTGTATTACCAAAATCAAATTTATGTTTGTTTGATCTAGCATGTTTTGCTAGTGCAGATAAATTGACTGTTGTGTTTGTTGTTTTTTTGCAGTCATATTCATGTTATTTAAGTCTTTTTGATAATTTTTGTGTTGTTTCTCCAATATATAACTAATCACAATCTTTGCAATTGATTTTATATACAACGTCCGATTTATCACCTTTTTTAAGGCGATATATTAAATTTTCAAAAAAAAATTTATTATTAGCATCTGGCGGTGGTTTCATTGCAATCTGTATATTTGGTGCAAAATTTCTACACGTTTTTGAAAATTTTTCAGTTAAGTTGGGAACGTAAGTCATCGAAGCATATTTAACAGGTGGCGTTGATAATTTATCAGAAATCGAATTATTAGTTTTTGTCATCGAGAGATAGGTATAGCTCGGTTGTGTTGTATTTATGTTATTTATATTTTGCTGTCGAACTGAATTGATTAGTTTATCAATAATTTTATTTGGATAATTATTTTTATTTAGAATATTTTTAATTTTTTTCAGATTTTGATGCCAAAAATCTTTATGTGACAAACTAAACACTTTTTTAATGAAATAAAATTATTGATAAACTCATCAAGTTCGACAGCAAAATATAAATAACATAAATGCAACACAACCGAGCTATACAGTCAAAAAAAAAGTTTGTAAAGTCAGCAAAAAATTTTGCTGAGTCAGCAAAATTTTAGTCAGGAGGGTGCTAGCAAAAAAATTGCTTATGTCAGCAAAATCTTTTGCTGAAAATCAGCGAGCTGATTTTTAGCAACAAAATTAGTAGATTCAGCAAAAGTTTTGCTAACACTTAGTAGATTAGAAATAAAAAAGCGTTGGTAAAAATTTATAAATTTTTTGCTGAATTTTAGCAGACTGAAAAAAACGCAAAAAATTGTAAAAAAAAATTGTAATTTAGTTAATATATTTGCTGAAAATCATAAAACATATTTTTGTGATTCTTTTAAAAATAATTTACAATTTTGATATAATTTTTATTAAAAATAAAAATTATGTTTTTTCGACCTTTAATTGTGCAATGAAAATGAAAAATTATTCAAGTTCGAGGCCATACTCTATATTTCTTTATTAGGATATTGTCCTAACAAATAATCTATAGAGTTTTTTGTTTTCAAATTTATTATTTGACCCTTTCAGGAATGTGTTGATAGATCTATTTCGGGAATTTTCTAGGTTCCCATCATCAGAACACGTTTTGAAAGCGGTAACAATCCCATGCCAAACATCAAACATTCATATAAACTAATTTACTCACTGCATGAGAACTACTATGAGCTTGAAATTAGAGATTATAACCATTGATCAAAAAATAAATTGAAAACTTTTTTATTATGTGCATGTTCCACCTCTGGTGGATATTCAATACACGTTTTTTGTTTCTCTCTCCTTTTTATATTTTGTTTATTTTATAAACAACAGGGGGAGTAAACTAGACGGTACTTTGTCTTTAATAAAAGTTTGATATAATTTTTATTAAAAATAAAATTTACTCCCCCTGTTGTTTATAAAATAAACAAAATATAAAAAGGAGGGAGAAACAAAAAACGTGTATTGAATATCCACCAGAGGTGGAACATGCACATAATAAACAAGATTTCAATTTATTTTTTGATCAATGGTTATAATCTCTAATTTCAAACTCATATGTATATTAGTTCTCATGTACTGAGTAAACTAGTTCATATGAATGTTTGATGTTTGGCATGGGATTGTTACCGCTTTCAAAACGTGTTCTGATGATGGGAACCTAGAAAATTCCCGAAATAGATCTATCAACACATTCCTGAAAGGGTCAAATAATAAATTTGAAAACAAAAAACTCTATAGATTATTTGTTAGGACAATATCCTAATAAAGAAATATAGAGTATGGCCTCGAACTTGAATAATTTTTCATTTTCATTGCACAATTAAAGGTCGAAAAAACATAATTTTTATTTTTAATAAAAATTATATCAAACTTGTATTAAAGACAAAGTACCGTCTAGTTTACTCCCCCTGTTGTTTATAAAATAAACAAAACATAAAAAGGAGAGAGAAACAAAAAACGTGTATTGAATATCCACCAGAGGTGGAACATGCACATAATAAACAAGTTTTCAATTTATTTTTTGATCAATGGTTATAATCTCTAATTTCAAGCTCATATATTAATTAAATCTCATGTAGTGATTAAATTAGTTTATATGAATGTTTGATGTTTGGCATGGTATTGTTACCGCTTTCAAAACGTGTTCTGATGATAGGAACCTAGAAAATTCTCGAAATAGATCTATCAACACATTCCTGAAAGGGTCAAATAATAAATTTGAAAACAAAAAACTCTATAGATTATTTGTTAGGACAATATCTGTAGCATACAACTTGGGAAAACCATTGATATATTGGCAGATGTAGGGTGAAGCATTACTAATGAGGGCACGCATTTTATCCGGCCTTATTGCTCGTCGTAGGGTAGGTTCGGTGTATAAATTAGCTGCCTCCTTGCCAACAAGCCACATACAAAATTTTAAAAGAATGCGTGGAGAAGGGTAAGAGGGGATAGAAAATCAAAAAAAAAGAAGTAAGGGGATCTGAAACCTAAAAAAATTTAATAAAAGTCCTAAAGTCAGGTTGAAACTGATGGAATTGTCCCAACCTTTTTTAGCCCTCCCAGCCTTGATTACTAAACCATAAAATCCTGAAATGAAATTAAATTTTGTATAGCAATCCCACATTTTACCACAACGATTCACCAAAAGTTTTAAATCAAAACAGTAAAATTTTCAAGTTACTCAAAAATCATATTGATTAATTTATTTATAAAATTCAGCTTAAAGAAAAAAATTTTGAATTTAAAATTAAAAGTAATTTAAATGAAAAAAATCGCATTTGAAAATTAATTGAATTAGAAAAATTAAACATTTAAAAATGCAAAAAAATGTATTAATTTAAACAAAATTTAACATTATAAAACTAAAATAAAATTATATAAAGAAGAAAAAATATGAAAAAAAAACAATAATTCATATCACTAGCTAGAATTATTATATAGCAAAAATTAAATTTATAAAATAATTAGGTAAAAAAAAATTAATAACAACATGGGCCAAAATAATCGCGGTAGTGTTTCATGGGTTAATTTTTGAATATTGCTTATATACTTTGGTCATTGACCTTAATAAAATTCACTATTTACGTTAATTGCGATAATTGCGATAATCAATTAACCAACATAAAATTTTGGGGTAAAATTAATAAGAAAACATTTAAAATTAAATAACTTTAATTTTATATTAAAATTTTAGCAAATAATTACTCATTTTTTAATGAAAATTCATTAAAATATTTTTAAATAAAATTTTATGTTGGTAGCGTTTGAGGGTTAACTTCTTTTTAAATTTAAATAGGTTTTAAAGAAAAAAATTATCAAAATTGAGAATAAAAGAGAGGTTTAAAAAAAAATAATATAAAAAAAACTTACATTACCAACTGCTCTCCCCCGCCGAAAGTACTTTCGAAGAGTTCTGGAACAAGAGTAAGGTTTTCTCTTACGTTGATTGCTGGCTTAAGAAAAAGTAGTTACACTCAAAACTAACTCAAACTTAAAGTAAGAGTTTTGGGTTTGTAGTTATATTGGTAAATTTATAATTATTACCAGGAAACACTTTACATTTAAAATATTTTCGCGTTAAATTCAAAATTAAAGAAAAATTAATTATATTTAAAATTATATTTGGTTTATTTATTTTTCATTGCATTCGGATTTTTTTTTTTTTATACGAGGAGAAATTATCAAGTGAGAAAATATTTTTTTTCTCTATGGCCTTGCCATATCAATATGCAAAATTTTTTTTTTTTTAATTTCTGTATGTAAAATTGTATATTATTTTACATGCTCTTATCCGAAGGCATTGAAAAATAAAAAAACAAATTAGCAAAAATTCCAACAATACACTTTCCTACGCGGGTTGTATAATTTAATGGAAAAAACAAAATTAATTTTTTTAAACGAAAAAAATAGTTTTTAACACTCGCACGCACTTATTTTATAGATTTGTAATTTAAATATTAAGAAAATTGATTAAATTAAATATGAAATTGGTTTAAAGTCACTTTCTTAACAATTGTTGTAAATTTTAATTATAAAAATTTAAAGATTTATTTATTTTGATTTTATCTTTTTATATTTTTTCCGAAAAAAACACTTTTAAAGGATTTTTCTTATTATTTTCAAATTTTCAACAGTTTTTAATATTTTTATGTTCCTTTGAATTTTTAAGATTTTAACAGTTTTTGTCGATCTGTGTAAATTTTTTTGTTCTTTTGGTACAATGTAATTTTAATGGCAATTTTAAAGGGGGGTTTTTTTTAACACAAATTATTTAATCTTTCAACAGTGCATTTTTCAATTATTTAAAATTTTTAAATATTAAATTACTTTAAAGTTTTTTTCACAGTTTTTTCCTGTTTTTTTTTTTTTTTTTTTTTTTTTTTTTTTGTCCCTATGCCTTTTACACTTCTACACACTTTTTTACACAAAAACGCCGAATCCATCTATAGCCGAACTGTCACCGATTAAATTTAAGACAAACTGAATTTATAGAGCTGATCGTCAAATACACCACCATAGACAAAAAAAGAGTCAAAGCCTTCTTTCCCACTTCTCATTAAAAAGGTTTTTTTTCTGTTTCTTTTCTTTGTCAAAGGCGCTTTAAGTGCTATACCTGTATGACAATAAAAAAAATTAAATGAGACTCGTTTGTCTTTAATTGGGGAGAGATTTTTTTTTTTATATAAAAAAAATAAAGTACAATAATTACCATGTAAATTATCAATTTTTTGAAGAATTATTTTTAGGGAAAATAATAAATTACTCCCAGTTAGAGATTTTTGAGTTGAAAAGATTTTTCAACCAAAACTCTAACTTAATCCTTGGACACTACGTTCCAATTTTGGTTTTTGCCAAAAATCCAATTGGGATTAAAATACCCAGACCCCAGGCTGGCAAAAAAAATTAAAAAAAAACCCAAAAATCAAAAATAAAAATTAATAACAATTTTAATAAGAAATATTTACTTACAAAGTCAAACGGGCTCACAAAGAAGAAAAGTTTTTTTTTTTTTAAAAAAAATACTAATTTTTGAAAAAAAAACGTTTAGTATTTACTTTTTTTTTTAATAAAAAAAAACTTAAAAAAACTTTTGATAGAAAATTTATTTCTTTAAGAGTTTTAAGTGCAAATTTATGCGCTGCCAACGATAAAATGGCAGAGAATCTTTAATGGCTCCCAAAAGAAAGCTCGGTTTTTGGTAGATGACTTCGCAAAATTTACGACCTAACGCTTTTATTCCAAATGTTATGTATTGGTAAGTAGCGAATACAGACAAAAATTGGTTGAAAAGAAGTTAAAAAAATACTTTGTTAAATCAAAGTGGTGACTTGGTTTGACTAATAGATGGCGTTGTGTAAAAGTGTAAACCAATGTAAAAATTGTAAAAAATAGAAATTATAAAAATTTATGATCGCAACTCAAGTAAAGTAAAAATATGTAAAAAAAATAAAACAAAAATGCTAAGGCAGGACCCTACAAACCCCCCCGCCAAAATCAGACTTCGGGGTTGGAGAATTCCGAAAACGAAGCTGATCCACACTGCCGAAGCAGCTTTTGCTCACTGACGAATATCCCTTAATACATCATAATCTACAGCCGCTGGGGTTGAAGCAAGTGGGTTCACAACAGATCCATTAAGATCCTGAGCCACAGAAGACGCAGCTTGACCACCCACAGGAGCTCGATTAGTAAACGAAGCGTTAAGCACATCAACAGATTGTGCGCCAGGGAGTGCAGAAGCCTGAGCACGAGTTGGCAAAGGACCACCGCCACCAGGATCATTTGCGATACGAGCTTCACATACTGGACAGAATGGTTTTGTTTTTACGATCGGTGCCAAACACTGTTTATGAAATTTATGGCCACAACAAGTCTGAAGTAAGTCGGTTTTTGACGCGATTGCATTAAGGCAAGCATCGTATTTAGGATATTTATCCTTTATAGGGGGAACATCGTCACCGGCCATAATAAAAATTTAGCAAATTATATAAAAAAAATAGCAACCGAAAAAATATATAGGCCAAGGAGACCAGATAAAAGTATATAAAAAAAATAAAAATGAATACCAGAGAAACCAACTTTAAAAAAAAATTGATATTCCATAGTTATAATAAAATTTTTGCAAAGAATAATTAAAGCCAATAACTCCTTAATAAATTGACAAATTAAAGAAAATCAGTTAAAAGTTTAATTAAAACTAGTTTAATTAACAAAATACGAAATTTGTGGTAGTATTTGGCGATAACCCAGTAAATGTGTGTATATGCAACCGGAAAGGTAATAACGACTACAACTACAATAAAACAAAAATGAATTATGTATTTGTAGTAGAAATATGATTGTGCTGACGATTTTATGGCAACACCATAAAAACGACAAAAATGTATGCTGTTAAACAACAGGAAACTAAAAATCGGAAATAAGCAAATTAATGTTGCTCAAGATTAACTCCTAATCAGCTTGTCATACAATGAGTATTGAGCTATTGAGCTAAAAGCCAAAACAACAATTTGGGAATATAAAAAATTTCTTTTATATATGCACAACACTTGCTATCAACGATCAGTATCAAATAACGAATGGAGATGATATGATATTTGCCACCCAAATATTTTCGAAAAGTTTAATAAAATAATCAGATTTGCTTCAAATAATTAAAACTTTTTAAGAATATAGGCGAGTAGTATACAAAAAAAATTTATAAAGAAATCTAGTATAAGAAACCCCAATTATCTCAATGTTTCTTTAAGATAAATTTTATCAGTATCCTATAGATACAACAAAAAAAATCCGAAAGATAAAAATCGAAAAATTAAATTAACCCTTGGTAATCTGAATTCAAAACCGGGCAAAATAAATTCAAATTTAATTTAATTTAATTAAATAGAAATAAAAATTTGACTGATAAGAGTTAAAAACAAGATTAAATTGATTTTTTTCTAAAAAAAATTCCTTAGAATTTCAAGAAACTTTTAACAGAGTTCATAAAAAAACTTGAACTTCCACTATTATTTTTCAGTATTCAAACCAAAAGTTTACTTTAATAAATTGTTTAATTTTTTCCGAAGAAAAAGATTAAAAAGAAGTGTGAAAAGGGATCGAATTAATTTAAAATTATTCCAAAAGGGTTATCAAAATTATTTGAATGAGAAAAAAAAATTAACAAAAGGGATTTGCCGTTAAAATAAATTGAACTTTTTAACCAAAAACAAAACAATATAAAACATTTCAAATCGACTCGATCAACCCGATATGAAAAGTTTTGATCGCAAAAATACTGCTGAAACCAAAGTTTAATTAAAATTCAATAGCAGAAGGATAATATAAAAATAATTATAAAATATAAATTTCATGCAAATACACAAAAAACAAAATTTAGTAAAAACAATTTGTTTGAGAAAAATTTTCTTTTTTTTTTTTTTTTAATAAAAAAGAATACGATAATTTCATTAAATACTGTTTTGATTACTAACTAGTGGCTTAAAATCGTTGTGGAAAAAAACTTTAATTAAAAATTTCAAATATCAGATAAAGTAGAATAAGTGAACGATAGAACAGATGCTATTATGGGGGATATATCTTAAAAATCTTAAAATATATAATTCCACCCATAATATTAAAACGTAATTTTGTTAGACTGTCTGTTACAGTGGTCAGACCTAGCTAAAAAAAATCCAGGAACTGCATTCCGGCAAGTGACAGGCAGATTTCACAAAATGTACTAGATAGAGTTGGGTTTAAATAACTTCAATTAAAGGTTGTGAATAAAAGGCGTTAATTATAAACAAATTCCTTAAAATTTTAAGTTATTCAAATGAGAAAAAAAAGAAAAATTAGAAATTAAAATAAGAATGAAATTAAGAATATAGAAAAAGTTTTAAGAGAAAAGATATGAAAACATTTGGAGACGAGCAGAAAATTTTTTAAAAGCATAACGCAATTTAAAAGGTGAAAATATTTAATGAAATGTCAACTGCTCGAGCCCCACGTTGGGCGCCAAAAATTTTTAATGTAGCATACAACTTGGGAAAACCATTGATATATTGGCAGATGTAGGGTGAAGCATTACTAATGAGGGCACGCATTTTATCCGGCCTTATTGCTCGTCGTAGGGTAGGTTCGGTGTATAAATTAGCTGCCTCCTTGCCAACAAGCCACATACAAAATTTTAAAAGAATGCGTGGAGAAGGGTAAGAGGGGATAGAAAATCAAAAAAAAGAAGTAAGGGGATCTGAAACCTAAAAAATTTAATAAAAGTCCTAAAGTCAGGTTGAAACTGATGGAATTGTCAAAACCTTTTTTAGCCCTCCCAGCCTTGATTACTAAACCATAAAATCCTGAAATGAAATTAAATTTTGTATAGCAATCCCACATTTTACCACAACGATTCACCAAAAGTTTTAAATCAAAACAGTAAAATTTTCAAGTTACTCAACAATCATATTGATTAATTTATTTATAAAATTCAGCTTAAAGAAAAAAATTTTGAATTTAAAATTAAAAGTAATTTAAATGAAAAAAATCGCATTTGAAAATTAATTGAATTAGAAAAATTAAACATTTAAAAATGCAAAAAAAATGTATTAATTTAAACAAAATTTAACATTATAAAACTAAAATAAAATTATGTAAAGAAGAAAAAATATGAAAAAAAAAACAATAATTCATATCACTAGCTAGAATTATTATATAGCAAAAATTAAATTTATAAAATAATTAGGTAAAAAAAAATTAATAACAACATGGGCCAAAATAATCGCGGTAGTGTTTCATGGGTTAATTTTTGAATATTGCTTATATACTTTGGTCATTGACCTTAATAAAATTCACTATTTACGTTAATTGCGATAATTAATTAACCAACATAAAATTTTGGGGTAAAATTAATAAGAAAACATTTAAAATTAAATAACTTTAATTTTATATTAAAATTTTAGCAAATAATTACTCATTTTTAAATGAAAATTCATTAAAATATTTTTAAATAAAATTTTATGTTGGTAGCGTTTGAGGGTTAACTTCTTTTTAAATTTAAATAGGTTTTAAAGAAAAAAATTATCAAAATTGAGAATAAAAGAGAGGTTAAAAAAAATATAATATAAAAAAAACTTACATTACCAACTGCTCTCCCCCGCCGAAAGTACTTTCGAAGAGTTCTGGAACAAGAGTAAGGTTTTCTCTTACGTTGATTGCTGGCTTAAGAAAAAGTAGTTACACTCAAAACTAACTCAAACTTAAAGTAAGAGTTTTGGGTTTGTAGTTATATTGGTAAATTTATAATTATTACCAGGAAACACTTTACATTTAAAATATTTTCGCGTTAAATTCAAAATTAAAGAAAAATTAATTATATTTAAAATTATATTTGGTTTATTTATTTTTCATTGCATTCGGATTTTTTTTTTTTATACGAGGAGAAATTATCAAGTGAGAAAATATTTTTTTTCTCTATGGCCTTGCCATATCAATATGCAAAAATTTTTTTTTTTATTTCTGTATGTAAAATTGTATATTATTTTACATGCTCTTATCCGAAGGCATTGAAAAATAAAAACAACAAATTAGCAAAAATTCCAACAATACACTTTCCTACGCGGATTGTATAATTTAATGGAAAAAACAAAATTAATTTTTTTAAACGAAAAAAATAGTTTTTAACACTCGCACGCACTTATTTTATAGATTTATAATTTAAATATTAAGAAAATTGATTAAATTAAATATGAAATTGGTTTAAAGTCACTTTCTTAACAATTGTTGTAAATTTTAATTATAAAAATTTAAAGATTTATTTATTTTGATTTTATCTTTTTATATTTTTTCCGAAAAAAAACACTTTTAAAGGATTTTTCTTATTATTTTCAAATTTTCAACAGTTTTTAATATTTTTATGTTCCTTTGAATTTTTAAGATTTTAACAGTTTTTGTCGATCTGTGTAAATTGTTTTGTTCTTTTGGTACAATGTAATTTTAATGGCAATTTTAAAGGGTTTTTTTTTTAACACAAATTATGTAATCTTTCAACAGTGCATTTTTCAATTATTTAAAATTTTTAAATATTAAATTACTTTAAAGTTTTTTCACAGTTTTTTCCTGTTTTTTTTTTTTTTTTTTTTTTTTTTTTTTGTCCCTATGCCTTTTACACTTCCACACACTTTTTTACACAAAAACGCAGAATCCATCTATAGCCGAACTGTCACCGATTAAATTAAAGACAAACTGAATTTATAGAGCTGATCGTCAAATACACCACCATAGACAAAAAAGAGTCAAAGCCTTCTTTCCCACTTCTCATTAAAAAGGTTTTTTTTTCTGTTTTTTTTCTTTGTTAAAGGCGCTTTAAGTGCTATACCTGTATGACAATAAAAAAAAATTAAATGAGACTCGTTTGTCTTTAATTGGGGAGAGATTTTTTTTTTATATAAAAAAAATAAAGTACAATAATTACCATGTAAATTATCAATTTTTTGAAGAATTATTTTTAGGGAAAATAATAAATTACTCCCAGTTAGAGATTTTTGAGTTGAAAAGATTTTTCAACCAAAACTCTAACTTAATCCTTGGACACTACGTTCCAATTTTGGTTTTTGCCAAAAATCCAATTGGGATTAAAATACCCAGACCCCAGGCTGGCAAAAAAAATTAAAAAAAAACCCAAAAATCAAAAATAAAAATTAATAACAATTTTAATAAGAAATATTTACTTACAAAGTCAAACGGGCTCACAAAGAAGAAAAGTTTTTTTTTTTTAAAAAAAATACTAATTTTTGAAAAAAAAAACGTTTAGTATTAACTTTTTTTTTTAATAAAAAAAAACTTAAAAAAACTTTTGATAGAAAATTTATTTCTTTAAGAGTTTTAAGTGCAAATTTATGCGCTGCCTACGATAAAATGGCAGAGAATCTTTAATGGCTCCCAAAAGAAAGCTCGGTTTTTGGTAGATGACTTCGCAAAATTTACGACCTAACGCTTTTATTCCAAATTTTATGTATTGGTAAGTAGCGAATACAGATAAAAATTGGTTGAAAAGAAGTTAAAAAAATACTTTGTTAAATCAAAGTGGTGACTTGGTGTGAATAATAGATGGCGTTGTATAAAAGTTTAAACCAATGTAAAAATTGTAAAAAATGGAAATTATAAAAATTTATGATCGCAACTCAAGTAAAGTAAAAATATGTAAAAAAAAATAAAACAAAAATGCTAAGGCAGGACCCTACATATCCTAATACAGAAATATATAGTATGGCCTCGAACTTGAATAATTTTTCATTTTCATTCAATAATTTACAATAATTTCGAAATATAAAAATTTTCATTTTCCCACATTGATGTCATGAAGTAATTTAATATCTGAAAATATATAGAAATAAATATATATAACATAACAAAAATTTTCTTTCAATTACTTACATCAATGGTTGTCTAAATGATGCTATCTTTTAAGGACGCAACTGCCGAAGATAATTATAGAAACGAAACGAAAAAATAAACAAAAACAAACGAAACGAAAAAACAACCCTTTTTTTTGCAATAAGAAAAAGGAACCATACTAAGATGTGTGTCTTTGTCTTTCGCTTTACTCTGTCTACATGTCTGTATATGTTTGTTTGCAATGTGACCACACTAGATTATTAATCTATTAACATTTATTATAGAAATACATGTTAAATTTAAATATTTTCTTTTGTCTTTTATTTTATTAATAGACAATTATTTTCACAAGCCGGTGACAACGCAAAATTTAAGTTGTTTTAATCCTCAATTTTGTTTTATGTATGAAAAACAGATACAAAAGTCTTCCATGGTGGATTTTTTTATATGTCTTATTAGAGTTGTACTTTTTAGTATCATTTTCCTCTTCTCTATTACATCTTGACATGCCGCAACATCTGCTTCATTCTGCGTACATCTTTCAATCTGGTTGTCGTCCACACTATTAATGTGCTTATCAGCACAATTTTTTTTAGCAAAATTAATTAGTAAAACATTAGTATATTAGTAAAGCATTAGTGTAAAACAGTTAAGTGCTGAATAAGTATAACAAAAATTTTAGCTAAAACACGATTTTAGCAAACAAATTTGCTAAAAAATAGTATACCTGATTTACAAGACGTTTTACTAACTTTTGTACTAACTTATTTTTTTGAGTGTACCTATCTCTCGATGACAAAAACTAACAATTCGATTTCTGATCAATTATCAACGCCACCTGTTAAATATGCTTCGATGACTTACGTTCCTAACTTAACTGAAAAATTGTCAAAAACGTGTAGAAATTTTGCACCAAATATACAGATTGCAATGAAACCACCACCAGATGCTAATAATAAAATTTTTTTTGAAAATTTAATATATCGCCTTAAAAAAGGTGATAAATCGGACGTTGTATATAAAATCAATTGCAAAGATTTCGATTATCAAAAAGACTTAAACAACATGAATATGACTGTAAAAAAACAACAAACACAACAGTCAATTTATCTGCACTAGCAAAACATGCTAGATCAAACAAACATGAATTTGATTTTGGTAATACAAAAATATTGAAAGCACAACAAAACAAATTTAAATTGCAGGTACATGAAGTTAACCAAATTGTTAAATATGAACAATTAGTATGTAACGACAAAAGTGTTAAAAAAGATTATGTCAACACATATTAAGTTTGTTCGCTTACAAATTTGTAAAAGTTTTTACTGGAAGTGGTTCGTTTACACAAATACTCAGTAAAAAATAGTAAGAAGAGAGAGTAAAGTGACAGGTTGTTGAAAAAAAACTTGCAAGTTTTTACTGGATAAATTTTTGCCAGTAAGAACTTGTAAGAAGAAAAAAACATGTGATTGAAAAAATATGCTTGTATTTTTAGTAAACAAAAAAAAATATTAAATTAAATTTTAATTGTCTATGGATTTAAAGTGCAAAATATTAAAGAATTAACTATGGAAGAAATTAAAAAACATTCTAAATCATTTCTGGTCGACTATTTCAATTGACTTTTATCTTTTCCATAACGACCAGTTGATTTTTTTTTTAATATTTGGTATTTAAAATCAGCTCTTTTATATATTTTACAAATTCTTACAAATTTTCCGTTCGTTTACTTTTTTGTAAATTTGTCTTACTCTCTGTAATTTTGTTACTGAGTAATTTTTACTGGACTTTACTGGGAAAGTAATCGAACACACTTATTGTAATTTAATTTCTTTTTAAAAAAATAATGTCTTTTGTGATTTAAATGTTATGTTCTAATAGTCAAATTTGATTTTCAATCTATTTGTATAAAACATAAATTTTGCTAATTTTACATTTTATTTTTTATTTTTAATTTATAAAATATAATAAAAACATTGTTAGCATTTCTTAGATCCTGATGATGAACTGATGTTCGAAATATATAGATAAAAAAACGTAAGAAACGATGTTTTATTAAAAAGAATCCTAATTTTGAAGCAATACAACATAAAAGAATAAATTGTAAAATTGAAACCGATTCAGCAACATAAAAATAAAATTGATAATTTTATCAATAATCCCTTAATTATTCTGTCAATCTCAACAATATTATTGACTTAAAACGATGAATAATATAATTGTAAATAATACAATTAAGAAATTAGCACAACAAAAATTAAGACTTGTGTTTCTCCTAAAATGTCGTCGAAAGCAAATTATACCTAATTTCATCAAAAGAAAAACAATGAAAATATCAACACATTTTAAGTCTCAATGTAAAAAGGCTGTTAATTCTCTTGAAAATGCTGTACATGATATAAATTTCAAACTACTCAATGCTGAAATTCATGATTGCAGTTTTTTAAAAAAGTCTTTTGAAAAAGAACTTAAAAATCAGTCTAGAGATTTAATTAATGATCCAAATTACCAACAATTTTTGAGAGTAAATAATAATAGACTACACACAAAATTATTAAGATTAGAAAAGGAACAGAATCATCTCTCTGATATTCAATATGATGAATCAGTAATAAAAAACATTTCGGGTATTGCTATACCAAGAGAAATGATGGTGTTATTAAGCTTAGGACGGACCGAAATTTATACTACCTATTAATAAAGTACCTGTACTTGATTTAATAGCTGATATTGAGTTCATAATAACAAGATACTCTCATAAGACGATCGATGCGAGCTAATCTTACTCATATAATCACGAACTATATAAGAAAAGCTAGAACATTTAATCAAGTTCAAAAATTTTTAATTAAGGCTACAAAAACTACAGCAAAATTTCTTAAGGACCATTTTGATATTTACGTATCATGTTGTGATAAAGGTAACATTACTATTATTGCAACAAAATCATACTACAAAGAAAAAATGAATGAATTTCTTAATAATGAAAGTATTTTTGAACAACTAAGCACTGATCCAACATCATATTTGGAACTTAAACATAATAAATTAATAAAGCGATTACATGATATAAATAATCCACAAAACCAATTTATAACAATTGGTCAAAAGAAATTTTTAACTACATATACATCCATTCCACCAAGAATATATGGCCAAATAAAAATACATAAAGAAAATAGACCAATTCGACCAATTGTTTCTACTATTAAATCTGTATCATACAATTTATCACGTTTTCTGGCAACAATTTTAAAAAAATCATTTAATCCAAAGTACTCAATTAAAAATTCAAAACAATTTGTAAGAAGGGTGATACACATAAATATTCCAAACGATTTTAAGTTGTTATCTTTTGATGTTATTATTCCAGAAAATAACATACAGGATGTATTGAAACTATTAAATGATTACGATGATAATATTTAATTTACAGTTGAAATAGAAGAAAATAACAAATTAAATTATTTGGATACAACTGTTCACCATTTATCAAATGGAAAAATCATAACAAATTGGTACCAAAAACTAATTGCATCTAATCGTATTCTTAACTATTATTCAGCACATCCATTTCATATGAAAAAGAATACAGCTAAAAATTTAATTTAAAAAGTATTTAGTTTGTCACATAACGATTTTTGGCATCAAAATCTGAAAAAAATTAAAAATATTCTAAATAAATATAATTATCCAAATAAAATTATTGATAAACTCATCAATTCAGTTCGACAGCAAAATATAAATAACATAAATACAACACAACCGAGCTATATCTATCTCTCGATGACAAAAACTAATAATTCGATTTCTGATAAATTATCAACGCCACCTTTTAAATATGCTTCGATGACTTACGTTCCTAACTTAACTGAAAAATTGTCAAAAAAGTGTAGAAATTTTGCACCAAATATACAGATTGCAATGAAACCACCACCAGATGCTAATAATAATTTTTTTTTTGAAAATTTAAAATATCGCCTTAAAATATCGTTGTATATAAAATCAATTGCAAAGATTGTGATAAGTTACATATTGGAGAAACAACACAAAAGTTATCAAAAAGACTTAAACAACATGAATATGACTGTAAAAAAAAAACAAACACAACAGTCAATTTATCTGCACTAGCAAAACATGATAGATCAAACAAACATGAATTTGATTTTGGTAATACAAAAATATTGAAAACAGAACAAAACAAATTTAAATTGCAGGTACATGAAGTTAACCAAATTGTTAAATATGAACAATTAGTATGTAACGACAAAAGTGATAAAACAGATTATGTCAACACATATTGTAATTTAATTTCTTTTTAAAAAAATAATGTCTTTTGTGATTTAAATGTTATGTTCTAATAGTCAAATTTGATTTTCAATCTATTTGTATAAAACATAAAGTTTGGTAATTTTACATTTTATTTTTAATTTATAAAATATAATAAAAACATTGTTAACATTTCTTAGATCCTGATGATGAACTGATATTCGAAATATATAGATAAAAAAACGTAAGAAACGGTGTTTTATTAAAAAGAATCTAAATTTTGAAGCAATACTACATAAAAGAATAAATTGTATGAATGATGTACCAAGCCACAACCCATTATAATGCCACAACCAGCACTCTACTTTATAAATTTGTCGTCGGAGAAACCTCTTTAGTATTACTTTATGACCAGATAGCAGTATCGTGTTTTTCTAAGCACGACCTTATATTTTTATCATATAATTTCGAATTGCAAACGTGCGGTAGAATTTGTACCTGTTGTGATTTCAGGAATATTAGCATTGAGTTTTTGCAGGAGAACTTCTTCAGCATTGATTGGAGTGAAGTATATGCTATGACTTCAGTTGATTCTCAACTAAAATTTATGGAGTCAAATATATCCAGATTATATGGCATTTTCGTACCGCTGAAAACTAAACGTGTTTCTAAGAAGTTCAGACCTTGGTTGACACTCGCCATAAAACTTTTGATCGAAAACAGGGATGTGGCATATTCATGGAAACCACTCAGCTGCATAATGAGTATCGTCAATTGAGAAGAGATGTCAACAACGTGATCGGGCAAACAAAATCGCAATATCATTCCAATCGCTTTTTAAATGATATTAATATCAAACAAGCATGGAAAACTATAAAAAAAATAGGCGTAGGTAAAGTTTTAAATGATAACCACTCTGCGGTAGATGTTAATGAGATACATAATGCATTTATAAATATTACTATGATAAACTCGGATCCTAGTTTCTACAATTTCTCTGGAAACTCAAATACAATTTTCTATAGCAATGATTTTATTATTACGTTTGAGTTTAAGTGCGTAAATCAAAATGATGTTCTCTTATGCTGCTCTAGTATTAAATCAAATGCTGTTATTTTTGATAATATACACCCGAGATTCTCTTTCCACTATTACTACCATATTTTGCACATCTTTTTAATACAATAATTAGAACAAGTACATATCCCTATAGCTGGAAACACGCAAAGATTATACCTGTGCCAAAATCTAGCTCTGAATTTAGTCCATAGCAATTCTTTCATATCTTTCCAATGCTCTAGAGAAATTATTGCACAATCAAATAAGCTCATATATCAAAAGACACAACCTCTTTACTGAAAGTTACTGAGAACATAAGACAGAAAATTAATGATCGATTTTTTAGTACTGCATGATCACTCAAAAGCATTCGATACGGTGGATCACACTATATTGTGATCAGTTTTCTATAACAACAATACGTCAGATGTTGTTTCTGTTTTAAGAGGTGTTCGCCAGGGTTCTACTTTAGGACCTCTTATCTTTTCTTTGTATGCAAACGATCGCCCTTTGCAGTTTGATTATTCCAGTGTTCACATGTATGCTGATGATGTGCAGGTTTGCCTTAATAGTTCCATAAAGTCGCTTGATAATTCAGTCAATGGGCATCGGCAAATGGACCTTGTCTCAATCCCAAATAAGCAAATGCGATTGTCACATCTTAATCGTAATTTTGATATAAGACTTAATGATAATAAAATTGACATAGTGTCATCTTTGAAAAATTTTGGAATAATCTTTTACAACACACTTACTTGGTCTAATAACGAAAACAGTATCGTTGGAAAAACATATAATATGCTATGCTCTCTCTGGGCAACACAGTACTACCACCCAATAAGACAGCTTCTTGCTAAAGCTTATCTGATGCCAACTCTGATCTACGGCTGTGAAATATTTTCTAACTGTGACTCCGAAAGCAAGCGTAAATTAAACGTTTTTTATAATTGCATTATCAGATATGCATTTGGTTTGAGAAAATATAGTCGCGTATTTCCTTTTCCTAGCCAGCTTTGTGGAGTATCTCTCAATAGTCTTCAAAAACTCAGAAGTCTTCTACTTCTGCATAAGATTGTTTATGAAAAGACACCTAAATACCTTCAAGATAAATTTGCATTGAACAGATCTAATAGAGACAAGAGGATTACTCCTATTTTATATCAGACTCTGGTTTCGGAGTGGCAGTTTTTCATTAATGCCATGCGTTTTTGGAATGCATTACCACCCCCACATCCTGCAAAATAGTAACGCATTAAAATTTAAAAATGAAATAAATAATTTACTCACATAATTTAAAATGATAAGCAATGATAATTTTTTGAGACTTTTTTATGCATGTTTCTAAATTTAACATTTTTCAAAATTTGGCTTAAAACTAATATTTTATTAGTTTTTTTATATTTTTTATATTTTTTATATGTTTTACTTTTATATTTAAAAAAATTAACCCAGATATGCCCATTGCTTGAGCATTATCATTTTAAAAGTACTTTAATATTATTTTGAAAGCAAATGAGGTTTTTAAAAATAGGTTTTTAAAAATTTATTGAAAAAAGTGGTTTCTGAAGCCGTCCTATATATAGGCATTGGGCACATGACTCATTGAGTATGATACGACACAAAACATTTTACATGTAATCCTATGTCACATTTTCGGCATCTAATTAAGGTTTTTTGATGACAGGATCCGCATCTTGTTTGTTTTTCCTGTGAAATTACCCAAAGGTCCAATCGATCATAACGCAATTTGTCAGTGACTTTTAAGACTCTTATGTTCCAGTGGCATATAATATTGGCAACGCTAAAAGATGGTGATGCCAGACCAGAGTCGGTAGAGTGCGGGGTTCACCAATAAAATAGCCACAAGTCACTGGAGCAAAAAAAAATAAAGTAAATATAAATTGATAAAATTCAATAACAGTCCAAGGGTAAGCAAACCAAAAATATTCTCATTGTTCCCTGTTTCTTCTAATCCTTATGTTGTTTTTTCCTCCTTCCGGTTTCTCTCGCATGGTTTTCATTGGCCGGCAACGTTATGAAAAAGTTCATAAATAGTTTCTTTCTTCTGTTTTCATTACATGTAATATTAAGTATTTCGTGTGGCATATTGTTAAAAATTGTAGGTAAAATAACAGATAGGGTGTTTTTCCTGTAGTTACTGTTGTGTCTCTTCACGCGGTATCTTCCTTCAACATACATACGAGTTTGGTAGTTGTGTTGAATCTTTTCTAAGTATCTGGAGTCATCGTGGAATTCGATGGCCATTGTAATTTGAAATATGCTATTAAGGCTGAATTTCAGTTTATGGGGGACACCCCTAGAGAAAAAATCTGAATATGCCATCCCTTTCAGAATGTTCCCAGGAGTACGAAAATCATAATGAATAAGGGGGCTCACGCCCCCTATGGGCGTGGCAGTCGAAAAACGACCCGGCCCACCTACGTAGACAATATGGGTATCAAATGAAAGCTAATGTCTTCACGATTCCAAAAATAGCCATAGTTGCCAGATCGGGCGGGTTTTGCAGCCGATACGGCCATTTTTGTTAAATAGGGGCGGGGGTGAAAAACGACCCATGCCACCTACTTAGGCAATATTGGTATCAAATGAAAGGAAATGTCTTCACGATTCCAAAAATACCCGTAGTTGCCAGATCGTCCAGAATTTGAGGAAGATATGTTAATTTTTATAAAATGGGGGAAGGACTTTTTTTTGTTTATTTCTTTTTAGCTCGGCCAGAGACCGAGCACTCGAGATCCCCGCCGTCTAGAATTAAGACATACTGGAGTTAAAAACCCCTAAGCCCGGCCGTAGGCAGGTCACGCAGAAAAACTTTACTAAGCGAAGCCAGTATTTGTAGATGAGTCTGAAGACAGTGAAGATGAGGATGAAGACGACTAGATGCAGATGGCATCTTGGCCGTGAGAAGCGTGGAAACTCACAACTTTACGTGAGTTCTCATGCTTCTCCAAGGGGATTGATTTACTATGACCTCCACGCGGTAATCCCTGGGTAACGCTAACAATAGTAATCTTTTCGCACAAAATGCTCATTTTTGTTTGATTTTAACAAAATATAAGCAAAAAAAAAGGAAAAAAAAATTTCCCCCCCCCAAATTTTGCCAAAATGGCCATATCGGCTACAAAAATCGCCCGATCTGGCAACTACGGCTATTTTTGGAATCGTGAAGACATTAGCTTTCATTTGATACCCATATTGTCTACGTAGGTGGGTCGGGTCGTTTTTCGACTGCCGCGCCCATAAGGGGCGTGAGCCCCCTTATTCATTATGATTTTCGCACTCCTGGGGTCATTTAAGGGGGCGTGGCATTTTTTTTTTTTTTTTTCCAGGGGTGTCCCCCATAAACTGAAATTTTGCCGCTATTAACATTTAGTATTCGTTGATCTTTAGCGAGATTGTTTTGTTCATTTAGAAGATTGTTGTTAGTCGTTGTTATTGTGTTGTCTGTATTATAGGTAATTACATCTATTATAGCAGTGTCACTTTGTTAAGAATTTTTAGCAGCTGATCTTGTATTTTTTTTGGAGTTTTTTGTTTGCACTCAAGTGAGCTTCCCCATGCTGTTATGCCATGGCGAATATGTGATTCAACTAATGAAAAGTTGGCTTGTATCAGCGCCATATTGCTCGAGCAGTAACTTAGATGATGTAACATGTATGCAGCTTTTCTTAGTTTTTTTCGAACTTCCTCTACATGCACTTTCCATTTGAAGTTTTGGTCGACGTATACACCAAGGTATTTGTGACAGTTTCGATTGTAGTGGTGCATTGATCTTCATCATAATTAAAATCTGTAGTTTGATTTTTGTGAAGACAATCTAAAGAGTGGAATTTTATGTTTATCTCAATTAATCTGAAGTGTGGTGGTTTAATATGCATGAGCTTTGTTTTGGATGCATTTATTATCAATCCATGATCGTGACACCATCTTATTGCGATATCTAACTGATGTTGCATTATTTTTGTTGCGAGTTCAGCATTTTTATGAGCCACGACATTTGTCATAGGCATATGTAAATGTTCTGCATATTTTTAGCGCGTTGACGAGTTCCTTAGAATATATTATGTATAAAATGGGACCCAATTTTGATCCTTGCGGTACACCAGAATCAGCAGTAGTTCTTTCACTTAAGTTGTCGTTAACTTTAACATAAAATAAAGTGTTAGGTAATTCTTGAAAAATTCCAGACAGTTTCCTCGAATTCCTATTCTTTCTAGCATTTGCAGTAGTTCTGCATACGATAGAGTAGTATCAAACGCTTTGCTAAAATCTATGAACACTCAGTTGCTCGTTAATATAATTTGCAAAATTTCCCAATAGCTTATTGATATGCTTACCTTTTTGGAATCCAAATTGGTTTGTGCTTATTATTAGACATTTGTTTATGTAATTTGTTAATCTTTTGCAAACAATTTTTTCCATAATTTTCTCAATAACAGGTAGGATTGATATAGGTCGATAATTATTAAATTCCGATTTTTTTCCGTTTTTGTATATTGGACGAATGTGAGATAATTTAAGTATGTCAGGTACAATTGCATTGTCTATGATCAGGTTTATTAATTTTGTTATAGCCGGGGTAATTTCACTGGCATTGTTTGTTAGATCCATCGGTCTGATTCCATCGAATCCAGCACTTATTTTAACGTTTAGAGTATTTAATATATTAAATATTTCTTCTTCGTTTGTATTAGAAAGATAAAATGAGTTTTGCGATACTCGCGGCCAGGCACGTAGCCAGAACTATGTTTTACAGGCCCAACAACAACAATTACAACAACAAGAGAAAAAATTATTTTTTTTTATGTATTGTTTTTGTTGTTGGGCCGGTAAAACATAGTTCTGGCTACGTGCCTGCTCGCGGGTAATGATTTATTGTTGTAATTTCACAATTGCGTAAGATATTTTCGACATTTTGTTTAAAATTTGTTGCAAAGTTATTGCAAATTTCAGTTATATGCATGTTCTGGAAATGTTTTATTATTGTTTCGTTGATATTGTTAGATTTTTTGCCAATTATTTCATTTATTATTTGCCACGTTATATGAATATTATTTCTGTTTTCAAAAAATTTAGTTTTATAGTAACAATTTTTAGCATAATTTAATTGTTTATTTAATGTATTTCTATATTTTTTGTATTATTATTCATTTAATTTATTATTTTTATTTGTAAGCCATTTTTATAAAGTTTATCCCTGATCTCACAATTTTTTATTAAATTTTCGTTCATCCATGGGTTTGATATTCTATTTTTCTTTTTTTGAACAATTTTTTTAGAGTTTGCGTAAATATTATAAAATTTTTCAACAAACATTAATTGCATTTATAGCATAGATGCCCAAGGTAGTAGTATTGGTGAGAGTGACGAAATAACACTGGAAGAAAACAATTTGCTATTCATTTTATTTAGTCGTCAACGAGATTGCGACGAAAGCACATGTGTGGCGGGTGTGATATATTTCGAAATAAAAAGATTCTTCGAAGTGTTTATAAATTTTCCCTCAATTAATCATTGTTCAATTTGCAATTAAAAAGTAATGAAATCTTCTATGTTGATACTCTTATTGCAGTTACGCAATAAAAGTATATTTCTCAAACTAGAAGAATTCAGCTTATTGCGTTTTTTTGAGCAAATATAATTCAAATCGGAAAATATTTGTTGGCAAAGATACGTTGAGGGAAATAAAGATAAACACTTCAATGAAATCTTCTTTATTTCAGGATATATTGTATTGTCTTATTATAAGACACAGAATTTCTGCAAGTGTAGTTTGTCTCTCCCACTCAACAATGCTATTTCCTATTGGTTGATTGATGATCAAACAAAAGAGCGTAAGTATACGTGTGAGTTTAATTTGCTGATATCAGCTACTACTGGGCATCTATGATTTATAGTAATTAAATGTGCTAAAGTCCCAAAACTTATTTAACAAATTGTGAAAAACAATCTGATGTAGGCGTGTCCCTATCCGGATTTCATTCCTGCCCAAGGAAATCTTCAGGGGACTTTGTTATTGGAATTTCTAGAGATATTTGTTATGTTAAATCACAAACTCAATGAGAATTTCTTGTCCTCGTCTAGGAGCGAGAGGGACACGCCTACATCAGATTGTTTTTCACAATTTGTTAGTTAGTTTATTCCATGATTATAAAATTAAATCATAACTTTCAAATAATAACAAGGAATATTTTCATATTTTCTAAAAACGTTGTAATATGAAATTTCCTTTATTATAATTCATGTGAATTTTGAATATACCGAAATAACAACACAATTATCATAAAACATTATTTCTTTTAAAAATGCAACTTTAGCCAAATCAATTTTAATTTAGTATTAACTCCCAATATAGACTAAATTCAATGAATTTTAGTTCGACATGTATGTTTTTAATTAATCAAACTAATTTTTTTTTAACCGATATGCTTTAATTTATGAAATATGCTTTAATTTTTCGCGGGTTAATTTTAATTTAGTTGTTTAACTTTTAGCAGGCCAATATTTTAATTGATAAGGTATAATTTAATTTAACATGTATCTTTCTAGTTAACAGGTATCCTTTAATTGAGCAGGTATATCTTTTTTTTTATCTGGTATATTTTCATTTACTGCAGCCAAGCTTAAGTTCGAGCGAACTGGTGGGAGGATTGGCGTTTTTACTGGTTACTCTTTAAGGTTTGTCCGTCCGTCAATGGTTGGAAGGTATATCAGTATCGTTATATTTTGGTCTAATTTATTAAAATTTTTATCTAATTTATTAAAATTTTCCTTTTTCCATTCTAGGTTAGGGGAAACATCGGTTCCTAGAAAGGGGGCAATTTATCCGTTAAATACTAACCAGAAACCTATTGGCCTGAGCTCAACTCTACGATCCCTGCACACCGTTTATTAAATCTGGGTTTTTTTTTTATTTAAATGAATTCACCGCACTGCTAACCCTATCTAGAAATTTCTTTTTTAATTCTTTTTATATATTTTAATAAAAATTTCTCTTTCTTTTTTTTAGGTTCAGTCCGGTCCGTCTTCAGTCGTCCTGGTAAGTCATTCCTAAACTGTACTAAAACTTCCTTAGACCCAAGCGCCCCAGGCTTGGCGGTGCTGATGCGGCTTTTCAACGTTGGGTCGAGACAGAGGTGGCGTTGTGGTGGAAGACCACTTTTCGATTCTTCTTCTTCTGCTTTTTTTTAAATTTAGTTGGTTTAAAAAAAACAATATTTTTATATCAAAAAACTTTAATAAAAATTTGTTGCGGTTGTTATTGTTAACAAATGCTGCTACCACTTGTCTGACCGTCCTTTAACAGTTCCTGTCAAACCCTATTCTAGCAGTTTCAAGGTTGCATTCTAATGCAATCCTTTGTCTACATTTCTCTTCTTCTTTTACCACATTTGCATTAGAATGTGACCTTAACCCCCTCAGAGCCGAACCTGACAAACCCAACCATCCTGCATTAAAACCCTGCAAAAAGGATGGGAGGGAAACGTAATCAGAAGCTTTTCGTACCTGGGGTCATACATGTCCCTACTCGGCATAAGAGTGTTAAGGAATCCTAAATAATACCATCTGGCAGCATTAAATAGTTGGCAACACTTTCCCTTTCATGTTTTTTTTAAACCCAGAAAATATTGATATTTCCCCAATATGGCAACCCCTTTTCCAAAAGCCATGCGCACAAAACCAAAAGACCGAGAAAAAGAACGCACCAACAGTGATTCAAAACGTGGCACAATAGGGCCATTTTTGGCACTTTTGACTGCTTGATGACCCTGTGGTACTTTCTTATCTATTTTGGCCCTTTCAGCTCAAAATTGAACTAACTACTTTAAACCGTTTAGTTCAGACTTTTATGAAATTTGCCTGATTTTTTTATTCGATGAGAGCATATGCTAGTTCCTTAGAGAATGAAAAACGGGGAGTTGTTTAATTTTTTATAAAAATCGCATTCAAAAGTATATATTTTCGTACCAGGAGGTCAGCTTTTAAAATTTTTGAATGCAGGACGATAACATTTTTAAATATTTTTATATTTGTCCAAATTTTTAAAAGAAGTGCAGCAATTAATTTTTTATTAAAAAAATGTGTTTTTGGAGGCTTTTTAAAAATGTTATGTTATCGCAAAAGCGGAAATAATTGATGAAAATTCATAAAATATGTTAAACTTCCTTGTCAGATTAGTTCGTCTTGCATTTTTAAAAAACATTAAAATGAACTCTAATTAACAAATTAATATTATTTTTATTTTAGTAAAAATCTAATAACCGAATTTTTTAAAAAATATGGACCTACAGGGATGATAAATGGGATTTTCAAATAGTACCAACCAGCATAAAAAATAGTACTAATTCGACCCTCATAGTACTAAATACAAGTTTTTATTATAAATTAACGTTTTTAAAATTTATTTGTATATAAAACAAAATTTAGTTGATTTTAGTTACAGAATTTATAAAAATTATCACACTATTTCTTAAATTCACCTTTTTTGCAAGGAAATCTATTTCATTACTCATTCGATTTTAGAATCACAATGCAAATTTGAAGATGTTGGCAATGGCCTTTTTTCAATTGTACTTTTTTAAGATATTTATTTTTCACTTTTCGAAAACTTTTTTTTTTTACTCGAACTCAAATAAAATCATCTTTAATCAATTACATTTACAACGATTGGATCCAAATAAATACATTTGATAAATGTTAATTTATGAATGGGTAATTGAATTAAATGTTGAATCTTGAAGTTTCTCTGAAGTTTCTAAAAATAGAACTGTTGTGTTGTTGGAGTTGTAGTTCTGAGATTATTTATGCAAGAACGAAAGTTCTTTTTTTTTAATCACAACAAAAGTCAATCTGACGATAGATCAGAGCGCTAAAGCGCTCTGTCTAACGTGTGGTGCGAGTGCATGTGGCATTAGAAATCAGTTTATCTATACCACGGTCAGTGATTGCACAGAAAATTTCATATAGACGCAATCGAACAAATAAATACATAACACATATTACATTATTTAAAAAACAGGGTCACTGGCGAATACCAATACCAGAAACGGCGCAGTCTGATTCAGGAAAATAGAAAAATTTACAATGTAGTTATGATTTTTTGAAAATACACTCATTCTTCTCTACCACGTCTTTCACAATTAAAACTAAATAAAATTGCATATTAATTATAGTTTTAATTGAAAAAGACGTTAAAATTCAAACTCAATCTTTAATTTGTATTTATATATAAATAGTACTAAAATAGTCAAAAGTACCATGGTAATTTTCCGGATCAAATAGTACCAAAAAAAAGTACTATAGTACTAATTCATTCCTGTGGCCCTATCAATTGTATTTTGGCCCTTTTAAATTGTCAATTTGGCCCGAAACAAAAAAACTCAAAATGCATCACTGCGCACAAATAAAACGTTTTCGTTCTCATTTGAGGGCCGATAACAAGAATCAGAAGTCAAAATAGAAATTTACACAAACAAAAAGTCGGTAGTGAAAGTGTCAAGAAAATATAACTAATATTCTGTTAAAAAACGTGTTGTAGTTAAAAAAAAAAACTATTTTTATTTATAAAACAATGTTTTTAACACTTTTATTAATAATAAGGGACTTGAACAAAAATCATTGGTTTTCTTAAGAACTATTAATTTTATATTTTAGTAAAAATTACATTTAGGTTAAAAAACTGTGTTTTAACTGCACTCTTTTGTATTATATTAAAGAACTATAAATACACAAATGCATGTATTTCGAGCTGGCCAAAGATGTCATCAGAACCCAAAGGCATACAAAATTTATTTATAATTATATAAATTTATATTTATTTTAATTTAATTTATTTTAAAAGTTTTTGACTTTTAAATTCAATAAAAATTTAAAATAAAAAACTTAAAAATAAAGGAAAATGCTTATTTGGGAGTTTAGTATGAACATAGTAGCATAAAATTTGAATTACTTGTTAAAAAAAAACAACTTCTATGCTAATTATATAGGATAAAATAACTAATGACTTGGGCAAGTTTTTTTGGCATTTGCCACCAACGGCAGCATTTGTCAGAATTCAATTATTTTCAAAAAATGCCATTATGCTCACCCTTTCCATAAAATGGCATTTTATATATTCTTACAATTTTTTTTTTTGATTTTTTTTTATAAAATAAAAAAAAGTAAGTTTCACATTAAAGGCCATGTATTAGGATGTCAATTAAACTTCGTTTAGATAATTTTAGCAGATTTTTTTTATATAGGTTTTTATAAAACGAATATATAGTGCTTTCCAAGCTTATATTCACCTTTTGTGGAGTATTTTTTTTGTCAATACCTAATTCTAGACCACCTCTTAAAAGCATAAAAAAAAAATTTAATATTATACTCTCGCACACCCATTCACATATATATTTTCCTACTGACACTCAATCACGATTGCTTAAAGTGAATCACGAACAAAATTCACTTACCCTTTTAATGTGGTATTCTCCATGTCGAAACATAGTTTGCAAAAGCGAAATTTCTGGAGCGTTGGCTTCTCTCGAAGAGTTAGGGTTCCAAAATAATACCAAACAAGTGAACCTTGTCCTTTTCGTTCCGTTAATGAAATTTTCGAAAACGATTTCACAATTTTATATTTTCTTAAAATTTCTTCGTAGTCTTTCACCTTTTAATTTGCGTCATTTTTGAAAAACGTGGTTTTATCAAAAGCATCCTCATCTTCCGAGCCAGAGGATTCGCTTACATTTGCTTCAATATCCTCTGCAACCGGATCTTCCACTTCCTCCGGATTCTCAGATGCCAAAAAATAATTGGCTAGTGTTGATTGTTTTTTTCATGTTATTCCTTTTTTCAATATTTTGCTTTTTAACTTTTTACTTTTCAGTTTTAGCTTGAAAAGTTACATGAGTATTGAGTAGTACTTAATAATACTTTTTGTTTTCTAGTACTAAATACTCAAGAACACTTAAAAAACCGAATTAAAAATTTCAGCTCAGCCGTTAAAAATGGCTGGCAATAAAGCTGCCGATCAGCCGACTAATTCAGCGGCGGCGCAGCTCGAATAAAATTTCGGCGGCGCGGCTAAGCCGTCAGCCGCGCCATACGGCTTGCTTCTCTGAGTCGCCTACCATACAATTTAACCCTTAAATGCTCACAGTATCTTTAAAGATACAACCATTCAAAAATTTCCTACGACTTTATTTTAAGCTTAATCAAAATGAAAACTTCACTAGTGTGTTAAGAACTCTCAAGCGCTCTTTAATAAAATACACTTATAAATAAATATTTAGAATCGTATCTTTTATTAACCATCAAAGTCAAAAAAATTAAAAACTTCAAAATTAATTAAAAACTCAAGAATTGCGCATTTTATGATATCGAAAAAAGGGCACATGTAATTTTAGAAAGTTTAAATAAAAGACATTAGTGTTAAGAGGCAAATATAAGCTTTTGAATCATATATCTTTTTTGTTCCTAAGTCACTCCGTTTTTGTGTAACGGGCAATTTAAAATTTTAGATTTTTGCTTATAAAAAGCGTAAAAAAATTATTTGAAAAATCTTGGTACGCAGTTTTTTTTTTTATTTAGCATTTCATATCATAAAAACACAATTTTATTCAAATCGAAGCTGTTGAGCATTTAAGGGTTAATTAAGTAAATTTTGTTTGCTAAAAAAAAGAAGAAAAAAAAGGTAAGTTTCCCTTCTTTGGCCATACCACCCTATAATTACATTTAGTAAATTTTGTTGGCTGCTGAAAAAAAAGTAAGTTTCCCTTCTTTGGTCATACAGGCGGGTGATGTACCTTAGAACCCCAAAACACAGCCACCGGAATTTAACAAAGGAATAGTAAGGCACATGGACACCAAGCGTAAGTACCCACACATAGCACCCAAGCTTTCCGCATAAAATCATATACCTATCCCTTATTCACATTAATGCTTTTGTCTCTTTCCAGCGTCCACTCGTTGGTTTCCAACGAAAATCGAATGCCATTTTAAAGCCCATGGCGTTCTTTCGAAATTTCACCGTTCCACTGACATCATCGCATTCTTTGGATTTTTCTGTTTTTTTTTTTTGCAACCATGGCACGGAGACCTGCAGCTTATTCCCACAAAAAAACAAATTCCAAAGGTAAGTAGAAGTCCTAAGGTTCACAAAATTAGTTCATTCTCCAACCTATCTATCCTTCATTTAAGGGGCCAATACACGACACCAGCATGCATGCACAATCAAGTGATTGTGTGATTGAGCTTTTGAGCATACACCACACCATCATGCTGGTACAGATTTCATTTCTTTACTAAAACTGTGTAGAAAGGTCGTCATGGATACTACTTTGTCTCTGTTGGCATCTTGATCAAATTCTTTTAATTTCTCAACCATTTAAATATAACATTGGCTTTTGTTACGAAACCCCAGTTGTGGCGTTCCCGGAAGTAGCACTTCTCTGTCCCACTAGCTCAGTGATGTCAGGGGAGGTACGACCCGCTATTCCGGCATAGGGCCGAACAATAAAAATTCAAAATCACACTAAACACTATACTATACTACACTCACTCTAAACTTGAATTCCTTTGAAGACAACAACAACACTAACAAAAACCTACACTTAGCGAAATAGCCCCTCACGATATACCGGACTGACATTTAATACAATATTTTAACCCTAACACGATTTCACGAGGACATTTGATGGAATCTTGTCCCCCTAGCTGCCCACCCTACCTTGGTAATCTATCCTATCTTATCAATGATTACCCCACAAACACCACAAACACTGGTCACCCGAATATACTTACGTTAACACACACATACACAGTTTTAGCCAGACATTTTTTGATTTAATGTTCAGCTAAAGAAAAACATTAGGAAATTTTCTTATAAGATATAAAAGAATAAAATATTTTATTTAGAGGGTATTAAATATTAAAGGTAAGTAACAAAAAAAAAGGAAATAAAAAGTAAGTAAATTAAATTAAAAAAAAAACTAGATTTAAAAAAAATTATATTTTAATTAACACTAACCTAACGAAATTACACAGAACAAAAGAGACACTACTTTCCCAAAAATCCCTGAAAAATCCCCTGGACCCACTATATTGGTCACAAAAGAAAACTATATAAAATAAAAATCCTCAACCTATGAGAGAGCTCCCTAATACGTTTTGATCTATTATTTTTCACAGCCAATTTAGGCACTTACTAAATTTACTTGGGGTTTTCCTAAAAAGTTTTGGGATTACAAAAAAAAACACAAATCACTTAACACACTAAAAAAAAATATTTAATAATTTTAAACTTTAGCACTTTTAATATTAAAAAAAAAAATAACTTAAAAATTTTCCTCTTGGGATTTAAACTTTATGTTCTTTAAACTTTATGTTCTTTAAACACTCTTTTTATTTCACGGATTTCACGGACTCACCCTTTTAGATTGTTGGTATACCTTTCATAGCACCGTAGTTAACCAATTACAACATACATATCTTCCTCAATCTTGGGGTTGATTAAAAAATATTTAAAGGTGAGAAGGTTGATTGGGAATTTCCAATTATTGGCTTGTACCCCAGATAAAATGGCGCGGACTACAACCAACGAATCAAAGGCAACCGTAGTTGTCCTTGTATTTTCGCTTTCGTAAAGGTTGTAGTCCCCAAAAAAAATCTTCCACCGCACAATGATTCCAATTAAATTTTGGTGAGTCCTTTAAAAATCTATTTAAATAAAATCCTAATAAACAATCTAACAAGAAACAAAAATCTTTTGAAAATTTAAAACTTACCCTTTTAAATGTTTTGCCGCTTGTGAAAAGGAGAAAATGGCTTCCTTTACACAACAAAAAAATTTTAAAACAATCCGTCACAGCTCTCCCAGGCAAGTGTTTGCTTCAAAGGCTTTCGTATAATTAAAATCACCGCGCAAATTAATCATAAGCCAAGCCATTTCTTTCCTTTTTCACAGCGAAAAACTTTTTAAAACCCGCCCCTTAAATCAAACCTAGCTCTATTATTTTGCTTATTCTACCCTACATCTAACACCTAAAGCAAAACAAACATCTTATTTTTACTAATTAGTTTTTCTTATGCTACTAGTATTGATAGCTGCAATTTACTGTAAGTGAAGTTGACAATTATTAGTTTTGTTCAGTATAACAGTTTACAGCATACAGTCTCCGCTACAAATCTTCCGATTTTCAAAGGCCTGTCCGCAGAAAAGTGAAAGAGCGGTCCGTTTTTTTCATAGCCCAACGTAGGCAATCGCCCACACCCTGAGATACCAGTCACATACTCGCCGACATAAGCAGCCGGGCAAATATACTATCTTCACACTTGGCATCTCTAGTCTCATGCTTACTAAACACAACTTTCCTTAAAAAAATAACCAGTACTTGAATAAAACTATTGATCTGGCAGCACTATCTTCGTTAAAAACAATCGTCAATACCTGTATCCGTTTTCATTCATGGACCACGCTAGTAGTAATCACAACTAAAAAAAAACTACAAAAAAAATAAACATAAATTCTGTTCACACAATGTATTCCCGTACTACGTCAGGATTTTTTTTTCAATACCGTAAGTATTTCATCATTTATATTAAAACTATAACAATAAATTACTCATAATTTTCTCTCATACAGATTCCAAAAAAAACATCAAACATCATCCAAAAGCGTAAGCCGACACATTAAATTTTCTTGACGGCGTTAATTGGCCAGTTTCAAGCGGCTTGATTATTGTTTTCAGACGTCAAACTATTGGCAGCGACGGCCAATTTAACTTGTGTAAAAGCAAATACACGGAAAACAAACAACGTAAAACAACACTATGCATATAAAAGCAGTACTTGAAAAGAATGATTTCTTTTTGCAAACAAATATTAAAACGTTTTTAATCACCGAATTTGTTATACAAAGGATTTGTATTACTTAAAAAACTAAATTATTGTTATTTCGTGTACCAAAAATTATTGATTATCAATTTTCTAACAAAAAAGTTTTTTTTTTTCTCTTTTCAGATATTTTTGCATCTGTAACTCAAACGAACGCACTAAAGTGCTAAGAGCAATGGATATTCCATAAATTTACCATTGAATGAAATTTACAACAGTCGCTGCTGTATACCTAAAAACTATAACCACACAATATATTGGATTCGGAATTTGCTATTTTTGAATAATGCTGCTTTACCTATCAACGATTTTCAAAAATAATGTTACACAACAACAAAATATGATGTACATATTTGCCTGTGCAAAAATTATTCTCCATTCGTGACATTCAACCCTTTTAAGACAAATGTAAGTACCAAACATTACAAAATTTTTCTATTGAACACAATTTTAATAGCATTCATATTGTCCTCAGGTACCTGAAACTCACATTCCACAATCATGAGTGGTATGCCAACACTATTTCAAAATAACATAATTACAGATTCCAATATTATGGTTTATTATTCGTCACACCCCTTGGGGTTACCATTATCATGATCCATATACTATCATATGGATATTGGTTATAAACACCAACCACTTCGAACTCAAGTTTTTGTTATGATGTACTAGAATGCACATCAAACTTGATAATAGATTTTGTTTACTGAGTTTTCTTCTCCAATTTACAAATCAAACACGAACATATATGTACGTCATCATTTAATATACTTATTTATCTACCTAACCAGCTTGTGTGAACAAAATTGTGGATTTAACCTGAACACTAACAGACACAGGTATCTGACAAAAATTATTCTCTGCACAAGTGAAAATATGCAGTACTATAAAGGTATGTTCTCCAATATAAAAAAAATCTGCCATATGATATAACTTTAAAATTCTCTAACTTTCAGAATATCAAATATAATTCTAAAATTTTAAAACAAATGTTTAGTTAGTTGAGCTGCCTGAATATTTGTGAAGTAATTATGAGGTCAATTGGTCTAAATAAGTTTCTGAGAAACAAGGGAGTAGAATTATGTAAAATTTCAGCTAATTTGTTACGGGAAGTCTACATTACTGCAACTTTTATCCAGTATATGGTACTTTGTTAAAATTTATTTTTTTGTTTTAAATTTTCTTTTCAGAAGAGCAAAAAGAGATGTCATATTAAAAGGTACAATAAGGATTTGATCAATCAGATTAATGAATAAAAAAAATTATCACAGGTATTTTTAAAATCTAAGAACTTTCCACAACATGCAAAAAAAATAAATAATCTGTATAATTGGTTTATATAAATGATTTTGTATAAATAATTTGTAAAATGACAACAGGAAACAACACAAACATAAATAACATGAATTTAAAATTAAAAAAATAAAAATATTGCACTTTATGTTTGTTATTGCACGTTTCCTTATAAACTAATATCACAGGTTATTGTTTTATATCCTTTACATGGAAAGTTCCAATTTTGTTACCCTGAAGAGTTTCTATATCATACATGTTGTTACCCTTTTTAGCCAAAATTCTACCTTTTTTAAATTTTGGTGCGAATTTTGCGTTAAAATTTTTGCTAAAATTACTCTGGACAAAATTTCTGACATATACTTCTTGTCCAGGTCTAAAACTAACTTCTCTACTTCTCTTATTGTATTGTTTTTCGCCTCTTTCATACGCTTTATGAATATTCTCTTTTATTAAATCTCTTTTAATTTGCAACTGATCCTTTCTTTCTAATATTTCTATTTCAGGTTCTCCTAATGATTCTAGTTTTCTGGCCAGTTCATAATCTGCACCGGAGATAAACATATGCTGTCCAAACAAAGCAAAGTACGGACTTGTACCTATAGATTCATGGAAAGAACTACGTACTGCGCTCTCTATATCTGACAAATGGGCATCCCATTTTGTGTGGTCTTCATCTAAATATGCTCTAATGCCTGCCAAAATAGATCTATTCACCCTCTCGGATGCATTCGACTGCGGGGCATATGCAGCTGTGGTCTTATGATTTATTTTAAAAGCCTTAATCATTTGTTGGAATTCATTGGAAAAAAATTGTTTGCCATTGTCCGAATGAATTATTTCCGGAGTTCCAAATGTGTGGAATATATCTTGGACCAAATATTCAACAACTTTTTTAGCAGTAGCTTCACGCATGGGTTTTATAAAGACAAATTTGGAGAAATGGTCAAGAACAATGAAAACATAAGCATGACCCTTTTGAGAACGCGGATACTTGCCTAAAAAATCTATATAGATTTTTTGGAAGGGACGGTATGTAATCACTTCATTACCCATTCTAGGTCGCATTTCGTAATTTGTCGCTTTTATTTCTTTACAGATACTACAATTATTAATATAATTTTTCACGTGTGATACCATTTTGGGCCAGTAATAAAATTGCCTAATACGATGCAGAGTTTTGGCTATGCCACCGTGGGCAGACGTTTCAGTATCGTGATATTTTTCAATCACCGTACTGACTAAATTCTCGGGAACCCAAAGTTTCCAATTTAATCCACTGTCATCGCCAGTAAAAGACATCTTTTTGTACAGCACACCATTATCAACTTTTAAATCAGGTAAGATTTCATTATTTTCCTCAACATTAGCTATTAAACTTTTATATTCTGGGGAATCAAATTCTGTAGTCTTCATTTCCAATAACTCTATTTCCTCTATTGCTCTTGATAGCATATCTGGTACTACGTTTTCTGAACCTTTTCTATGTTCAATATGAAAGTTATACGTCTGAAGTAGTAGTGACCAACGAGCTAAGCGGCCACTAAGGTCCTTAAAACTCATCAGCCATTTTAAGCTGGCGTGATCGGTTATGATCGTGAACTCCATAAGTTCAATGTATGGTCTAAACTTTTTCACTGCAAGTACTGCAGCTAGACATTCTTTTTCAGTTGTTGTATAATTTTGCTGAGCTGAATTTAGCTTTTGAGAAAAGAATGCAATAGGCCTATCGTTATTTTCTTCATCCTTTTGAAAAAGGACAGCACCTACGCCATAATGTGAAGCATCACATTGAACATAAAACGGTTTTTTGAAATTTGGGTGTACTAATACGGGAGCTGTTGTTAAGGCCTTTTTCAATTCATTAAAAGCCTTAATTGCATTTTCATTCATTGAAAATTGTTTTGCCTTTTTCAAGGTATCGGTTAAGGGAGCAGATATTATTGCGAAGTTCTTAATGAACCGCCTATACCATCCTGCGGTACCTAAGAAACTTCTTACTTGTTTCGGAGTTTTTGGAATAGGAATATTTTCGATCGCCTCTATCTTTCCTGGATCGGTACGTAATTTTCCACCTCCTATAACAAAACCTAAGTATTTTAGTTCCTTAAAGCAGAACACACTTTTTGCCATACCTATAGTAAGGTTTGCTTTTGCTAAACAATCAGCTACCTCTTTAAGCAATACCAAATGGGAATCAAAATCTTTAGATATTATTAACAAATCATCTAAATACGTAAATACATTGTTTCTAAGTTTTTGAGGTATGACCCTGTCCATCAGCCGACAAAGTCGCTGCGCGGCATTACAGAGGCCAAATGGCATGACTGTGTATTGATAATGGGGCCTGCCTGGTATTGTAAATGCTGTTAATTCTCTACTTTTGGGCTCGAGTTCAATTTGCCAAAAGGCGTATTTGAGATCTATGCTACTAATATATATAGTCTCATCTATTCGGCTAAGTATCCCCTCAATATTTTGTATCGGGTACGCATCTTTGACAGTTAGATTGTTGAGCTTACGCGCATCGAGACATAATCTGTTTTTACCCGGTTTACAAACTAGGGTAACCCTGCTATTCCATGGGCTCTCGCTCTCTTCTATTACTCCTAATTTTAGCATGATATCTATTTCATTAAAAAGAAGTTCTTGTACTTTAGGGGACACGGGAAAATGTCTTTCCTTAAAAGCTTCAGCGCCGGGAATTAATTGAATGGTATGGGTTTCCAAACTCGTTTTACCGAGTCCATCCTTTTCATAAGTTTTGAATGCAGATTTAACGTTTTCTAATTCTTTTTGCTGTTTTTCTGATAATGTATGCTGCTCTATATTACCCTTTTCTGTTGGTCTAAAACTTTCAGCTATTTTTTCATAATCAATTTCACTAACGTTTAGTAAATCGGGGGCTAAATTAAAATTTCTCCAGAAATCAATGCCTAAATATACTTTTTGTTCCAGAGATGGGCATAGGTAAAAAGTAACTTCATGTTCCTTACCCCTATATTTAACAAGAATTTTAATTTTCCCGTTTACTTTATGAAATCGACCTGCAGCAGTGGTTACTTTAGAGCGATATCTTTGGGCGTTAACCCCTAATTCTTTTAATAATGAAAAACAATCTTTTCCTAACACGCTTACACTTGCACCAGAATCTAACAATCCCTTTACTTTTGTGTCTTTCAGGTAAATATCTGCAAACATTCTCGGGTCAGAACTGTCTATTGCTTCTACAGAAGATACAACCAGTTTCCTTAAAGCTTTACGACTTTCGAATCTAGATCTCGCCTTTTTTATTTTTGATGAAAATTCAGAATCTTCGTTTTCTTGGCCAAAAATTCTGTTCCTAACCTCAATATAATTTTTTAATCTATCCTCATACGATTTATTATGCTTTGTTAATTTAAAAGGTAAATTTGTTGACTCATTTGGTTTATTCAAAATTCTAATATTAATGTTATTTTTAGATTTTCATCTGTCATTATACCTACTGATCGGGTTTCGCGGACGTTTGGGTGGAGCGTGACTCGCCCGCTTTTGTCAAGCTCCTGCGGTTGTTTTCCGGATTACAGTTGGGACATTTTGGTGTGATGGTTTTTTCTAAACCACACTTAAAACAAAATATTTTTGTGATAGCCAAATCACAATTCATAAAAGTGTGTCCATTGCCGTCGCAATTCCAGCACTTCAATTGCCTAACGTCACGCTGACGAATAGCTTCAACTAGCAACGGACTTTCTACACTTTCAGCTTGTTCATCTACATCCTCAACAATAATCTCGTTTACAGTTGGTTTTCTGACAAAACGATTAGGCTGTGTTGCAGGTAGTCTTTTCGGGTATGTTTTTGAAAATTTCAATTCTATTTCCCTACATTCTTCGCGAAGTTGCTCTACGTTGTAGATATTCATGGGATAAACAATGGTAGCTATTCTTTATTTAAATTTGGTTTTATCAACTTGATCATATCATATTCTGAGATCTGTGTTCGAAGTTTTGAACGTATGGCTAGCATTGCCTGGAAATATTCATCAAGTGATTCATTATCCCTTTGTTTTCTCTGAACTAACTCTACCATAACCTCAAAATCACTTCGACTCGATTGGTACTGTTTTAATAAGCTAAACCGTAATGTAGGCCAGTCAACTGCACCGCCATTTGTGCGTAAATACAGCCAAAACCACTCCTTGGCCCTGCCTTTCAACAAACGATGAAAATCTCTCAAAACTTCTTGCCAAGATATGCCATAATGGGCTTGCAAATATTCAACGCGGAAGATAAAATCCTCAACGGTAGTGTTACCAACACCCTCAAAGCTAATGTCCCATTTATCGATCCTCATTTTTCCCTCTATTGGTTCGACATTAATATTACCATTAAAAGTTGACATAACTGGACCATTAGATAAAATATTAGAAAATCTACGATTGTTCTCTGAATTTCTATGCCCTACATTTACAAATGCGGTTTGATTCGGTACTCGTTCTTTCTCTTTATTTAAACTTTTATCCGGTAATGATCTATTATCCGGAGCAGTAAAACTACTTCTCTGAGATGCCGATTCAAAAGCAGCATCCTGAGTAGGTACATTGTTACCATTATTTGTCGGCATATTTTCTCTAACTTCCTTCATCACGGATTTTAAACCTTCCCGCATAGTTTCAGCTATTGTGATCGACAACTCTTTTCTCAACTCATCTCTAACGCCTTGTACCGCTTCTCTTACAATACCTCCCAAATTAGCTAAATTGTTTTCCTGCCTATTTTCCTCCATATTTATTAACTCTTCTTCCATTGTGTTCTCAGGAGAATCCAGTGGCAGATTTAACAAATCGTCTGGTGTAATTCTCGGTGAAGTAGGTTCTTTGCTAGGTTTAGTCTTTGTGATAGTATTCGAAAGGTCTTGTACTGTTGGGTCTTTATATATACATACTCGGATTTGGAGAATGTATTACTGGTGGTCTTCCTGCATCAAAACTTAATTGTCTCCTTGTACTTCTAGGATCCGACATCTATTTTATCTCAAACTAATTTATAAAATTTTCGCAATTCTACTAAATAAGGTAAGTATTTCCAAATATATTTAAAAATATTTTTAATAAAAATTTAAAAATTTCTGTTTTCTTATTTCAACATTCAGGTGTGTTAACGACATATAACCGGTGACCAGTACAATAAGAATCATTTTTCAGATCCTTAGTTTTCGCTAGTATCCTTAAATCTATATCACAGTTAAAAATATTGCATTAAAAACCTAATTAAACTATATTATCCTAAATTGCATCGATTCCCATTACATAACAGTGCAAACAAATACTTCATCTTAGCATAAGGCCACTGTCATTGTAGAACTAAAAACGAAGCAGCGTAGCTCATCATCATTTGTCTACGGTCTTCATTTTAAGCGATAAACTGACTATATTTAAATCTGGTAAGTACTATTACTTTCGGACTAACAAAAAAATTACACAAAAAAACAAAACCCATTCCATTTATAAAATTTTTTTTTTAGAATTTGAGTATCCAATCGATAATTATTTGTTTCAAATATTTTATGCTTTTCATGCAATTATTCTATTATCCAGTGATAATGAATAAGCCACTATTGCAATAAAAATTTAAACAAATTTATCGATGGATATAAAATAAAAGGTTCCCCACGTTGGGCGCCAATTGTTACGAAACCCCAGTTGTGGCGTTCCCGGAAGTAGCACTTCTCTGTCCCACTAGCTCAGTGATGTCAGGGGAGGTACGACCCGCTATTCCGGCATAGGGCCGAACAATAAAAATTCAAAATCACACTAAACACTATACTATACTACACTCACTCTAAACTTGAATTCCTTTGAAGACAACAACAACACTAACAAAAACCTACACTTAGCGAAATAGCCCCTCACGATATACCGGACTGACATTTAATACAATATTTTAACCCTAACACGATTTCACGAGGACATTTGATGGAATCTTGTCCCCCCTAGCTGCCCACCCTACCTTGGTAATCTATCCTATCTTATCAATGATTACCCCACAAACACCACAAACACTGGTCACCCGAATATACTTACGTTAACACACACATACACAGTTTTAGCCAGACATTTTTTGATTTAATGTTCAGCTAAAGAAAAACATTAGGAAATTTTCTTATAAGATATAAAAGAATAAAATATTTTATTTAGAGGGTATTAAATATTAAAGGTAAGTAACAAAAAAAAAGGAAATAAAAAGTAAGTAAATTAAATTAAAAAAAAACTAGATTTAAAAAAAATTATATTTTAATTAACACTAACCTAACGAAATTACACAGAACAAAAGAGACACTACTTTCCCAAAAATCCCTGAAAAATCCCCTGGACCCACTATATTGGTCACAAAAGAAAACTATATAAAATAAAAATCCTCAACCTATGAGAGAGCTCCCTAATACGTTTTGATCTATTATTTTTCACAGCCAATTTAGGCACTTACTAAATTTACTTGGGGTTTTCCTAAAAAGTTTTGGGATTACAAAAAAAAACACAAATCACTTAACACACTAAAAAAAAATATTTAATAATTTTAAACTTTAGCACTTTTAATATTAAAAAAAAAAATAACTTAAAAATTTTCCTCTTGGGATTTAAACTTTATGTTCTTTAAACTTTATGTTCTTTAAACACTCTTTTTATTTCACGGATTTCACGGACTCACCCTTTTAGATTGTTGGTATACCTTTCATAGCACCGTAGTTAACCAATTACAACATACATATCTTCCTCAATCTTGGGGTTGATTAAAAAATATTTAAAGGTGAGAAGGTTGATTGGGAATTTCCAATTATTGGCTTGTACCCCAGATAAAATGGCGCGGACTACAACCAACGAATCAAAGGCAACCGTAGTTGTCCTTGTATTTTCGCTTTCGTAAAGGTTGTAGTCCCCAAAAAAAATCTTCCACCGCACAATGATTCCAATTAAATTTTGGTGAGTCCTTTAAAAATCTATTTAAATAAAATCCTAATAAACAATCTAACAAGAAACAAAAATCTTTTGAAAATTTAAAACTTACCCTTTTAAATGTTTTGCCGCTTGTGAAAAGGAGAAAATGGCTTCCTTTACACAACAAAAAAATTTTAAAACAATCCGTCACAGCTCTCCCAGGCAAGTGTTTGCTTCAAAGGCTTTCGTATAATTAAAATCACCGCGCAAATTAATCATAAGCCAAGCCATTTCTTTCCTTTTTCACAGCGAAAAACTTTTTAAAACCCGCCCCTTAAATCAAACCTAGCTCTATTATTTTGCTTATTCTACCCTACATCTAACACCTAAAGCAAAACAAACATCTTATTTTTACTAATTAGTTTTTCTTATGCTACTAGTATTGATAGCTGCAATTTACTGTAAGTGAAGTTGACAATTATTAGTTTTGTTCAGTATAACAGTTTACAGCATACAGTCTCCGCTACACTTTTTAAATCACGATTGCAATATTCTGAACTTTTAATATTCCATAAACACGGCATTGACTTGTATAAATCGAGGAATTCTCACCAAATAATTTTTCTTTTGCATTCATGGTCTTGTTTACTGCATGAAAACTTTTAACAAACTGAGCTAATTTCAGCACACACGATACATGCATGCTGGTACAATCATAAAAATATCAAACTGTTTTTGATTTTGCTCAATCGGCATGTGCAATCGCACCACAACCCCACACACGGTCAATCGGCATGCACAATCACTTTATTGCGCATGCATGCTGGTGTCGTGTATGGGCCACTTTACAATAGAGTTGTGTCGTGTATGAACGAACTAGTTTAATTGTACGACTCACTCAATTGAACGCTATGACTCGTTCACCAATATTCGATCTTGCCGTTCAATCGTTCATTTCGTTCAATCGTTCTTTTTACTCACAGAACAATTGCATCTCTATTCAATTAAAACTGCTTGTAAAATTTTTTATTTTTATGAAATAGTAGTAATATTGTTTCAAATTAGGAAAAGCAAAATAAATAAATTTTTGTTAGAAAAGTTGCAATTTTATAACATTTTTTGTCTATGTACAGTAAAATTTGTGAAAAAACTCGTAACATGAATAGTGCGTAATAATTGTCAAACAAACGACACAGTTCGCAACACGCAGATCAGTCACAAGTCAAAGGAAAAAAAAAACGATTGAACGATTTGAACGAACTAGTTCACTGACTCGAATTGAACGATACTGACCGAGTCATCAAAATGAACGATTAATCCCAACTCTAAATTTTTTTAATTTTTTTTTTAAATTTAATTTTGTTTTACTATTTGATTTTGGGTTAATATGCTTAGTATTAAAATGTCTCTTCAAACTAAATTTGGATACGAAAGACGTTCCACATAACTCACAGATGAACATGATATAACAATATAAATGAAAATAACGTTCTGAAAGTATTTGAAATTGAAATAAACATAAATTCTAGATTTAAGTTAATATCTACCTGGATTTTGTGTAGATGTTTATATGTACATATATGTATTTTGTTTCTAAACATGAAAATTCCTAAAATGTGTACTTGCAGAGTTTTTACTGATATATATGTTTTTTTAATTTTAAAAAAGTTTCTGTTTCGGGATTCCATTTAACAAAGTTTCTATTTAAAACGTGTTTTCTATTTCATCATCATCATGAACATCATCATCTTCTTCAGTACTATCATACAAGTTATTGTAGAATACATGTTGTTTCTTCTTTTTAATAATTAGACTATATAATCCATTCACTTCTTTAACTTTCTTTAAAATGTATGGAGTTGTGTTTAGATAATCCATCTGATTCTTAGTAATAATCAGAAATCGTTTAGGTATATAAATATAATATTCTTTATTTACAAGACATCTTATACTTTCACCATATTTTGTATCTACTCGTTCTATCTTGTAGATTTCATATGGAGTATTTTCTTCCATATTCTTTAAAGGTAAGTACATAACATTAGGATTTTGAAACAGTTTTCTTAAGCTTGCTCTCATTATTTTGCTTTCAACTTTTCACCGTAAAACGAACTTTCGAACTGATTCTTCATATTCAATATTTATTGATATAAGGTGTTTTTAGATATTTTAATAACTTCTTAGCAATTGCGGTTAAGCTTAGACATTAAAAAGTATATGTGTTTGTATGTATGTATATATGTAATATATAAACAGTTGGTGTTTTAATCTAATTGTATCCAAGTTTTTATGTTATAAATAACATATATACATATATATATATATATATATATATATATATATATATATATACATACATATATATATATATATATATATATATATATATGTATGCACAGCGCATAGTTTAGGGACACGCCCGAAGTTGTCGCCGGAATATGCAGTGTATAGAAAAAATTGTCCTCATCTAATACGCTAGATGTATGAAAAGGCGCGAAAACTTTGGGGACAGTCCCCAAAGTAAGCAAATGTCTCTAAACTATGCGCTGTGCATACATATATATATATATATATATATATATATATATATGTATGCACAGCGCATAGTCCAGAGACATTTATTCGTTCCGCCGCGTAGTTTAGGGACATTTCCTTACTTTGGGGACTGTCCCCAAAATTTTCGCGCCTTTTCATACATCTAGCGTTTAAGATGAGGACAATTTTTTCTATACACCGCATATTCCGGCGACAATTTTGGCCATGTCCCTAAAGTATGCGCTACGCATACATATATATATATATATATATATATATATATATATATATATATATATATATATATATATATATATATATATATAATAAATTAAAGACTTTGATAAATATGTATTGGGGTCAACTTTTAAAAACTGGTGATAAATATTGCACTTGTCATGCACAGTGGAAAACTTTTCAAATAATAAATGCAGTAGTCTTGGATATTATAATGCAGGTGTTTCTAACCGCAGAAGGAGGGGTTAGAACACAAATTTTTTCTCTTAATAGAGGACAAGCAATGCCGACAAATATTCCAATATTTCAATTTAATCACAATCAACATATAAAAATTGAGGTTATTGGTGGTATGATATCACTAGTTGGAACAGTCTATGAAGGAGGTTTTAAAGATATAAATATATACTCATACAAACCATCGTGTGTTTACCGTGAAATAGATGATGTTTTTAGAGATACAAATAAACTTTATAATAGTAAGACTGTTATTTACTCATTGAATAAAAATCAACAAAAACCTCCTCTTCCTCAAAAAATGGTTAATGATAGTAAAGGTAAGAAAGTAGGTGATGGTGGCCACGATTCAGTTGATAACTCATTTGAAGAAGAAGACGATTATTAAACTAGTATATAAATATCAGAATCAATTCTTATCATATCATTTGCAAATATATCGCTGGCTTAAGAACACATCTAAAATGAAAAATAAATATATTATATTGTTTTCATATATCTATATTATACAAGTTTTTTCAGCTTCACTACCAACTGATTTGAGTGAAAATGAACTTAAAAATACAGAATTTGCAATAAAATTACCAAATAATGATACTGTGAGCATACAACTGAATTTCAAACTTTTAAAGTTTAGTAATGATTTAAATAAAAACAACGAATCAACAACAAAAACAGAATATAAGTCAAACGAAGAACAAGAAGACTCTCCACCACTATTAGTCAATCTTTTACTGTCGAGCAAGCTATTGAAACATTTAGGCAAGATTTAGTAAAAAAAAGAAAAAAATATTGCAGGAATAATTGAAAGTTCGGCTCCATTTTATAGGCATTTTCAACTCCAATACAAAGATAATATAAAATTGAGAATCCGTTGTACATATGACAGCAATTACTTGAAACGTCGATTAAATATTTCATGCTTCGAATACCGTCAAGTTGAATACGAGAGAATTTTAAGTAATGGTGAAATTGAGGTGGTTTCTGAGGATGATACTACATATCGATCCGATGTTACGTTAATCAACATTCAAGATTTTACACAGGATTTGAATATGGAAATAATATAAATTAGCTGATATGATGAAATACATTTACTACTAGTCTTTGATGTTGATGTGTTAGGAAGTTTTATTTAACATAAATAAAAAATAAGAAAAAGAATGAATAACGAGTTTTATTCGAAAATTTTAGATGACTTCATGAAGGAAGAAACGTTTTTGTGATATGAACATGAGATTATTTTGAAAAAATTAAAAGCGCAATTCGATGAATATGCATTTTATAAGAAAAGTAAATCAAAATTTGGATATCATTATACCAATTGTGTGTGGTCCAACGATGAAACAACTTGTGGACCTGATACCTGTAAATGCTCCCTTATCGATAAAAGTTGGGATCAAGCATTATATATAATGAATTTTTATAATAATTTAAAAGCATATACTTTATCAACAGTTCTACAGTCGCCGTTGTGACTTGAGTAGTATTAAACAATGTCTGAGGAGAGAATATTAGTTGTAGACGTACAAGGTTTTTATCTCAACAATAAATTCATCGTAAAAGAACTGAGTATTTCAATTGACGACTCACAAGTTCAAACATTTATTATTAAACCACCTTTTCAATATGCATTGCTGACAACAAAAGAAAAATATTCAATTAATTGGCTCTATAATCATCATCATGGCTTAAAATGGAAAGATGGCGATTCAACCTTAACAAATATTATGGAATATTATATTGCACATGTTAAAGATAAAAATTTTATTTATTATGTTAAAGGATTAGAAAAAATTAAGTGGATTCAAAATATTTTTAAAGATGAAATTAATTTTTATAACCTAACCTAAATTGTCCAAATTTGAAAACTTTATATCAAAATGATAAATCTATAAATGTTTGTTGTTATCATAGGAAATATTGTATATTTTCAAAATGCATTGCTGACAACAAAAGAAAAATATTCAATTAATTGGCTCTATAATCATCATCATGGCTTAAAATGGAAAGATGGCGATTCAACCTTAACAAATATTATGGAATATTATATTGCACATGTTAAAGATAAAAATTTTATTTATTATGTTAAAGGATTAGAAAAAATTAAGTGGATTCAAAATATTTTTAAAGATGAAATTAATTTTTATAACCTAACCTAAATTGTCCAAATTTGAAAACTTTATATCAAAATGATAAATCTATAAATGTTTGTTGTTATCATAGGAAATATTGTATATGTGCGGAAAAAAATGTAATACTCTTAAGAAAGTTTATTAAATCAAATATTAATAAAGAAAACATAAAATTATAAAAAAATCATTTTTTTTTTTTTGTTTATTATTATTTAACACTTAAATCAGCTAAAATAATCATCAATCATCAGTTCATTCTGAATACTTGTAATGTAAATAACAATCTCTTTAAACGGAAACACTTCAACTCTGGTTGAAGAATATTTTCCTCCAATTGAACTCCCTACAAAATATGTTTGTGGACTTATTATGATGAGAGTATTGTAAAAAGGGAATATCATAGTTACTCTCCATATCTAAAATCATTCCACAACAATGATGAGTGAGATACGTATACCAATTCAAAATCAAGATCTCTTCGTCCTACCAAGTGAGAGTATGATTTGCATTCATGGTTTTATAGTAAAGAAGGAAGCAACCAAAGAGGTGCCAGCTATAGATGTGAAATTCAAAAACAACTTTGTTGCATATTTGTTTGATGAAATTCGTTATGAAATTAATGGTTTTGAAGTTGATCGTACACGCAAACTTGGAATTTCATCTATCATGAAAAATTTTGTATCGTTGAATAAGGCTGAAAGTGATACATTAAAAAATGCTGGTTGGTGCCTTAAAGAAACTTTTACTTTGGGAAAAAGTCATTTTAGTTGTTGTATACCTCTGAAAATGATGATGGGTTTTGCTGAAGATTATAACAAAATACTATTAAATTCGAAACATGAGCTCATCCTTCAACGTTCTACATCCGATGAGAGATCATATTATTGTACAAATGCTACTGATCAGTTGAAATTAACAATTCTGGATATAACATGGAAAATGCCGCACATTCAACTATCGGACTTTGCAAAATTGGAAATGTTTAAGATAATCAACAGCAAACATGCTATACCAATTGCGTTTCGAAGTTGGGACTGTCATGTAAATCCTGTGTTACCAAAGAGTACAAAGGTTTTATAGAATTTAAAGCTTTCTCCACAAAACGAAAGACCACGATTTCTTATAATTGGTTTACAAAAAGAGAAAAGTAAAGAACAAGAAAATATATTTGACCATTGCAATATCTCTAATTTAAAAGTATATCTAAACTCAGAGTCATATCCATATGATGATTTAAATAATCGTTTTGAAATGGGTCAATATTCTGTTCTATGTAATATGTATGCAAAATTTCAACAAAGCTTTTACATGCGAGAACCTGAACCATTGCTAGATGTTGATGAATACAAGTCTTATGCACCGCTTATTGTTGTTGATGTTTCACATCAAAATGAGGCTGTTAAAATTGGACCTATTGATGTACGAATTGAATTTGATACTGAAGCAAACAAACCCATTCCAGATAATACATCAGCATACTGTTTAGTTATTCATGATCGCTTAATTGAATACTCACCTCTACCAAGCGAAATTAGAAAAAATTATTTAATTATAGAGCAATTCCATATGAAAGCGATCACCTTTTGGACGACCCCTCTCCGATTTTAAAATAAATAGTCTCAATCGATTGCCCAGCAAAAATAATGTACCTACATATTTTTTTTTTTTTATAGTGACTGGTTTAGTGGTGGTGTGCACCACTGTCATGTGACAAAATTGAAGAATTCTTCATAGGGGACCTCATTGAAAGTTGTTTTAAAAAAACTACTAAAGCGATCGCAACGAGTGATAGCTCGTTGGAAAGGTATTGAATCAGGCTTTAATTGAAAAATAAAATTTTCCTAATTTTTCTCAGAAATTTACCTTTTTTCCCATGAAAATTAAATTTTCCCATGAAAATTAAATTTTCCGATTTTCCACAGAAGCTCCTAAATTTTCCGGCTAATTTTATTTTTTTTGGATTCCTCATAATTTTTTCTTTAAGAATCAGCAATAAAAAAATGGGCCCGACTCCTTGTTTGGACATGAGAAGAGCATTTAAGAGACCACCTTGTTCTCATTGTTTTTATATATTTTATAATTGAATTATTTTTAATTATTTAACAAGAAAAATTAGTAAAATTTTATTTTTCAATTAAAGCCTGATTCAATACCTTTCCAACGAGCTATCACTCGTTGCGATCGCTTTAGTAGCTTTTTTAAAACAACTTTCAATGAGGTCCCTTATGAAGAATTCTTCAATTTTGTCACATGACAGTGGTGCACACCACCACTAAACCAGTCACTATAAAAAAAAAAAAAAATATGTAGGTACATTATTTTTTGCTGGGCAATCGATTGAGACTATTTATTTTAAAATCGGAGAGGGGTCGTCCAAAAATTTGCCAATTTTGATCGTTTTCATATGGAATTGCTCTATAGTATTTCTTTTGAAATTTTTAATAAATGAAAAAAATATGTTTTTATAAATAAAACAAGATATTTTTTTTTTTTAATTCTTAATCAATGTATTTTTTATTAAAGCAATTATAATTTCATTTTAGATTAGTTTCGAAAACAAAAATTTTAAACATAAATGACCACAATTTATTGTATTATAATTTTGATATCTATCATAATTATAACTGATGTTTTTTCCTAAATATTTTATTAATTGTTTCGGTGGTTGCAAGTTACCAAAGCTATCAAAATATTCAATTTGATTGTTGCTTTTCCAGTACGCTACCCAATTTGTGCCAGGTCCCTTTGAAGTATCCAGATTGATTATTCCACATTATTTTTTAAATGGTTTGCTTGGAAGAGTGTTGCACATAAACACCCCTCTAAAATTTGAAATATGTTTTGCATATTTTCTCAAGTCTACATCAGAAAGGGCTCTTTTAGGTAGCGTCATTAAAAATTTTGTTGATAAGGTTTTAAATATAATCCAAAACTTTTTTTATATGGTTTTAAGAAAACGCCTTTTCCCATCGCAATGGCTTCCATTGTACTATTGTGTCGTTTTGCTTCAGTCAACTGCTGTTTTCCATTTTTAACTACATTGATTGCTTTTGCAATACCAGATACACCACCAGCTAAACCACCAAGTGCGCCCAGTGCAGCAAATATAGGTGCAAGTGGAAGAAAACCTCCAGATTTTGGTAGCGGTATTTATTAATGATTTTCGTTTCCCCTTGAAATATTGTTTACAACTTTTCGTGAAATCTTTATAGCATCTTTCAAGTTTTCAGTTTTCTTTATATTATTTCTTGCACTTTTCAATGCATGTCTAAATAGTTGATGATCATTAACTGGAGACGATCTTTTAGTTTTACTAATAACGTTACCCATTCCGAATTTTGTTTTTGCTTTCATTGCAGTAGTGACAAACCAAGCGTTTGATTTTTCACCCAAACTACTATCGCTTGCATTAACCCTTTGCCAAGCCTTTTCAGTTAAGATTCTATCAGCAATATGTCTTTTCTCTAAATCTTTATTGTTTGAGTATGCTATATCGTGTTGTCTGCAAGCATTATCCAACGGATTGATTCCTTGATCACCTCTTTCTAAACGTTTCTTTAATTTTGTACCAGGTCCGCAAAATTGATAACCAGGCAAATGAAGTTCAATAGGAAGTTTATTAATTATTTTATTCAGAAAACCTTTACCAATGAAGGATGGATGACGACTGAATATCTTTTATAAATGATAGTCATATCTATTGATACTTTATCGATTAAAGAAATAAAAGATACTGGTTTATATATTATGGTATCATTAGATTTCAGAATGCGTTTTTTTAAACAACATAACAAGATTAATGTAAAGAATATTGAATTAAAGTTCGATTCATCAAATAAAATTCGTCATAGTTCGTTACTACCGAATTCTATTCGAGCTCTTATTGTGGATCCATCAAATTGTGGAAAAACAAATGTGATGATCAGTCTAATTGAAAGTCCTAATGGATTGAAATTTAAAAATATTTACTTATATTCAAAATCAACACAACAACCGAAATATAAGTACTTAGAAAGTCTAATTAAACCTATCAAGGAGATCAATTTTTCATTATTTTCCAGTAATGATGATGTTATATCTCCAGACGAAGTTAAACCGAATTCATTTATATTCGATGATATCGCTTGTGAGAAACAAAATCATGTACGTTCTTACTTCTGTATGGAGCGTCATAAAGACATTGATAGTTTTTATTTATGTCAAACTTATACACGTATACCAAAACACTTGAATCGTGATAATGCAAATATGATTGTAATGTTTAAACAGGATGCAATGAATATCAAACATATTTACAATAATCATGTTGGTTCTGATATGACTTTAAAAACATTTCATACGTTATGTGCCGAGTGTTGGAAAGAAAAATATGGTTTTCTAGTTATTAATAAAGATGATCCTATGAATAATGGTCGATATAGAAAAGGTTTCGATGTATTTATAAACCTATAAAAGAAATACTATAGATATTTTAAAATCAGTACAAGATCAATTATTAAACTTATAACTTCTCAACTATAATCTGCTACTATCTATTAAATCGTTCACTACCAAACTGATCTGATTGTTTGTTTCTATTTCAATCTATCAATATGAATACAAATCTAGTTAATAATCTTATTAAAACTCGAAATATTTTAAAAAAGAAATATAACGATATTTTGCTTGGAGAAATCGCAAATGATGAGGTGTTAGAAAAGACATTTAAACAAATATCAAAACCATTAAAAGAAATTGTTCAATCAACTAATAATAATAACAGCATAAAACATGAAAATTATTCGGATAACTCTTTTAAATATGATCTTGAGAATAATAAAGTCGACTTCAGTACACCATATAAAAAGAGTAAGCTTGATTATAATACGTTTTCTCCAAGCTTTGATAACAAGAAAATCGAGAAAAGTTCAAACACGTTTAAATCATTTGATGGTGAAAATGATGTTGATGACTATAATGACGATGTTGATAATAATGATAATAATGTTGATAATGATGATGATAACACCATTGCAATACATCCCAATCAAAGTATTCAATTTAATTTATCAAAAGTTAATTTAAATATATATGATAAAACCTATGGACCTCATAAGGATAAAAATCAAATATGGAGACTGGGTAATAAACCCATCACTTTCAATACAACGAATGTTACTGTAGGTAATTCAAAATGGCCCTTCACATCAGGTTTATATGAATTGTTAGTTTATAAGAAACCAGTTACAATAAAACAGATTTATATAATTATAAACAAATATTGGAGATGACTAATGTTTATAAACGAAATAACAGCATCAATGGTCAAATTAAAGGAAATCGTTCAATCAAATATACAACGATTATTAAAAACCTATTTAAACAACAGAAAATTCATAAGGGAAAAGGTTTAATGAAGTTGAATAAAAAAAAGCACAATTATGTTTATTGGGATGATCCTAACGAATTGGTTGATAGATTGCGTCTATTAATTTCATCAACAACAGCTGGTCACTCAAATCATAATAATGAAATTGTGTCAATTATTGAGGAATTGAGAGAAGCAAAGATTATTATATAAATAGTCTTAAAAATATTTAACAATTTATATTCAGAAAATGCCTATCGATAAGTTTGGACATTATATTGAAAACTCTGCACGATATCAAAATTCGCATTCCAAGATTCATTTGGATAGTGATCGTAATTTCAACTTCAACTTTCGGAGAATAAAAAATATTGCTAATCCTGGTTTCAGAAGTTCTTCATAAAAAGCAGATGAAACACCCAGTTTAAAGTTAATAAACCGCAAATTATCAATAGAAGCATCTGTTTTAAGCAACTTGTAACAAGAAATATTTGACTCGTCTATTTTAAGATGTTTAGCCACATATGATTTAATAGAATCTTCAGTAACTGTTGGTTTAAAGGATGACAAATGGACCCATCTCATTTTAAGTACCACATCCAGTTCAGAATTATTACTATCACCCACTATAACTTTACGTTTTTTAGGTTTTTTCTTCTTTCTAGAAGTAACATTAGACCAATTATATTTATCTTCAGCATGAAGTACATTTTCAGCGTTTAAAGCATCTACATATGCATCACTGTTAGTTTCGTGTTGACCATCAGGAATAACAACAACGTCATTATTAACAGCAGTGAGTGCAGCTTTTCTAGTAGAAGGTAAAACAGAATCAATAATGGTATTAGTTGTTGTTGTATTGAGAACAGCAGAACGATTAACATTATTATTGTTCTTTTTAGCAATTGTAGTTGTTGGTAAACAATTAGAATTAGGCAAATTAGAATTTAAACCGGTTTTTGAGCATAAGCAAACTACGATGAGATTTTTGTTTCACATTATTATTTGCATTTTCTTTTGAATTGTTATTTATAAACTCTGAGAACATAGTTTTTAATTGTTCGATTTCATAAACTAATTTTTTTAATTAAATCAGGAGATGATTGTAAACAATTGTCACAATTGTAAACAATATTAATAAAAGTTAAGAGGGTATTAACAGCACTCTCATCTTCAACTTTAGCACAAATTTTGTGAAATTTACGTTGGCAAACAGAACATGAAATTTCACAATCATTTTGAATATGTTTATAGCACTTTGAACAAATCACTTTCTCCGATATAGCGAAGTTGTCTGTTTAAAAGCAGACGACAACCAGATTGAAAGATATACGCAGAATGAAGCAGATGTCGCGGCATGTCAAGATGTAGTACAGAAGTGGAAAATGATACTAAAAAGTACAACTCTAATAAGACATATACAAAAATCAACCATGGAAGACTTTTGTATCTCTTATTCATACATAAACAAAATTGATTATTAAAACAACTTAAATTTTGCGTTGTCACCGGCTTGTGAAAATAATTGTCTATTAATTAAATAAAAGACAAAAGAAAATATTTAAATTTAATATGTATTTCTAAACTAAATGTTTATAGATTAATAATCTAGTGTGGTCAAATTGCAAACAAACAAATAAATACAGACATGTAGACAGAGTATAGCGAAAGACAAAGACACACATCTTAGGTAGATTTGTATGGTTCCTTTTTCTTATTGCAAAAAAAGGGTTGTTTTTTTCGTTTCGTTTGTTTTTGTTTATTTTTTCATTTCGTTTCTATAATTATCTTCATTGATGTAAGTAGTTGAAAGAAAATTTTTGTTATGTTATATATATTTATTTCTATATATTTTCAGATATTAAATTAATTCATGTCGTCAATGTGGGAAATGTAAATTTTTATTTATAGTAATTAAATGTGCTAAAGTCCCAAAACTTATTAACAAATTGTGAAAAGCAATCTGATGTAGGCGTGTCCCTATCCGGATTTCATTCCTGCCCAAGGAAATCTTCAGGGGACTTTGTTATTAGAATTTCTAGAGATATTTGTTATGTTAAATCACAAACTCAATGAGAATTTCTTGTCCTCGTCTAGGAGCGAGATTCAAAACTTAAAATATCAAAGAAAAAACAAAACAACAACAAAAAATTGTCACAATTGGCTTTGTCATCTTCCAAATACTACTCTGTTTTTTTGACAGACCTAACAATGTAGTGACGTTTATTCAAGTAAATCAACAATAGAAAATCATATGTTTTCTATTAGTGTCAGTTACATTTAAATTTGCACAAGCACCTGCATATTTGTTATTTAAATTATTTTCATCGGGATAAACATTAATTGCATTTATAGTAATTAAATGTGCTAAAGTCCCAAAACTTATTTAACAAATTGTGAAAAGCAATCTGATGTAGGCGTGTCCCTATCCGGATTTCATTCCTGCCCAAGGAAATCTTCAGGGGACTTTGTTATTAGAATTTCTAGAGATATTTGTTATGTTAAATCACAAACTCAATGAGAATTTCTTGCCCTCGTCTAGGAGCGAGATTCAAACTTAAAATATCAAAGAAAAAACAAAAACAACAACAAAAAATTGTCACAATTGGCTTTGTCATCTTCCAAATACTACTCTGTTTTTTTTGACAGACCTAACAATGTAGTGACGTTTATTCAAGTAAATCAACAATAGAAAATCATATGTTTTCTATTAGTGTCAGTTACATTTAAATTTGCACAAGCACCTGCATAATTGTTATTTAAATTTATTTTCATCGGGATAAACATTAATTGCATTTATAGTAATTAAATGTGCTAAAGTCCCAAAACTTATTTAACAAATTGTGAAAAGCAATCTGATGTAGGCGTGTCCCTATCCGGATTTCATTCCTGCCCAAGGAAATCTTCAGGGGACTTTGTTATTAGAATTTCTAGAGATATTTGTTATGTTAAATCACAAACTCAATGAGAATTACTTGTCCTCGTCTGGGAGCGAGATTCAAAACTAAAAATATCAAAGAAAAAACAAAAACAACAACAAAAAATTGCCACAATTGGCTTTGTCATCTTCCAAATACTACTCTGTTTTTTTGACAGACCTAACAATGTAGTGACGTTTATTCAAGTAAGTCAACAATAGAAAATCATATGTTTTCTATTAGTGTCAGTTACATTTAAATTTGCACAAGCACCTGCATATTTGTTATTTAAATTTATTTTCATCGGGATAAACATTAATTGCATTTATAGTAATTAAATGTGCTAAAGTCCCAAAACTTATTTAACAAATTGTGAAAAGCAATCTGATGTAGGCGTGTCCCTATCCGGATTTCATTCCTGCCCAAGGAAATCTTCAGGGGACTTTGTTATTAGAATTTCTAGAGATATTTGTTATGTTTAAATCACAAACTCAATGAGAATTTCTTGTCCTCGTCTAGGAGCGAGATTCAAAACTTAAAATATCAAAGAAAAAACAAAAACAACAACAAAAAATTGTCACAATTGGCTTTGTCATCTTCCAAATACTACTCTGTTTTTTTGACAGAAATAACAATGTAGTGACGTTTATTCAAGTAAATCAACAATAGAAAATCATATGTTTTCTACTAGTGTCAGTTACATTTAAATTTGCACAAGCACCTGCATATTTGTTATTTAAATTTATTTTCATCGGGATAAAACATTAATTGCATTTATAGTAATTAAATGTGCTAAAGTCCCAAAACTTATTTAACAAATTGTGAAAGCAATCTGATGTAGGCGTGTCCCTATCCGGATTCATTCCTGCCCAAGGAAAATTTTTATAATTCGTAATTATTGTAAATTATTTTTAAAAGAATCACAAAAAATATGTTTTATGATTTTCAGCAAATATATTAACTAAATTACAATTTTTTTGCGTTTTTTTCAGTCTACTAAAATTCAGCAAAAAATTTATTAATTTTTACCAAGGCTTTTGTATTTCTAATCTACTAAGTGTTAGCAAAACTTTTGCTGAATCTACTAATTTTATTGCTAAAAATCAGCTTTAAGCAAAAGATTTTGCTGACATTAGCAATTTTTTTGCTAGCACCCTCCTGACTAAAATTTTGCTGACTTTACAAACTTTTTTTTTTGAGTGTAGGAGACTTCGTTGTTACGGAAAATATAAACACTTTGTTGTGAAACCTGGTCCTACTGTGCTTGTGGTGCCACCCTAACTAGCTCATTACATTCCGGGCGTGTGTCTTCAACCCGCACACACAAACAATCCGGTCCAACAATAAAAAAAAACTGACTGACATATGGAGGTGTCAGGATAAATAAAAAAAACACAACTGACAATACCACAAAATATAACGATCAAACATGGGAACGGTGATCCCTCCCATTTTGCGTAGCCCATACCCATCCTGCGTCATCCCACTAATCCTTAGATGACCCCATTCACACCCACCAACAACTCACCTTTATCCACAACCAATTACACCATTGTACCTGAAATCCCTACAAAAACAATTAGCAACACATATTTCAAGAATTCAGTTAAAAATCATAATTTATTAAAACATAAAAATATTAAAACTAAACATAAAAATCTTAATCTAATAGTGGCTTTAATAATTTCTCCTTTAAAAATCAAATTTAGATACTAATTTTAATATAAGGGACTTTTGGGAATTACAAATTCCCCTGGTGTGATGGCAAAAATTTTGGTGGTATCGTCAAAAAAAAAAAAAATTAAAAAAAAACTTAGCTTTATGCATAACAAAAAAATAAAATCATCAATCCCAAATCTTTAAGCTTTGAGACAAAAAAGGTTGTATTCAACCCAATTCGAACGGTATCAGATACCAAAATGAATGCTTCGTAAAGCAGTTGTATTAGTAAAATTTTCGATAATCAATTCAATACGACTGGGTAAGCATTCCATTTAACAGGTTGTCTCCCAACAAAAATTAAGTAAAACTTTCAATTTTCCTTAAATATTCAATCAAATTACAAACTACTCTATTCTCAGTGTACGAGTGTGACCAACCTTGGTCTAATAAACCTAATAGTTAACAAAAAAAAAAGATAAACTAAAATAGAAAGATTAACCTAACAACCTTAACAAAAAAAAAAGTTTAATTATTACAACAACAAAATGTTAGACAATATAAAAAAAAAAAAATGTATTACCTATAAGGACCAACTACATTCACACCATACAGATTAAAATTATAATCTTATGGCCCCACAATAATAACCCTTTTCGCTTGGATTTTCCCCTTTCCTATTCCCCTAATGAGCTCGTTAGAAGAATTTGATTTTCTGAGGCGTGAATTTCAACAATTTTCAAAAAAAAATATTTATTCCTAATTGCCTTCTTTTCGCGAATTTTCTCTATAGTTTTACCAAAAAACAACAAAAATCTAGTTAGATCCTTTTACAAAATTTTGAAATACTTAATACCATAGCACTAACACTAACAAAAAAATATATATATAAGAAAAACTAGTAAAACTAAAATAAACCAATTAAGCAAAAAAAAAAAACTTTAATTAAAAAAAAAAAATCTACCCTATTTGCCACTGAACCTATCTCTTTCAAACTCTTTTTTTTTTTTTTTTTTTTTTACTTTAAAATCCCTTGAAAATATATGACATCCCACAAAAGGTTAATGATACGTGGTCCAATACAAAGGTTTATAACCCGACTGCTAATTTCCCTCAATTGTTTGGAGAGATCTGAGGCAGGAGATTTCTTTCCCCTCTGGAACCGATGGCACTTTTCCACTCAATAATATTTCCCCCTTTTGGAATATCGTTTTTTTTTTCTTTTATAAATTGCCCAACTCTTTTGAGGGAGTTGCCATTCACTAGATTGGGTCTGTTCTTTTTACCCTAGCTTCAAGGAGCTGCCACTTGGTCTTCGTTAATGACACACCAATTTAACACAAAACACAGAAAAATTCGGTTACCTTTTTATATGAAAACTGCCTGTGGCCAATAGTTTCCAGCCAGTGAACATTCAAAACTTTAGCGGATGTTTCCTGGATTACTTCCTCGACTATTGAATGACCACACTGTAGAATAAATTAACCCGCGTACAGACTTTAGAAAATATACATTTCCACTTGAATTTTATTCAAAAAACTTACGGTATTCATATAAAAAGTTTCGCTAAAGCTCAATGATTTGCCGATATATCAAGGACTAATTACCTCTGCAGGCCAGCAAAGTTTTCTCCAAGAAAATCCCTAATACGTCACAGGTATCAAACTTTAAAACACGGTATTTCACACTTTTAATTATCTTCTTTACTTTTACTTTTCTTCCAATTTATCCGCTTCAATTAAGCTTACGCTTGAACTGATACTTTGCTAATGGCCGCACCAATTTAATTTTAAAACCGCCAAACTACTTTAATATAATGATCTCCTTGTATATAATCTAACTGAAAAAAAAATACTAACAAAAATCTATACAAAAAAACGAACTACCGAAATATAACATGAACATACACCAGGTCAACGTTTCGTACTTGTTGGCCTTGAAAACTGTCGCTAGTTGCCGAATGGTCTACTTAAATTCAAGAGTATTAAGAGCACTTGGTACACTCTTCCTGCAAATTCGAATTCCATACTCTCCCTGTAAAAGTGGCAACACCAAATTGGCCATAAATAAACAACCCTGTATGATAAAACAAACAAAACTATTTACGAGAATGGCCTTCCAGTCAGAATCATATTTCTATAATTTTCACCGACATAACACATGCTAATAAGGCTACAATAAAAAAAAATAATTTTATTTTTATAAATTTTTTAACATAAATAACGTCAGCAAAAAAAATGGCAAAATCCATGATAATACATTGACTACAGGATACCTTCAACCTACAACCATACTACCGCATCAACAACAGGGCCTTTTATATAAAAAAAAACAACATCGTTCCTTATGCTAATATTTGTAAAAGTTTCTAATTATATTGTTTTTTATATCTTTTTCAGCAATGTTGTTGGGCTATACTACAAATAAAGGCAAATTCCTTAGTACTACAATATTCTACCAATATTAATTTTTTTCCCCATGAGACCATCCAAATCATTGTCAAACAAAATATATATGCAAAAGGAGACACCGGCATAACAAAAAAAAAACAAAACCATATCAATTGCCAATAACAACAAACATGCACAAAGTCACCAAAAAAAACTCCAAATACTTGATGACCATTCTAATCAGAATGGAGAGTTTTGCCCCCTGAAATATGCTATGCCAATTTACCCTTATGAAATCTCCAACAGAAATTAACCAAACTTCCCATTTAGCCAATATATCAACCAAAACTACAATTCGCTGGGACATTAACGCCTGACAATTTCTCTTGCTAGTAACTTGCACCAGACCCTCAGAAAACATAGCTACTCTTCTTAATTTTCATATTCCCATTCAAATCCGATAATTTTCTAAATAAATCAGTTCAAAAACAAATACAGTAACGGACATTAAATTTTAAATTCAAAATTCCACCTATAACAAATATTTTCATCCACCCCAAAATTCACTTTCGGATACCACCACCTCCTTTGGCCTACCCTCAACAAAACTCTGAGGTTTTTTTTTAGGCCTGCCACAAAAAATCGCAGTGTGAAGGGTTTTACTGTTCAGCCTTTGTATTATAGGTATATATGGAGAGTGTGTGCGGGTAGATAAGCTCAGAAAGCGCCCAACGTAGGCTACACCCACGTATCCATAGAGGAACACAAACATTATACTTGAGTTAGCCGGGCAACATCAAATTAATTGGACAAAATCCGGAACCTTATGGTGACAAACGGTTCAATATTTCTAACTTTGTCAGATAAGTATTTTATATCAAATTAATTTTAAATCCCGATGCTTTGTTTAAAATTTTCGCGTTTTTCCTTAGGTGCTGGTAAATTCATAATTAGTCAACACATCTATACCAAAATTCCGTGGACTTAAGCAATTGTAAAAGCCTATGAAACACGTCTGCATTATCATGTTCATCATTATTGAAATCCAATTCTGATCTGATCAATTATGGTATACCTCACAGAGAGTACCCTCTACAATTATTCTAACAGATAATTGTACAATACGCAATTACAAAATTTCGCCAAAAGTCTGTAAATTTGGATAAAACAACACCAATATGATGTACAAATATGGACCCTACTAGATGGTACACTGAATCAAAATTAGCATGTAAATATGTATTAAACCGTGACAAAAAAATGCAAGCCAAAAAAAATGTGTAAAATTAGACTAGTAACAAAAACTGTAAAATTGGAACAAAAGGTGTATAAATATGGACAAACACTGGCAGAAAATAAATCAAATTGGTAAAGGTGTATAAACATGGAAATCTATCACAGATGGCACATACCAACTTTGTTTAATATTGCACGTATGATGGTAATATTGCACTTAAGATTTATTTATTATAACTAATTATTGATAGCGCCCCGATTTTATAACTATTATTGCACCCTTTCCCCATTATTATTATTTTCTTCACTGCTTGATGTCCTTAGCGTGGTAAATACCCAATGGTACACCAGCTAATGACTCCAATTCATACATATTATTTCCTATGATCTTCAAAATCCTACATTTGGTAAATTTCCTGCAAAATTTTGCGTTTATGTTGTTCTTAAAGTCACTAAGGACAAAATTCCTTTTATATACCTCCTGACCGGGTTTGAAACGGACAAGTCTAGCACCCTCATTATACCTTAACGCACTTTTCTCACCTATGCAGGTTACCTTTGATTTTGTCCCTAATCAGCCTTATTCTGTCAATTTTATCCATCGTTGCTAACTCCGTATCATCCAAAGCTTTCAGTTTCTTCGCCAATTTGTAGTCCGATCCACAGGTGAACATCGTGTGACCAAACAGGGCAAAAAATGGGTTTACCCCTGTCGCTGTATGTACGGCCGTTCTCAAAGCTGTTTCAATATAGGGTAAATTTAGATCCCATTCTCTATGATCGTTTTTCAAATACGTTCTTATAGCTGTTATTACACTCTGGTTGACTCTTTCTGCAGCATTAGATTGTGGTGAATATACAGGTGTTCTAATGTGGTTTATCTCATAATTTTCTATCATATTTTGGAAATCCTTTGATATGAATTGTTTCCCGTTGTCAGAGTGTATAATTTCCGGTACTCCAAAATTATGAAACACTTGTTCATTCAAAAAGTTTATAACATTAGCGGATGTAGCTTCTTTCATTGCCTTTAAAAATACAAACTTTGTCAAATGATCAACAACCAAAAAAATGTAAGCATTTCCCCTTTTCGACCGGGGATATTTCCCCAGAAAATCAATGTAAATCTTCTGAAAGGTCTGTCTGTTAACACCTCATTACCGATTTCGGGCATTAATCTTCTGTTTGTCGATTTACATTCTTTACAGAGTATGCACTGATTCACGTAATTTTTCACTTGTAAAACCATATTAGGCCAATAATATTTATTTTTCAGAAAATTCAAAGTTTTGTTGATACCACCGTGCGATTTTTCTTCGGGTTCATGCGCTTCTTTTATCAGGATGTGGGTTAATGAACTTGGGACCCACAGTTTCCACTGGAACTCTTCTATTTCGTCCATATCGGATGTTAAATTGTTCCTCTTAAATACTAATCCTTTTTCCACGGTTACATCTGGAAACTTATCTTGGTTGTTCTCTATAGTTTCTTTGAGTTGTCTGTACTCCTCTGATTCGAATTCAATGGTATCAAAACCTAAAATGTCTTCTGGCGACACATCAAGTTCCTCCACCGCCCTCGAAAGAGTGTCGGCGACGATATTTTCTGACCCCTTTCGATGTTCGATTTCGAAATCAAAACCCTGTAATTGCAGTGCCCACCGTGCCAAACGGCCATTCAAATCTCTCAGTGACATTAGCCACTTAAGACTCGCATGGTCAGTTATCCCGGTGAAAGGCATTAACTCGACATATGGTCGAAATCTCTTGACAGCCAATACCGCCGCCAAACACTCCTTCTCGGTAACGCTATAATTTTTTTGAGCGGCGTTTAATTTCTGGGAGAAAAAAGCTATTGGCCTCTCATTTTTCTCCTCATCTTTCTGAAAGAGCACAGCACCTACTCCATAACTTGAGGCATCGCATTGAATGTAGAACCTTTTCTTAAAATCCGGGTGAACTAAAAGTGGGGCTGTTGTCAGAGCGTGTTTGAGTTGGTTGAAACTTTCAACGGCCCTATCAGTAATTTGAAATTTTACTCCTTTCTTTATTAAGTCTGTTAATGGGGCAGTCATCGAAGAGAAATCTCTGATAAAACGGCGATACCACCCTGCTGTTCCTAAAAAACTTCTGACCTCCTTCACTGATTTCGGTATCGGTATCGTTTTTATCGCCTCAATTTTATCCGGATCAGTCCTCATGACCCCGCCACCCACTATAAAACCTAAATATTTTATCTCCTTAAAGCAAAATTTAGACTTCTTTAAACCAATCGTAAGATTTGCCCTATTTAAACATTCAGCTACCTCCTCTAATAATTTCAAATGATCTTCAAAGTCTGACGATATCACCAATAAATCGTCCAAATAAACGAATACATTAGATTTAAGTCTCTCTGGGATCACCTTATCCATCAGCCTACACAACCTCTGCGCCGCGTTGCACAATCCGAACGGCATTACAACGTATTGGTAAAGAGGGCGCCCCGGTATTGTGAAGGCTGTGTAGGCTTTGGATTTTTCATCCAAGCGGATCTGCCAGAAAGCAAATTTGAGGTCGACGCTGCTAATAAAATGCGTCTCGTCCAGCCTACTCAATATTCCCTCAATACTCTGGATAGGGTATGCATCTTTTAAAGTTCTATCGTTTAGTTTCCTAGCGTCTAAACATAGCCGATTTTTACCGGGTTTCCTGACCAAAGTAGATCTACTACTCCAAGGACTATTACTAGGCTCGATTACCCCTAATCTTAACATTTCATCAATCTCGGCGTACATGAGCTCCTGTACAGCTGGCGACACTGGGTAGTATCTATCTTTGATCGGTGTCGATCCTTCTATGAGGTCTATTTTGTGTTCTTCCAAGCTTGTTCTACCCAATCCATATTCTTCATACGTTTTAAATTTGGCTTTAACTCGATCCAATTCTGTTCTTTGCGCAGCCGTTAAATCATGCTGCTCTACATTCCTAGTGTCCAAAGGATACAGCTCAACCAATTTTTCCATACCTATCTCCTCCACTGGGAACACTTTGGGGGCTAATTGAAAAATTTTCCAAAAATCGACACCATAATAAGCCTCCTGAATCAGATCTGGACATAAATAGAATTCTATATTTTTCACCTGGCCATCAAAACTAACAGAAACGTCGATGCTCCCTAAAACTGTATAATTCCGGCCCCCGGCTGCTTCCACTTTCGTATACAAGGGCTTAATATCCACTTCCAGTTGATTTATGATTTTTTCGCAATTTTTACCCAATAAACTAATTGATGCCCCTGTGTCCAATAACCCTTTAACCTTTAAATGTCCCATACCAATTTCGGCATACGCTCGCGGATCATTAATCCTATCGGTTGTTATCTCACTACATTTAACTACTGATTCTTTTATATCCCTAAAAATCGATCTCTTGTTCCTAAATTTTTCCCTAGCCTTCCTGAGTTTCTTCAACTTTCTCCCCTCTGGTTCATCACTGAATATTATGTCCCTAACCGTGTTATAATTCTCCAATCTTTCCTTATATGACCTATTTGAGTAACCTGTACTTCGATTTAAGTTTCCGTTTTCCCGGTCTAAGATATTTTTGTTGGAAATCGCTTTACTTAATATTTTGTATTTTCCCTGGTTTTCATTTGTATTTGCTTCTTCCATTTTCCTGTTATCTGGCTCGATACCTTCAGTATTATTCGTTTGGGTTCCCATGTCCTTTAAGAATCTGCGGGAGTCCGTGTGGAGCGTGACTCTCCCGTCTTGGCCACACTCCTCTGAGCGTTTTCCGCACATTTTGGGCATTCTGGTGAATAAACATTTGGCAACCCACATCTATAGCAAAATACATTTCGTTGGGGTGATAAGCAGTCCATAAACATATGTCCTTTTTTACGACAGTTCCAACATATTAAGTGGTTCCCATTATTTGGGATTACATTTGGTTTTGTATTCTTATTATTGTATCCTATTTCCTCTACTATTTCGCAATCATTTTCGCATTCCCTAACCTCATAAATTTCGTTCACGTGACGCCTGGTTTGGCTAAAACGGGGTGGTGGTAAATTCGAGTTACTTTCCTTCCTAAGATAATCCCTTTCTATCGTTATACACTCATCTCTGAGTTGTTCAACGGTATATATGGTCATCGGAAAGATTATTTGGGCAATATTTTGCCTTAAGTTACGTTTCAGTATCCTTATCATTTCATATTCTGGCAATGGTGCTTTCAAACGCGCTCTTAGTCTTCTCATGGCCTGAAAATAAGAATCAATAGACTCCCCTGAACGTTGTCGGCGTTCTTCTAAATCACGCATAAATTCATATTCGCTGCGATTTGAACGATATTGTTGTAAAAGTGCCTTTTTAATCTCCCTCCATTGTGTAATCCCTTTCGTTTGAATTGTTAACCAATACCACTCCCTAGCCTCCCCTTTGAATAATTTGTGAAATTCTCTCTGAATATCTAACCACGGATAACCATACTGTTCCTGAAGATATTCTACCCTAAATATAAAATCTTCCACGTAACAATTTTCATTATTCCCGTCAAAGCTAATATCCCATTTTCCAATGTAAATTGTATCTTTACTTGGTAATCTTCTAGTGCTTAGGATTTCCTGGTTTTGGTTTCTACTAAATTCCCGTTCAGACGCTGCATTTTCACTAGGCGTTCCCGAAGAATTATTTGCTAAAAGACCGTTATATTCAAGTCTTCTTGGTAAATCGGACTCTCGATTTCTATGAGGTGGAGTTGCCTGTTTTTCCTTTTCCGTATCAGATATTATTACACTCGATGCCTGTTCGCCTATGTTACCTCCCAATGACATTTTCTTAATCTGATCCATTATATCCGCAAAACCATTTTGAATGCTCTCCTTAATTTTCTCGTCAATTTTCCTTTCAAAATTAGAACCCAGTTCTTTCTGAGATTCCGCAATTAACTTCTTTATCATTTCAGAGTATACACGAGGACTGTTCCCTATGTGGTGACCTGTATTTTGGATGCCTACTAGTGGTGGTGGAACCGAAAAATATGGTGGAGCTTGTGAACCATAAGTCTTAGATGTTGCCCCTGTGTGCGGTCCTACCCTTGGAGTCCCTAACAAATCCATCCGCGCGGTATTCGGTGTCTGGTTTACAATTGAAGCAGACAAATCCGTTATATTGTTATCGCCCGCCCCGACAGGACCTGACTTTGACTTTTCCTGCGTCCTGGGCAGCCCCATGTTATCCATTTCAACTTCAATTATACTAAAAAAAACAAACAACAATCCGTACACAAACGCACAACAATTACCTTCAAATCAGATCTAATAGAAATAATTTTAACTTTCGGTTTAAATTTGACCACAAAAAAAATTAAAACAAAATCTAACAAAGTTCAAAACAAGCCAACCAATTTAAAAAAAATTTTAAAAAATGTAATTTCCTTTTCTGACAATATAAAAAATTTAAGAAAAAATTTCATACAAAATAAATTGAGTAAAAAAAAAAACAAATCTCTATATTCCCTTTCAACAAAAAAAAATCAATTATCCCAAAATTGGTATATGATTCAAACTTGATTAGTACAAGAAAATTTTAATTTATAAAATCTACAAATTATACGAAATACAACATACAATTTTAAATACATGCAATTGGACACAATAGTTTAATTAACAATCACAAACGATATACATACGGGATTTCTAGTACAATGGTTTTGTTCCCCTCTTCTGGCTGTTCTCCGGCGGTTGTTGGTGTTTTCATTGACGCAAATTCCGATAACCCTATATTCTGTGGTATTCCTTACTAGTACACATTTGACGACTATGAATTCTACATCATAGGATCAAATGTCTGAGAAAAGTATGCGAACTAAAACTATCGACATTTCAGGACATAACTTTCCCCAACCTAACATTATGAAAACCTTTTATGCAACTAATCAATTATTCCATTAGGTCATATAAGATCCCCAATACAAAACTGAATTTATATTAAAACTCGCAAAAAAAAAATTATAAAAATAAAAAAAATCTTTTTTTTTTTTTTTAACAAAAATAACTGATAACACAGTTCCACAAAAATCAGAAAAAATTTATGTCCCGGTGTTTAACTTTGTAATTAATGAAGATTCTAAATTCCCATTGCGATTAGTCCCTATAATTGGAATAAGGCTCCAGAAATTCAGAAGATGTTCGCTTATTGTCGGCCCGATCGAACAGTAGTCCATAGTACGATTAGAACACCATTTCGTTCCAAGTTACCACTTTCCCCTGATTCATATAGGCCTACACTAAACCAACTTGGGCTATTATCCTGGATGATCCTTATTTTCTTTGGGCGCCATTTACTGTTGTGAAACCTGGTCCTACTGTGCTTGTGGTGCCACCCTAACTAGCTCATTACATTCCGGGCGTGTGTCTTCAACCCGCACACACAAACAATCCGGTCCAACAATAAAAAAAAACTGACTGACATATGGAGGTGTCAGGATAAATAAAAAAAACACAACTGACAATACCACAAAATATAACGATCAAACATGGGAACGGTGATCCCTCCCATTTTTGCGTAGCCCATACCCATCCTGCGTCATCCCACTAATCCTTAGATGACCCCATTCACACCCACCAACAACTCACCTTTATCCACAACCAATTACACCATTGTACCTGAAATCCCTACAAAAACAATTAGCAACACATATTTCAAGAATTCAGTTAAAAATCATAATTTATTAAAACATAAAAATATTAAAACTAAACATAAAAATCTTAATCTAATAGTGGCTTTAATAATTTCTCCTTTAAAAATCAAATTTAGATACTAATTTTAATATAAGGGACTTTTGGGAATTACAAATTCCCCTGGTGTGATGGCAAAAATTTTGGTGGTATCGTCAAAAAAAAAAAAAAATTAAAAAAAACTTAGCTTTATGCATAACAAAAAAATAAAATCATCAATCCCAAATCTTTAAGCTTTGAGACAAAAAAGGTTCGTATTCAACCCAATTCGAACGGTATCAGATACCAAAATGAATGCTTCGTAAAGCAGTTGTATTAGTAAAAATTTTCGATAATCAATTCAATACGACTGGGTAAGCATTCCATTTAACAGGTTGTCTCCCAACAAAAATTAAGTAAAACTTTCAATTTTCCTTAAATATTCAATCAAATTACAAACTACTCTATTCTCAGTGTACGAGTGTGACCAACCTTGGTCTAATAAACCTAATAGTTAACAAAAAAAAAAGATAAACTAAAATAGAAAGATTAACCTAACAACCTTAACAAAAAAAAAGTTTAATTATTAACAACAACAAAATGTTAGACAATATAAAAAAAAAAAAAATGTATTACCTATAAGGACCAACTACATTCACACCATACAGATTAAAATTATAATCTTATGGCCCCACAATAATAACCCTTTTCGCTTGGATTTTCCCCTTTCCTATTCCCCTAATGAGCTCGTTAGAAGAATTTGATTTTCTGAGGCGTGAATTTCAACAATTTTCAAAAAAAAATATTTATTCCTAATTGCCTTCTTTTCGCGAATTTTCTCTATAGTTTTACCAAAAAACAACAAAAATCTAGTTAGATCCTTTTACAAAATTTTGAAATAACTTAATACCATAGCACTAACACTAACAAAAAAATATATATATAAGAAAAACTAGTAAAACTAAAATAAACCAATTAAGCAAAAAAAAAAAACTTTAATTAAAAAAAAAAAATCTACCCTATTTGCCACTGAACCTATCTCTTTCAAACTCTTTTTTTTTTTTTTTTTTTTTTTACTTTAAAATCCCTTGAAAATATATGACATCCCACAAAAGGTTAATGATACGTGGTCCAATACAAAGGTTTATAACCCGACTGCTAATTTCCCTCATATTGTTTGGAGAGATCTGGGGCAGGAGATTTCTTTCCCCTCTGGAACCGATGGCACTTTTCCACTCAATAATATTTCCCCCTTTTGGAATATCGTTTTTTTTTTCTTTTATAAATTGCCCAACTCTTTTGAGGGAGTTGCCATTCACTAGATTGGGTCTGTTCTTTTTACCCTAGCTTCAAGGAGCTGCCACTTGGTCTTCGTTAATGACACACCAATTTAACACAAAACACAGAAAAATTCGGTTACCTTTTTATATGAAAACTGCCTGTGGCCAATAGTTTCCAGCCAGTGAACATTCAAAACTTTAGCGGATGTTTCCTGGATTACTTCCTCGACTATTGAATGACCACACTATAGAATAAATTAACCCGCGTACAGACTTTAGAAAATATACATTTCCACTTGAATTTTATTCAAAAAACTTACGGTATTCATATAAAAAGTTTCGCTAAAGCTCAATGATTTGCCGATATATCAAGGACTAATTACCTCTGCAGGCCAGCAAAGTTTTCTCCAAGAAAATCCCTAATACGTCACAGGTATCAAACTTTAAAACACGGTATTTCACACTTTTAATTATCTTCTTTACTTTTACTTTTCTTCCAATTTATCCGCTTCAATTAAGCTTACGCTTGAACTGATACTTTGCTAATGGCCGCACCAATTTAATTTTAAAACCGCCAAACTACTTTAATATAATGATCTCCTTGTATATAATCTAACTGAAAAAAAAATACTAACAAAAATCTATACAAAAAAACGAACTACCGAAATATAACATGAACATACACCAGGTCAACGTTTCGTACTTGTTGGCCTTGAAAACTGTCGCTAGTTGCCGAATGGTCTACTTAAATTCAAGAGTATTAAGAGCACTTGGTACACTCTTCCTGCAAATTCGAATTCCATACTCTCCCTGTAAAAGTGGCAACACCAAATTGGCCATAAATAAACAACCCTGTATGATAAAACAAACAAAACTATTTACGAGAATGGCCTTCCAGTCAGAATCATATTTCTATAATTTTCACCGACATAACACATGCTAATAAGGCTACAATAAAAAAAAATAATTTTATTTTTATAAATTTTTTAACATAAATAACGTCAGCAAAAAAAATGGCAAAATCCATGATAATACATTGACTACAGGATACCTTCAACCTACAACCATACTACCGCATCAACAACAGTGTAGCGGATATGACAGTCGCATATACCGTCATATTCATAAATGGCATAATCTCATATAACATTGTTTTGAATGAATGTACAAACCATCAAGCGGTGATCATGTTTCCTTGTTCTAACTGATATACAGACATTGAACTTAACTAATAGTGAAGCATTCTATTGTATTGTATGGTATTTTATGTTACGTTATTATATTGACCTAATTATTATATTATGCTAAGTAGACAATAATTTTACTTTAATTTTACTATATAAACCTGTAACTTTCACTTGAATAAAACATATTGAAATCTATAACCAAATTGAACTCGCCTATTTCCTTAAATGTTAAATGGCGAATATCTATCGCTTATAACTAATTTATTAGCTACATGGCGACCGTGACAGTGTTCACATCAGAACAGTCACGTAATAATAACCAGGGTCCGAAACCGTTATCTATCGAGGAGTACCGGAGACGGACTCAAGGAAGACCAAAAGAGGACACCCCAAAAATTCCAGCCACCAACAAGCCAAAGAGAAGAGGAGGATATCTTGTGGGGAAAAGAAGAAAAATAGCCCAGCTGAAGAGACTAATCAGAAACAACCCACCACCTTCATGGGACGTATCCACCAGGTTATGGAACAAAATAGAAGAACTGGAGAAGGAGATAAAAATATATAAATTTTCCAAAAACTTAATGAAAACCTTATAATAGAGGTAAAATATAAAGTAATTTTAACAGAGTGCTAACCTGGTTATGCACCGGTAGGGACGGAGGCGATTTCGCCCGTGTCCGACACAATTTTTTTTTTTTTCTTTTCTTCTTGTGTAATGGCAACGGTCGTGATGATAATTATACTAAATAAATGAATAGTAAATACAAGTAACAATTATGTTAAGTTAATAAAAATTACTACAAATAAAAATTAAAAATAAAAACTATTTAAAATTTAAAAATTTTCAAAAAATAAAAAAATATTTTATATTAAATAAATGAAAATTAATAAAAATTATTTAAGAGTTAAAAAAATACTCAAAATTTTCTTTAATTGGTGCACCTGTCTTGAATTAAAAACATAAATTCAAATCAGCTTTTTTTTTTTATACATTTTCGCTCTTAAAAATCATTTTGCATTAAAACTCATAAATTAAAATTGAAATGGGTAATCAAGAGGCAAAGCTAACAAACCCTAAGGCTAATGTTGTAAATGAAGTAATTGTTGAACAAAAAGATAATGGTTGGGAACAAATAAAAATTTACTTGCTTATTATCACTGTTATATTAGGGATAGAATTAGTTTTGAAATTATATAAAATGCATAATAAGAGAATAAAAAAGAGATATATTGGTCAAATTAACGAAGTAGAGAGAATATAATGGACACTTGGTCCGAAGTTTTGAATAAATTAAAGTCATATGAAGGGCAGATTAGAAGATCATATAAGTGTTTGAATAAGAATAGAGGAATTAGAAATGAAACTATAGAGAAACATAAGAAAGTCTTATTAGATAATTTTGAATCATTACGAAAATTTTTAATTGGGTATGAGAATAAATTAAAATCAGATCACAATAAAGAAGCAATTGCTATCTACAATAATTGTAGGGATAGAATTCTGAAAGTTTCCGCAAAACATAGCTTGCATGTGAAAATTTCACACTCACTCACAGAGGGCGCAAAATACGAATGCAGTTCAGAGAGCGAAGATTTGTCCGAAGACGATACTGAAATTAATAAGGAATTGGAATCTGTTGAAAACGAGAACAGCGCAGATATGCCGCAAACTAGTATAGAGTTTTTGCAAACCGTCACCAGGATCTTACCTGATTTCGACGGGAAACACGAAAACTTACAAAGTTTTATAGATGCCTTGAGCATTTTAGAAACTATAAAGGAAACCCATGAAACATTGGCGGTAAATGTAATAAAAACCAAACTAAAAGGTACAGCCAGGAATTTAATTTCTTCAGAAACAACTATACAACAAATTATAAGTAAGTTAAGAAGCACTGTGAAGGGAGAAACAGTCGGTGTTCTCTCGGCAAAACTGATGAATATAAAACAACAAAATAAAAACACAACGGCTTACGTCAAGGAAATAGAAGAGCTTACAAAAGCATTGGAAAGTGCATACATATCAGACGGTTTAACACTTGAAACAGCTGGCAAATATGCAACCCAAGTTGCTGTAAAATCTATGGCGAAAAACACTCAAAATGAGCAAGTCAAAATTATCATGCGTGCGGGACAGTTCCAGACAATGGACGAGCTTATTATGAAATATGTAGATACTTGCACGGAAACAAAAGATTCTTCGGTAATGCACTTCAGAAATCGGAGAGGACGTTCTTTTAGAGGACGTGGTCATAACAATAACCGTTGGCGTAATAATAATCAAAATAGTAACGGCAATAACACTAGTAATCGGAACTACAATGCTAATCGGGGCAGAGGCCACCGAAATTTTAATAATAACAACCGTGGTTATAATAATAATAATCACTACCGTACGAGTAATGTACGAGCTATAACTCAACAAGAACATGAAACGGAAACGGAAAACTGATTCACACCCTTGAGAATACAAAGTATGACAAAAAACGATTCAACCGTATTTTACAATTAAATTTGAATTTAAGCATTTTTGTAAAAGTCTATGATGGTGAGAACAACCAATTAACTTTGCTGGTTGATACTGGAGCAGATATATCGTTACTAAAACAGAATGGCATTAAATATGAGGGGGTAAATGAATATAATACAACAACAATTAGTGGAATAGGTGAAGGAACAATACAGTCACTGGGTACCACACATTTGAAACTTCGTATTAAAAATTACTTTGTTCCCCATGAGTTCCACATAGTACCCGAAAATTTTCCTATTCCATGCGACGGAATACTCGGTATAGACTTCATCAAACACTACAACTGTATCTTGGATTTCGGTGAAACGCAAGATTGGTTTATATTAAGACCCGGAAATGTTCGGGACGGAATTCACATCCCAATCTTACACTACAGTTCGGATGATACTATCTTGTTACCAGCTCGTTCTGAAGTTATTAGACAAATAAAGATAAACACGCCTTATGAAGAAGTACTTGTTGTTAATCAAGAACCACAACCAGGAGTAATAATAGGTAATACAATAGTAAACAGTAAAAGAGCTTTCATCAGGGTTATTAACACTAATACAGTAACAGTATCACTTAAATGTATTGATATCGTATCGGAAAATCTCGACAATTATACAATATCAGCTACACAGAAGTGTAGTGGATCCAGAAAAGTTGAAATTATGCACAAATTGTCAAAAAGCTTTCCTGAACCATTTAAGGAACAAATGGAAAAATTATGTACAGACTACATTGATATTTTCGGATTAGATACGGAACCCATCACTGCGAACAATTTCTATACACAAAAACTTAAACTCAAAGACAAGGAACCCGTTTATATTAAAAACTACAGGATACCCCATACACACAAGATCGAAGTAGATGCACAGGTTAAAAATTTAGTAGAAGACGGCATCGTTGAACCTTCCACATCAGAGTACAATAGTCCACTACTCCTAGTACCAAAGAAATCACTACCTAATTCAGATAAGAAGAGATGGCGTTTGGTAGTAGACTATCGTCAAATAAACAAAAAACTAGTCGCTGATAAATTTCCACTACCAAGAATAGAAGATATTTTAGATCAATTAGGAAGAGCAAAATACTTTTCGTGCCTAGATTTAATGTCGGGTTTCCACCAAATTGAACTCGACGAGAAGTCAAGAGACATTACATCCTTTTCTACAAGCAACGGCTCATATCGGTTTAAAAGGCTCCCCTACGGATTAAAAATAGCTCCAAACTCTTTTCAGCGGATGATGACTATAGCATTTTCAGGGTTAAACCCCTCACAAGCATTTTTGTATATGGATGATCTAGTGGTAATAGGTCGATCGGAGAGACAAATGATAAATAACTTGAAAAGCGTTTTTGATCTATGCAGAAAATATAATCTAAAGTTGCATCCTGAAAAATGTTCATTCTTTAGACATGAAGTAACTTTTCTTGGGCATAAATGTACAGATAAGGGCATTCTGCCGGATGATGGAAAATACGAAGCAATTAGGAAATATCCAGTTCCAACTGACGCAAATAGTGCAAGACGATTTATTGCGTTTTGTAATTACTACCGAAGGTTTATTAAGAACTTCTCTCTTCATTCACGCCACATTACGCGTCTGTGCAAGAAAAACGTACCATTCGAGTGGACAGAAGAATGTAATAACGCATTTCTTTACTTAAAGAAAGCATTAATGCTACCAACCCTTCTACAATATCCAAACTTTGATAAGGAATTTTGTATAACAACTGACGCCAGTAAGCACGCTTGCGGAGCGGTATTAAGTCAGGAGTACAATGGCAAACATCTACCTATAGCATATGCCTCGAAAACATTCACACAAGGAGAGAGCAACAAATCAACAATCGAGCAAGAGCTCATAGCTATCCATTGGGCCATACTACATTTCAGACCATATATCTACGGAACACGTTTTCTTGTAAAGACCGATCATAGACCTTTGTCATACCTATTCTCGATGAAAAATCCAAGTTCAAAATTAACAAGAATGCGTTTGGACTTGGAAGAGTATGATTTTACAGTTGAGTATCTCAAGGGTAAAGAAAATTACGTTGCTGATGCTTTATCAAGAATAAGCATTGAAGAATTTAAAGAATTACACAAAAATGTATTAGTAATAAATAAAGTGACCACAAGGTCCGACACCAGAAAGAACGAAAAAGTAACTAAACAAAAGCATCAAGAAAATATAAAAGAAAAGCCCAATATATATGAAGTCATACAATATGATGACGTTAAAAAGCTAGTAAAGTTAATATTAACTCCAGGAAGATGCTTATTGAAGCATGGAAAATTAATATTGAAGCGAATAAATGTTGAAGATCTGTGTACTAATGGGAAATTGGACCTAGGAGGATTTTTCCTAAGGCTTGAAAAAGAAGCCGGTAAGCTGAATCTTGAAAAATTAAAAATGGCACCCGATGAAGAAATTTTTAAATTTGTATCTATAAATGAATTCAAAAGAAAGGGCAATGATTATTTGAAAAAATTAACAGTAGCGCTACTGCCAAAGGTGACCATAATTGATGCTAAAGATGATAATAAAATAAAAGAGATATTAACTACATATCATGATAATCCAGCGGAAGGCGGCCACTGCGGGATATCAAGAACATTAGCAAAAATTAGAAGACATTACAAGTGGAGAGGTATGCCTTCACACGTGAAAAAATATATCAAAACATGCCTAAAATGTCAAAAAGCTAAGATAACAACACATACTAAGACACCAATGATACTGACAGAAACCCCAGCAACTGCATTCGACATCGTATTAGTGGATACCATTGGTCCATTACCAAAGACGGAAAATGGTAATGAGTATATTGTCACATTAATATGTGACCTAACTAAATATTTAGTGGCCATACCAATATCGAACAAGAGTGCAAGCACAGTCGCAAAGGCTATATTTGAGTATTTTATACTATGCTACGGTCCAATGAAGACGTTCATATCGGATATGGGAACAGAGTATAAGAACTCAATAATAACGGATTTGTGTAAATATATGAAAATCAAGAATATTACCTCTACTGCATATCACCATCAGACTCTAGGTACTGTGGAACGCAGTCACCGAACTTTCAACGAATATATACGTTCATATATATCGATTAAACGAGACGATTGGGACGAATGGCTTAGATACTTTACATATTGTTTTAACACCACCCCATCGGCAGTTCACGGTTACTGTCCATACGAGCTAATTTTTGGACGGATACCTCATGGTTTTCATTATTTTAATAGTATAGATAGAATAGATCCTATTTATAATATAGATGATTATAGTAAAGAAGTGAAGTATAGGTTAGAAATTGCATACAAGAGAGCAAGATTACTACTAGATAAGGCTAAGGTTAAGCAGAAACAATTCTATGATATAAATTCAGAACAGTTAGATTTAAATTTAGGAGATTTGGTTTTATTAAGAAATGAGGTAGGACATAAGTTAGACAATAGATATGAGGGCCCGTATAAGATTATAGAAATAGGTGATAACGATAACATATTATTAGAAACTAAGGGAAATAAGAAGCAGAAGGTTCACAGGAATAGAATTAAACTTTTTAATTGAAACAAGTAATTTTTTTATCTTTTCACAAAATCATTATTTCTCAACATAATACACAAAAAAAAAGATGAGTTAAAAACATATATCATTAAACAACGATAAGTTTGGTGCATCAATATATAAAAAGTAAAATAATAAAAATAATCAATATATAAAAAGTAAAATAATAAAAATAACCAATATATAAAAAGTAAAATAATAAAAATAACCAATATATAAAAAGTAAAATAATAAAAATAACCAATATATTAAAAAAAAAAAATAATAATAATAAAAAAAAAAATATTGAAAAAAAAAAATAATATTTTCAAGATGATATGTAATCTGTCATTGAATTTAGACCAAGGTAACAATGAGTAAAGAATATTCATATGCTTAATAGCGTATGAACATTCTTCCAGAAAATGGAGGTGTAGCGGATATGACAGTCGCATATACCGTCATATTCATAAATGGCATAATCTCATATAACATTGTTTTGAATGAATGTACAAACCATCAAGCGGTGATCATGTTTCCTTGTTCTAACTGATATACAGACATTGAACTTAACTAATAGTGAAGCATTCTATTGTATTGTATGGTATTTTATGTTACGTTATTATATTGACCTAATTATTATATTATGCTAAGTAGACAATAATTTTACTTTAATTTTACTATATAAACCTGTAACTTTCACTTGAATAAAACATATTGAAATCTATAACCAAATTGAACTCGCCTATTTCCTTAAATGTTAAATGGCGAATATCTATCGCTTATAACTAATTTATTAGCTACAACAGGGCCTTTTATATAAAAAAAAACAACATCGTTCCTTATGCTAATATTTGTAAAAGTTTCTAATTATATCTTTTTCAGCAATGTTGTTGGGCTATACTACAAATAAAGGCAAATTCCTTAGTACTACAATATTCTACCAATATTAATTTTTTTTCCCCATGAGACCATCCAAATCATTGTCAAACAAAATATATATGCAAAAGGAGACACCGGCATAACAAAAAAAAAACAAAACCATATCAATTGCCAATAACAACAAACATGCACAAAGTCACCAAAAAAAACTCCAAATACTTGATGACCATTCTAATCAGAATGGAGAGTTTTGCCCCCTGAAATATGCTATACCAATTTACCCTTATGAAATCTCCAACAGAAATTAACCAAACTTCCCATTTAGCCAATATATCAACCAAAACTACAATTCGCTGGGACATTAACGCCTGACAATTTCTCTTGCTAGTAACTTGCACCAGACCCTCAGAAAACATAGCTACTCTTCTTAATTTTCATATTCCCATTCAAATCCGATAATTTTCTAAATAAATCAGTTCAAAAACAAATACAGTAACGGACATTAAATTTTAAATTCAAAATTCCACCTATAACAAATATTTTCATCCACCCCAAAATTCACTTTCGGATACCACCACCTCCTTTGGCCTACCCTCAACAACTTATACAGGTTCGAACAGAAAGTCGATTGAGAAATATAAGGGACCTTATGTCATTAAGAAAAAGTTACCACATGATCGATATATTATAGTTGATATCGAAAATCATCAAGTTACGCAGATGACCTATGAGGGTGTGGTTGAATCGAGACGATTGCGATTGTGGCAAAGGCCTGAATAATAAAAGCAACATTACCATGATTTTGATATTGATCGGGTCGATCAAAAGTCAGGATGGCCGAGTTGTTAGAATAACTACTTGCAATACTAACAACCTGCCGTCAACTTTGATTTTTATAAAAATATAGTTTGTGTTTGTTAAATTGTTCTACCTTTCAATATTATTTCAATTTGATTATTACAAAATTTTTCACAAAATAAAGAACAACAATTTTGGAAAAAACCTTACACATGGTTGATTTTTTTATGTGTTACTAGAATTGTACTTTTTAGTATAATTTTCCACGTCACTACTACATCTTGACATCTAATTCATTATGCGTATAACTTTTAATCACACTATTGATGTGCTAATCAGCACAATTTTTTTAGCAAAATAAATTAGTAAAATATTAGTAAATTATTATATCAAAACAGTTAAGTGCTGACTAAGGCTGGGTTTTTGAGTTGTAGTTCAACCTGAGTTTTCGGTTTACTTCGGTTTAAACCTCAAATGCTGTTTTTGGGATCTAGTTTATTTCGTTTGAATTTTAGTTTAACCCTGCAGGATTGGCAAGTTAAACCTAAGTCACAGTTGTCAAAAGTAATCAGCTGATAAAAAAAAACAAAAAAAAAATATCGCGTGGTTAGTAACTTTTAAATTTTGTTATTTGTGGCCAATTTTAATAAACAATTATAAAACTGGATCATATTTAATTTATAACAATAAATAAACAGCAAAAAAAAATAATTTAAAAAGTTTTCTAACACAAAATTCAACTTATTTAATCCATTTAATTAATTTAAAAAAATGGAGAATTCGTCGGATGATGAAGACTTTAGTGATTCCGAAAGTTATGAAATTTTAAATAAAACTATAGTACGGAAACCTAGAACAGTCAACACGCGCCCAAACCATTTCCATCTATACACAGACAAGGAATTTGTCCAACGTTTTCGACTGACAAAACTCTCAGCCTACAGAGTATTGGAACTTATTGGGCCACATATCAAAAACCCAACAAACTGGTAAGTACTTTTTATAATTTATACTTTGTTTTCTCAAGAATTCTATTTAAGGAATAACGCATTGTCGGAAGAACAAATGCTTTTAATAACTTTGAGGTTATATGCAACTGGAGGCATGCTAATGACGATTGGTGATTTGAATGGAGTAGTGAAATCAACTATTTCAAAAGTAGTTGACAAGGTGTCCCATTATATAGCTTTGTTAAGAGAGCATTTTATTAAATTTCCATCTACAGATGAGGAGCTCCGCCAGAGCAAAAAGGAATTTTATCACATTGCTAAGTTTCCGAAAGTAATTGCAGCTCTGGACTGCACACACGTCAAAATAATATCCCCAGGTAACAAAATTACTATTCTTCATTTTTAAGTAAAGTGTAAATGTTGTTTCTTCTTAAAGGTGGACCAATTTCAGAAATTTATCGTAACAGAAAAGGTTTTTTCTCAATAAACGTACAAACAATGTGTGATGCAAATCTAAAAATTACAAATATAGTTGCTCGTTGGCAAGGATCATCACATGACTCAACAATTCTTAGGAATTCTAAAATTTACTCCAGATTTGAGAGTGGTGAATTTGGTGACAGCATAGTACTAGGAGATAGTGGGTATCCCAATAAAAAGTATTTAACGACACCACTACTGAACCCGAAATCTCCTGAAGAAACTCTTTATAATGAGTCTCAGATTCGAACACGTGGAAGTGTTGAACGGAGCTATGGCGTATGGAAAAAAAGATTCCCGATACTGTCTTTAGGCATTCGTTTGAATTTTAAAAAAGTTCAAAGTATAATTGTTGCTACGGCCGTGCTTCACAACATTTGCTGCATAAACAATGAAACCGAATGTCCAAGTTTGCCAACCGATTTACAAGATGCTGTTGACTACGTACTATCTACTCCTAATAACAGAGAAAATCGTAATGATAAAGACAATTTTGTTCGTCGTCTCTTAATTAAAGATTACTTTAAAAAAATATTGTAATTCGTTAAAATATTACAAAAAATGCGGGGTTATCATGCAAAAAATTCACTGGTTCCCAAAAAATGCAGAGGTTCTCATAATAAAAATTCGATTTTGTTGGACTATGAGAGTACAGAAACGCTCATAGTTTTGTTCGATCACTTCGTTCTTTTTTTATTATTAGCAAATATGTAAAAAACTGAAATTCTTAAATTTAAACTTCAAAAAAGTAGCTTTCCAAAAACAAACTTAGTAGGCGGGTTGGGGGAGGGGTGGGGGAGGATATTTTTAACGGGAATATTTAAATTTGAAAATTGTTTTAAACAAATCTATAATCCAAATTATATACATTTTCAAAAAAGTATGATATCACCTATCTCAAGTTATTTTTAACAATATTTTTTATATTCTCCACAAAAATACCTAAAACAGGGTTTTTGTTACTAAAAAAAATATTTAGATTAAAAAAAATATATCTTACACCAACAAAAAAATTTTTGGATTAAAAAAAAAATATATCGTACACCAAGAAAAAAATTTTTCACTCAAAAAAAATTTACTCTCATAATTTTTTTAGTGATAAATTATTTTGAGTGTACATTATTTTGTTTAACATTTTTGAGTGTAAAAATATATTTTTTTTTTTGAAAAAACACTGGTTAGGATTTTTGTGAAGAATATATCGTTAAAAACAAAAATTCCTTCAAATCCACAATTCCTTCGTCTCCTCCTTTTTTGAATACACAATTTTTAGGATGTATTGAAAAATGAAATTGAAGTATAGTTTTGAGTTATCAAGTCTTTTTCTTATTTTTTTAGATATTTAAATATTGAAATTTCGCTTTGTTTAAGAGCTACGGCACATATCTTTCAAATATATTATAGAAAATTCATTTGCTATTAAAAAAGTACTAAACGAATTGATTGAAAAAACTTTGAGTATTACCATACTCTGTGGACTCCAATCAACCCGAGTTCTTAGAAGAGTAACTCTGCATAATGTTTTTGTTCACTTTTGTTGCACTGTGCTATCTCTGTCACCTTAAAACCTCCCTTTTACAAGTAAAACACAATGATTTTTTACGATAAATTTTATTAAAAAAAAAATAAAAAACTTAACATAACATAACAGAGTTTACAATTCATTTAATTAATTCAAAAACATAAAACACTTTTAAAGTATTCATAACAAAACAAGGGTTTGTAACCCAAATAAACAAAAAAACAAAAAAATTTAATTGAGATCTCTTCTAATTTGTTTCCAAGTTAAAAATAAATTTACCATTTCCAATCTATAGAAAATTGAATTGAGTCTGTGACATGCCACGTATTTTAAAATTGTCCAAATATGTCAAATTTTCCAATTGTAAAAATTTCAAACGGAATTGAGTCTGTGACATGCCCCTACATTTGGCTAATTTTTAAAATACATTTTGACACTTTTAAATAACAAAATGCAATTTTAAAAACATTGGAAATTTTCAAAGTACATTTGGAAGATTTTAAAATACATTTGGACAATTTAAAAAACAGTTTTAAAATTCATTTCGAAAATTTTAAAAATTCATTGAAGATTCATACCAGCTTTAAATTTGTTTATGGTACATACGTAAAATTCTGTTTTAATAGTTTAATTTCTAATTCCAATTTAGTTTTTTTAAGATTCCACTCTTCCTGAATGATCTTCATTTCCAAGTTGTATTTTTTTATTTTTGTTTGTGCAACATCGGCCCATATGTCTCTTGTCTTCCTTTTCTCTCCTATATTAAGAGCTGAGTTTTTTGGAGCTTTCAGCATTTTCGGGGTGTATTTTTCCCATTTAGTATTTTCCTTTTGTATTTCAATTTCAATGCACTGAATGGAATCATCGCCTGAAAATAATGTATAGTAATAAAAATATTAATTATAAAGCAAAGACAAAAAAGCAATTGATGGTGTTAAATTCGACTGATCCAAATCTTATACACCCTTCTAAATGTAAACAAAAAATAAAAACAAGTAAAAAAGTTAAATTCGGCCTTGCCGAATGTAGTGATACCCTCCACAATTTCAAAAAGATTATTGCAAAAAACTTTATTTAAAAGGAAATTACTTTTGAAAAAAAAAAATGAAAAAAATAAATTTCCGCGAAAACAAATTTTGGTAAAAAAAAAAATCCGCGATCTTTTTCTTTTTTTGTCAAAAAATGTGTTTGTACTTGTTTAAATACCATTTGGTGTTCAATTATGTTCACATATGTCAACCAGAAGCCGAAATAAAGCATATACGAAAGGCACGTCTTAAGCTTTCGAAAAACTTATTATCTTTGGGGACCTGCCCTCTCGAAAGAGGGCGTGACCCCTCCAAAATGAGAAGTTAACCCGACTAAGAGCTAGTTTTTGGGATGTAGTTCAACCTTGTTTATAGTTTTAACGAAGTTTAAACTTAAAATGCTGTTTTTGAGATCAAGTTTATTATATTTTAATTGTAGTTTAACCGGCCAGCGTTGGCCGTTTAAACTAAGTTTTGAGTTGTCAAATCATAACAGCTGTGAATGAAAATTATACATAAATAAAGCAGCTGTTAACTAAAAGTCAAAAAAAAAAAACAATATATACGAAATTTTTGAAAATGTGTTTTTATTTATATAATGATTTGGAGTTTTATCAGCGCTTCCGCTCGTCCAAACCATCGGCTTATATTTTTACATTTATTTTAGAGTCCATTTTATATTTAATTACAACCAATATTAAACAAAAGAAATATTTAATTGTTGGGCACAAAATAAACAAACATTTTTTTTCTATGCGCGTTGTTTTGTTTGTTTTTCATTTTTGACATTCGCAAGTGCTACCATATTTCTTTTGAAAATGGCATTACTCTTTTTGGTGTAAAATATGGTAATCTTATTTAATTTGAGATTTTTTAAACCATCACTGAAAAACAGCATGGAGGTTTAAAAGCAGTTTATATCTTATTTAAGTTTAACTAAACAGCTGTAAAACTAAGTTTGATCGTCCTCCCAAAAACTGGCTCTAAGGAAATACCCCTTTGTCGATAGACAAAGTTTTAATATGTTTGAAGCCATTTCGGTATTATTGTTTTATGCCTTTTTCTGTGTACGTAAACATAAAAAAGTCCCCAAAAAAAAGTCCTAAAATTGCCATCTCTGAAATGGTAAAAAAAAATTAAAACGTAAACACTAACATCTTTTTTTTTCGATAAAGATATTATTGATATAAACTTAATTCATATATAAATATATACAATAGCAAAAATTGTTGTGCTTCAAAAAGATTATTAGATGAACAAATACCTAAAATTCGAAACGATGGAGCTCTGTGTTAGGAATATTGTTGTGCTAAATGTGGTGAACCACTTTAAGAATTAGCTGAAGATGAGCAACAAAGAAATGAAGACATAAATTTAGAAACACACACTTTAACAACATCACATTAAGAACCTTGGAAATGATTTGCAAAAATGTAACAACCCCAAAAGTCCCTAAAACTGATTCACTAAATAATGGGAGAGTGAACTACTGCAGAATTCTATGTGGCGTGCCTATAAAAAGCAAATGTATGCAAAGGAGGTGGGATTGTGTTTTTAATATTTTAAGTAGATTTGGATACGCAAGAACCCTTTCTGCAGGAAAAGTGAGTGGTTTCTTTATACAAGTTGTACTTTGACGCCTTCGCCTCTATGTATATGATACTAAACTTGTGATTCGGAAATTTTCATGTGAATTTAAAAGTTGTTAAAGACAGAACAGAGGCTTTTATCGGTTAAAGTTTACTTTATCGGGCACACCTCAAAAAAAAAAAAAAAAATTGGACACTATCTGGAATAAAAAAAGAAAATTTTTTTATTATGTGACGTTAAGGGCGCTAAGGCCCCTGGAGCCCCCCAGGGGGGAAAAACCTAAATTACCCCCCCCCCCCCACCAAAAAAAATATATAATTCTATCTGGAATAAAAAAGAAAGTTTTTTTGTTATGTGACGTTAAGGGCGGGGAGGCCCCTGGAGCCCCCCAGGGGGCTATAACCTAAATTACCCCCCCCCCCCCAACAAAAAAAATTATGAAAAAAATACTATTCGATCAGAAATTAAAAAAAAAAATAAAAAATTATTAGGCGTTTTTGGGGTCGGGCCCCTGGGACCCGCTAGGAGCAAAAAACAGGGACATGTACAAACATATAAGTGTGGATACTCAAATGAAAGAAAATCTCCTCACGGTTTCAAAAATGTATTTTTTTCAAGATCCGACAAACGTGGCCCAAACCAGAGCCATTTTAGTAAAATTTAGACCCTTTAGGCTTGGCCCAAAAATAGTAAACATTTTCCGTATATAAAAACAGTGCTCAAATGAAGGAAAATGGAAAAAATACAGTAAAAAAATACAAAATTATGAGGCTTTTTTGGGGCTGGGCCCCTGGGAACCGCTAGGAGCAAAAACCAGGGCATGTATTTTGAAGTTTCTTTTGTGTCGCACGCAGAAAAAACTTTATTTCGCGAAGCCACCTGCCGCGTTCTACGGAGGAAAAAAAACCCCTAAGCCCGGCCGTAGGCCGGTCACGCAGAAAAACTTTGCTCAGCAGAAATATATAATTTGCCATTTTGGCCATTATATATTTTTTATTTTATTTTTTCTGATTTTATTGCATTTTTTATTTGGTAATTTTGGGTAATTTTGGTTTTACCCCCCTGGGGGGCTTCAGGGGCCTCCCCGCCCTTAACGTCACATAACAAAAAAATTTTCTTTTTTTATTCGAGATAGAATTATACATTTTTTTTGGTGGGGGGGTAATTTAGGTTTTTCCCCCCTGGGGGCTCCAGGGGCCTTAGCGCCCTTAACGTCACATAAAAAAAAAAAAATTCTTTTTTTATTCCAGATAGGGTCCAATTTTTTTTTTTTTTTTTTGAGGTGTGCCCGATAAAGTAAATTTTTGCCCTTTTATCTTTAACAACCTGCATATACAATAAACATTTATAATTTGTTGTCAACCACTGTATATAAAAGGTGTCAAGTTTGTGATAGGTTTTTTGGGTCCGGGTGATATGTCACTTGACCTATGACGGACCTGTCACTTTTTCTGCAGGGATAAAAATATTGATTAATTTTTTAAATTGCAAACATTTCAAACGTAATTTATGTGATTAAATAAAAATAACAAATCAAATTAAAGATATGTATATATCGCTCATCACAAAAAAACATTACTCCATTGCATTAGGCGGCTTTTACACAAAACTTACTTTTTCAGTTTTTTTATTTTTTATAAATTTGTTTTATTTTTTGGACAATGAATTTTTGGGCACTATATCTCGTTGAAGATAGAGGGAAGGTATGTTGCAAGGAAATGTTGACGTTAAAAAAAACATACGGGGTCAGCCATACATTCGACTTCTCTAGGACCAAAATTTTATAAAAAGGTAAGTTTGTAAGTTTTGTATGGATGCCGCCTTATGTAATGGAGATAGGATGAAGGTATGATCGGAAAAAATGTTGGTGGCTAAAAATTAATGGTGGTGTGTCTCACTTTTTACTCCTCTAGAAGGCACAATAGGAGCGGATTTTAAAATCAGGTTTTTTTGAGTAATGTCATCAGGTTTTTTGAGTAATTTTTTGAGCGATATATACATATCTTTAATTTGATTTGTCATTTTTATTTAACCACAAACATTGTGCTTGAAATGTTTGCAATTTAAAAAATTTATCATAATTTCTGTCCCTGCAGTAAAAGTGACCAGTCCTTTATAGGTCAAGTAACATATGGTACATAGCACAAATAGAAAAAAAATTACCTAATGCGTTGAAACCCGATTCATCTAGCGTATCATCAGCTGGAGCTGCTTCAATTTCTAAAAATAGAGAATTTTATAAAATGTGTACTAAAATTAAATTAAATAAACTTATACTTACTGCAACCAGATACGAAATCATCGTCATAAATAGACTCGTGACCAGCTATTTGCTCCTCCTGAACAATTTGTAAAATTTCTTCGTCTATGGAAGTAACATTTGATGCTGGTTTGGGTCCACCACCCGTTTTGTAGGACTCTTGTTTGTCCTTTGCAAAATTTTTTTTTGCACTTTTTTTCAAATTTTCGTATTTTGTTTTCAGCGTTTTAAATGACCGAAAAGAGTCAAACTCAGCATTGAAATCAGCCTCCACTTCCTTCCAGGCACGAACTTTGTCTTCGGCTGTCGTCATATCCGATTTCTTGCATTCAATTGTGCCTTTTTTATTTTCAATTAATTGAATTAAAAATTCAATTTCTTTGATTGAAAAATTTGCAGCTCTTTTCTCTTTCTCACTCATTTTATTATATTATTTTAAAATTTATATTTCACTAATTGAAGGGAATGGATGAATGAATGGATGAATGAATGTTCCAATGGATGAATGACAATTTTTTTAAATTTATTATGTTTTTTATGCGTCCTTTTTTTATTATGCGTCTTATAATTTTAGCGCCATTTAAATTTTTGCAGATGACATTTTTCGATGCTACCAATATTTTTTTCTGCAAAAGTATGGTAACATCTTCAAAATTGACAGTTCTTAATCTACCACTTAAAAACGCCATGGTAGATTAGCACAAGTTTAAATTTTTTTTAAGTTTAACAAACTAAACCGAAAACTCAGGTTGAACTACAACTCAAAAACCCAGCCTAAGTATAACTAAAATTTTAGTTTAAACATAATTTAAGCAAAAAATTTGCTGAAAAATAGTATACCTGATTTACAAGATGTTTTACAAACTTATCTACTAACTTATGTATACCATAAAAAGGAGTAACAAAACAATAAAAACAATGAACATAAAACGACTATATAAGTAGCAAAACCTATTTTCTTTAACTGTTATTTTTCGGTATTAAAAAAAAAAATTTTAATAAAAATATTTTTTTTGTTTTAATTATTTCATATCTATTTAAAATGCAAAGTCAAAATTCCAAACGGTATTCTAGTTATTGGCTATACAATGAAATTTGCATACTACCCAAGAAACAACTTTACGGACTTTACAAACGGATTCATGAATCCGGCATTGACGGTACGAAAACGGACCGGAATTGACGTATCCGCCGAAGCTTGTGCGAAAACGGACCATTAACGTACAGTAAAATTGGATTACTCAAATTTTCGAAAATTATCCGTTTTAACTCCGTTTTGCTGTATCCGTTTCGGTGCCGTTTAACCGGACTACACCGATTTTCATCAGTTAAAACTCCGTTACAACCGTTATTGTTTTTCTTCCGGTATTACCGGAGTGTGTTTTGTTTAAAAAAAATCAAACAGTTTTATTTATTAATAAAATTAAATATTAATAAAATAATATAATAAAATAGATATAACCACGGAATAACTTTAATACATTAACTTGATACTGGTAAGTTGACAAATCTTAAATAGTTTTTGTTGTGAACTTGGTTAAATAAATACACGCGATTTAATGTTTATTTAATTAATTTATTTAATAATAAAAGTAATCTAAAAATACAAGGTGAAAAACTAAGACAGACCAAATTTCTGCTGATTCAGGATGATGTTCCAGTTCGGTTGATGGATTGTTAAAAAGTGGTTGTAAATCATATGACATGCGATCATCTATTGGATCGATTTCCAAATGACGTTCACGAATTTGGTTTGCATGTGATTTGGTGATTTTGTCCGAATCAGAATTCTGAAGTTTAACATGATAGTTAGTTAACATTGCCAACTTTGTCCATGATAGCTCCTGGTTGCCATGTCATTTTGTTGTTTTTATAGATTTTGACGAAAACTTGTTGATTAATTTGGAACTCACGATTTGTTGTACCATGTTTTCTATTGAATTGGGTTTCCATTTTGTCATTACGAACGATTTCTGATAATTTTTGTTGTTTGAGCAAATCAATTTCAGTTCGAAGTTTTCGACCGATGAATAGTTCTGCCGGAGTTTTTCCTTTCGCACAATTTGAGTTTGGAGTTGATCTATACTGAAGTAAAAACTCTTGGAGATGTAAATTATCTTCTGAATCATCATTATAAGATTTTTTAATGGCCGTTTTAATGATGTCAACATAACGTTCTGCTTGACCATTGCCTTGCGGATGATATGGGGCAGTCTTCATATGTTGAATGCCACGCTGATTGCAAAATTGTTGAAATTCTCTACTCACAAATTGAGTACAATTGTCTGATACAAGTATTTCCGGATAACCGAATCTGTTTGTGTAGTCAGACATGAGATCAATAATTTTCTTACTTGAAATTGTGTTACATTGACATACTTCAGGCCATTTTGAAAAAGAGTCTACTATAACCAAATAGTATTGAGATCGAATTGGATCTGCTATATCAATATGAACACGTTGTGACGGTCTGGTTGATATTGGCTAAGAACATAAAGATGTTTTGGTGGTGATTTTGTGTTGATTTGGCATTGTGGGCATAGACGAACGAAATCTTCTATTAGCTGATCAATGTTAGGCCAATATACATGGCTACGGGCAATTGATTTCATACGCTGTTGACCCTGATGACCTTTATGTAATGTTTTTAAAATTCTTTTTCTAAATTTTTCAGGAATGACGATACGATCACTATTAAGAAGACAGTTGTCTACTACTGATAATGAAGATCTACGATTACAAAATGGGAGTAGATTGCTGCTGCTAAGATCTTTAGCTTTCTTTGGCCATGATGATTGAACGTGATGAATTACTTCATGAATTATGGTGTATTTTGCTGAAGCTTCCTGTACCATATGAAAAGTCAAGGGAATCGATTGAAGATTGTCCTTTAAAACTGATTTTATGTTATATTCAAGTGTTATATTCACCGTTACCAAATTCATTTGTTTTTACATAGTCGATATTGAAATTGTATGTCATCATAGTAAGTGCCCATCTCTGAAGCCTACTGGCTGAATGAACTGGAATGCCTTTTCTAGACCCAAAAATTGCTAATAACGGTTTATGATCAGTACGCAGAAAAAATTGTTCACCTTTGGTTTTAAGTGATTGAACACATCCAAAGATGTAACAACAAACCGCAAAACTCCATGTTTGCATGTGTTTTATTAGAAGAGTAAAATATAATAATAATATTTTCATTAAGGGTACTCATGAAGGTCATTTGCTTACAATGTAAAAAAACACATGCATCGTCGTAAAAGCTCAAGGCTGAGAGAATGTAAATAGCGATCGTGAATACCCTCATTGTATATAATTTAATTTTTTTCTTATTTTTAATTAATACATATCTTGTTTTTCTAGTTTATTTTTAATGTAATTGTTAATCCATTTTTGTTAATATCTTTATAAATGAAAAAATTTAAAAATAAAACCAAACTTTTGTTTAAAATTAAAAAAAGAAAAAATCATTTAGATAAAATAAATAAAAAAAAAATAAAAATGGACCATTAAAAAAAACGGTACGAATACGGACCATATTCGGACCGTATACGGTATATTAAAAACGGAGTCCACTCATTCTTTATAATCTTTAACAGATAAATTGGATAATTAAAGGTATTAAGTTTTAAAAACTAGGCCGTCATGCCAAATGGAATCGAAGGCTTTCTCGATATCAAGAAAAACACTTTATCCAATAGACTTAGAATGCTGATTGGTCTGTAGCTGGAATGTAATTTAGGATCCTTTCCCGCTTTAGGAATTGGTATTACTTTTGCCTTTTTAAAAATCGTTGGAAAATATCCTTCTAATAAACAAAAATTGAAGAGTTTACTTAAAAAAATAGTCGGGCATGTTTTTAAGAATGATACTATTAATGCCATCTAACCCAGGGGCTTTATTGTTCTTCAATATACATACAAAAGATTTGATCTCTGCTAAATTGGTGAGTTCCACGTTGTTTCTGTCAATATTTTTATTGTTAAGATGAAGAATGAATCTAGAGACAGATGAGTTTAGAGGTGAGGGGTTATTTAGTGTAATGGTGTGTGAATTACCAAAAACGTCTGCAATTGAATTCGATTTTTCAACACCAGTCTTTAAAACTTCGCCATTAACATGAAGATCAGTACATGACATTTTCTTGTTTTTGAAGACTTTTGTTAGTTTCCAAAATTTTTTAGAGCCCTGAGGCAAATTTAAAATAAATTTTGACCCGTATTCATTTCAGTCTTTTTTAAGGTGGAAGTCAATGAGTTTATTTAGTTGCTTCAGAACACATTTTAATTGATTTTTAGAATTTAAATCCCTACATCTTTGAAATTTACGTTTGTATTTGTTCCTTTGACTAATTCGCATTTTACTAATAGCAGAGATTTCTCGTTGCCATGGATTTTTGCGACCGACATGTATTTGGTGAAAGCTTCTTTTATTATAGATGTTGATTTATCAAAATAAAAATCTAGATTATCCGAGTAAGTAACTCGGTGGTCAATGTTCAGACCCCTAATTTCATTTTCGACCCAGCTTCGAATTAAAGGCCAGTCTGCACGATAACACAAGGGAACTGAGTAAGTCATATTTTCAGCGTATCCAGAAATAATACAAGATATTGGTATGTGGTCTGATTGTACAACATTCGGGTGTGTCTCTAGGACTGAAAAATGGAGACACGAGTTTGATAAAAGAATATCCACTGTAGAAGGGTGGACAGGATTGATATTTTGACCGAAGCGAGTATAATTATTTGGGTAGTATATGAAGTAGCTTGAATGGAGACAATGATTGTATAGCGCCTTACCAGCTGAGTTACTTGACACACAGTTCCAATGTGTATGTTGAGCATTCAGATAACCGAAAATGAAGAAGTCGTTACCAGAGGAAGTTAATTTATCCAAATCATCGCTGAAAATGGAAGTGTGGGCTGGGTTATACACTGATGTAAATATAACTGGTCTACTATTTATCATAACTTGAATTGAAATGTCCTAGGGCATTCCAATGCATAACATGAACATTTTGTAAACGTGTTGAATTATATTGCATGTTGAAGCATCATACCTAAGACTCGTAGCTTGTCGTACTTGTTTTGGCATTTTTGTAAAGCATCGACAGCTTCAAAAAATTTTCCAATAGTCTTTCACTGGATATGTCGTCTTCATTACTTTTGTTGTAGCTTTTGATTTTAGCTACTTCAGAGTACAGGTTATCAAAACCGCGGAAATTACGAGTATTATTTTGTTTATCTTGTCTGCGCAATTGAGGAAAGTCTTGATCGTTTTGATTAAAATAAGAGGTGTTATTTCAATTAATAGACGCTCTTGATTTGGTTGTTACTCGTTGTCTGATCTCTATATATTCCAGACGACTTGGGCACTTAGGGTCATCAGCTCTGTGATTTACAGACTTAAAGTTTTTTCTTATGCAGTTATAACACTTATAGATTATGCCATATCCAAATTGACCTTTTTCAAGTGTACAGTCTGCATAATCACGGCTGCCAGCACAGGCTGAGCACACTACGCCACGATTACAGTTTCTTGCACCATGCCCATACATGGCACATTTGGTGTATTGAGTGGGACCTTTGTTGCCCTTTAGAGGTTTTCTCCAAAAAACATAAATATTGCAGAAATACCTTATTTTCATAACCTCTCTCTTTGACACATGTTGACGGTCCAATTCTATTACATAAAGCGCATCATCTACACTGGATCGTTTCGTTTCCAACTCCTTCAAGCTAACAGGTTTTATATTATGCGAGCCAACAAATTCGTCACATATTATTTTAGTGTATAATTTAGGTAGTCCAAATAAAATAAGTTTAAATGTTTAAGTGTCTTTTAACTCACGAGTATAAAACAGAAGTTTTCTTTCCTTGAGAACACTCAATGCATCATTGAACAGCGATAGCGAGTTGAATAAAATTTTCGTTCGAATAGTCATTTGTTTACGAAAGACTGTGCGAGGAATCCACAATTATAGGAGGAAATTTTTCTTTAATAGTGATGACTTCTTCTTCTTCATCAGAAAGTAGTTGAAATCTATTGGTACTAGTACTAGGACCATCTTTAGTTTTTGGCACCTTGAATTATGGCTATTTCCCCAATGCTTTCTTCTTTTTGAAGCAAACATAGCTTAATAAATCAATTTAAATTGAAATAAGAGATTTTTTACACTTTTTATAATTAAAATTTAATTAACTTTTTGTAGCAAAACAAGTTGTTTTTATAATGAGGCAGATGCCAGATGTGGTACAGTATTTTTGGATAGTTATTTACTATCTAAAATGGACGTTTTCCATTTTCTCATAGAAAAAGGACTACAATAGCAGTTTTTTGGCACCCGCTCAATTTCCGGTATGGACTAAAATTAGAACAAAGCTTTTTTACGCTATAACTTTTAAGCTAAAGGCTTTATTAGTAGTTTAAACTGCGAAAACAGTTCCAAGAAATCTCGTGTCCGCTAGTAAGAATATTAAGGTCAAAGTTCACGATTTTTTATTATTTTTAGTTTTTTGCAAATATCTGGCCTAATATACGTCGCGCGAAATAAATGTTTTCACAAAACTTATAGAACAGAAAATTTCCCACAGATATTGGTGTTGCAATTAAAATTCAGTTGCGTTATACCAAACGATTTCAGTCGTAGTATCCGAATTTTAGTTGGCAAATGACAAAATTTTTCTCTGTGCTTTTAACTTTGTTTGAAATAATAAATGCATTTTTGTTGTTTTTTTTTTGTCATTTAACTCTCTAATTCATAAGCATCACTTATAAACAAGAAAGTGGTCGATTTTGAAAGTTAGCATTTCACAGATTTATGTTGTGCTCCTCTACATTACCTACTTTCTTTTGTTTATAAATAAACGACAAGTGAATTTGAAACAAAAGATAGTAGGTAGTGGAGAAGAGCACACTATAAATCTGTGCAATGTTAGCTTTCAAAATCGGATACTCTTTACCAGACTTTTAAAATTTACCGATTTTCAAAAAGGACATATTTTCATAAAAATATTTTTTTTTGAATTATATTTAACTCCGACAACTCAGTTAGTTTTTATAAGATTGTTAACCCTTAACTACACTAGGCCAAAAAAAATTGGCTAAAATTTTGCTTTATTTTCACAGCTCCAATTACGAATAAATAATTTAAATATTGCAAATATTAAAACTATTTTAGTCGCTTTTCTTTAAAAACATTATGCGGATTAAAAAACATAATCGTGAAGGGAACCCTCTATCCACTTAGCGTGTGGACCTATTCAATTTTGATCTATTTGGAGGAAAGTCAGTATATTGGATAAAAAAGTTTTTAAAAATTTACTTTTAGTGAAAGAAACAAATTTTACATTGTAAATTGTTTTATTTGATCAAAATTACTTAATTACGAAATATTAAATATCTGGCGCATCATTAACACATGTTAACCAAGGTCAAAATTGTCCCACAAAATAAAATTGATGGCTACAACTGAATTTTGTTTACTTTAACTAACTAAAAACAAGTTTAGTTCTCAACTTAGCAAAATTTTCATAACAATAAATCATTAGTATAAAAAATATTAACCCTTGCTGATCGAAGTCCGAAAATGAAGTATTCTTCCTTCAAATAAACGTTTTTTCTTCATAGTTTACACGAGAACTAACCACTAATTGACGTATTCATAAAAAAATCTTAATTCAGATTTCAAATACATTTTAGTTAATACACATTTTAAGCCTTAAAACCGTGTTCACAATCGAATATTAGCATAAAATACATATTTTAAACTTTGTGTAAAAGTTAATATTCGTTTATGAATACAGTTTTAAGGCTAAAATTTGTGTTTTAACTAAAATATATTTGAAATGCTGTTTTTAAGAAATGGGGGTAAATGTAACAGAAATTATTAATTCTTAAATACTTACCAATCAAAAATACTCTTTTTCGATGCACCACTTATTTCCATTGTTAAAATTAAAATAGAATTCACAATTTATAAATTTAATCCTTTTAGCTTTACTTTGTTTAAAAGATCTGCTAACAATTTAATAAAATAATATTCACAAAAACTGCATGTTTAAAACAATGCTTACTATATTAATTTAATTTTCTTTTCACATATATATATGAGAAATCAAGTTGTATATCCCTAAATTATGATGAAATTTTTGCTAAATTAAGTTCAAAAAACTATTAAAACCAGATCTAAGAAAAAAAAGTAATATTGTAGCTAATAAAAATGTTAATTCAAAACAAAATAATGAAAGTAAACAAATAAATTTAAAAATTGTTTCATACAATGTGCATGGGCTTAGTAATAAGTATTTTCACCTCGACTTTTTTAATTACATTGATGAAAATGAGATTTTTATTCTTTTGGAAATGCATGTGGAGGAGAAAAATATTAAAAATTATGAAAATAGATTTAGAAAATTTCATACATTATGGAAACCAGCTATACGAAACAGCAGAAGTGGCAGAGGTATTGGTGGATGTGTTTGTGGGGTTAGAAAGGATTTGTTAGATGTGGGAGTTAAATTTGAGTTTAAAACTTATGGCGATTTAGAAACTATCTTAGTTAAAAACAAATCTTTCGAATTCACAATAATTCCTCTATATATAAGAAGTGCAGTCTGGGAACATGAATTTAGAAACCTAAAACAATTTATGCTAAATAACGATGTGGTAAATCCTATAATAATGGGTGACTTAAATACAAGGATAGGCGAGGAGCAGCAAACTTTGGATATCAATATTTTAAATACATTCCCAGCCGACTTAGGCAAAAGACGATCGCAAGACAAAGAAATTTATGCAAGTGGTAGAAAGTTTTTAGAATTTTGCAACAACAATGGCTTGGTAATCCTAAACGGAAGAACTGTAGGTGATGAGGATGGAGTGCTTACTTTTTCCAACAACTCTGGCCAATCGGTGATTGATTTCTGCGCGGTGTCTATGGAAATACTTAGTATAGTTGAGAGTTTTTTGGTTGAAGATCGTATATTGTCCGACCATTTTCCGATAAAACTAAACATAGTGGTAACTAGTAATCAAAACGCTTTGAAAAAAATGAATTTAGTACCAAAATTAAAATGGAGACCTCAAAATGCTGAAAATTTTAAACAGAAGTTGAATGATAAATTAAAAAATCTGACTGAGCAGAAATCCGAATGTAGTATTCAAGATTTACAGAACATTATTGTAGAATCTTATCCAACATCAAATGAAAAATTTAAACAAACAGTCTTTAAAAATAAATGGTTTGATAAAGATTGTAAAAAGGCTCGAACCCAAACAATGGAAGCATTACAAACATTTAGAAAATCCCAAAGCATAATGGATAAAAAAACATATACTGAAAGTAAATACCGTTTTAAAACTTTATGTACGAGTAAAAAGAGTGAGTACTATAATAAAATTGAACTTCAATTAAACCAAATTAGCGATAGTAAAAGTTGGTGGGCTCTGGCAAGAGAAATTCGACAACAAGATAATGTTATTGGTTGTGGGGTAAACGTGGACAGCCTTAAAGATTATTTTAAAGATCTGCTAAATCCAGAAGTCCTATCGGTTGAAATCTCATATGCCACAAATTTGGTTAAAGATGAACGCCTCGATGCACCTTTTTCATTACAGGAACTTAAGTGTCAACTAGCCAAAACTAAGTCGAATAAAGCACCAGGTGAAGACCGAATTCCGTATGAATTTTTTGCGAATGCAGGTGATGATTTTTTAAACGCGCTAGCAAAAGCATATTCACAAATATTGGATGGTCGTGGTAGTTATGAAGCTTTTGAAAAAAGCATAATATATCCTATTTACAAAAAAGGCGACGCGAATCTACCCAGCAATTACAGAGGAATAACTTTTATGAACTGTGTTGGAAAGATAATGATGGGTCTGATAAATGAAAGAATATCGAAATGGACAGATCGTTATCAAGTACTGAACGAATATCAGGCAGGTTTTCGTAAAGGATATTCCACAATAGATAATATTTATAATCTTTCATCTATAGTTAATATAAAATTCTCAGAAAACAGAAAAGTTTACGCATTTTTTGTAGACTTCAAAGCTGCATTCGATTGCATACCGAGGAGTTTACTGATATATAAACTAAACCAGCTAGGAATGTCATCAAAAATTGTCCATTTTATAGAACAGATTTACCAAAATACAAAATCAGCGGTGTGGACTGGTACTGATCTTTCTAATTATTTTGAAACACGCACAGGAGTAAAACAAGGATGTTTGTTGTCACCAATGCTATTTGCTTTATATTTAAATGATATGCATGATCATTTGAAGGGTGGATTGTTTATTGATGATTTAAATATTAGACTGTTGATGTATGCCGATGATATCGTTATATTGGCTGATGAGGTTGAAGTTTTGCAAAAAATGATTCACAATCTGGAAGTATACTGTCGGATTTGGGGAATGGTGGTTAACCTAGATAAATCGGAAATTATGATTTTTAGAAAAGGAGGAAGAATCGGAAGAAAAGAAAAATGGATATTTAACGGTGATATTGTAAAGATTGCTTCAGAATATAAATATTTAGGAATATTGCTCACATCAAAAATGTCATATAATAAACACGTAAATGCCAAAAACAATGCAGCCAAGATAAGCATAAATGCAACCTGGAAAAACTTTATCGCTAGAAAAGAAGTCTCTCTTAAGGCAAAATGGAAAATGTTCTTAGCCGTATGCAGATCAATACAATGTTATGGTGCACAAGTTTGGGGTAATCTGTGGTTCGATGAAATTGATAAGTTGCAACGGTTTTTTACCAAACGCATATTGAATCTCCCGGACAATACTCCCAACTATGTGATAGCCTTAGAAACCAATCAAGAAGAAGGACACTTTTACGCGTATGCTTTACATTTGAAGTACATTTCAAAAACAATATTTGATTATGACAATAGAAGACTGCCTCACAAACTATCAGAGAAAATTATAGCAAAAAATATTTACTGGTACAATGATTTTAAAAGCAAATTACAAGAGTTCAATCTAAACCACGAGCTAAATAACACAGAGTGGAATACAGCTTGCATAAATCTCATAGATAAAATGAAGCTAAGAACTTACCAAAGCCACGTAACAAAAGCACAAACTAGTAATGAACGCATTTACAAGGATTTAGATTACTCCATGGGACAAGCCTATTGCAATGAAAACTACAGCAGAGAGCAAATAACCTACATTATGAAAGCGAGAGGGGATCTTTTATGGTTGAACGGAAATCAGTTTAGAGAAGGAAGGGCAAGATTGTGCTCATTGTGCAATATGAACGAAATAGAAACAACAAAACACTTTATTGGAGCATGTCCCGTACTTAAGTCTATAAGACTTAGATATTTATTGAGATCTACCTTAACAGATTCTGAAATAGTACAATTATTGAATGGGGGTGAAAATACTAACTGGCTAAGCCTATTTAATTTCGTTAAAAATGCTTTAAAATATAGAAAAATGTTGATATCTGAATTTAACTTTTAATTTTTAAACCAAAAAATTTGAAAAATTAATAATATTAGAAATTTGTATAAAATTAAACATTAGTAAAAACCAATTATCCAGCGGACGGTTTTAAACCATGCTGTATATTCTTTATTATATTTAAATAAGTTATCTAAAAAAGAATAATTTTTTGTAACAATTTTAAATGAAAAAATAAAGAAAAATTATCTATCTTATCTATCTATCTTATCTATATACAGTGTCAAAGACATCGGGAAAATACGGGCTTTGGGTAAAATTTCGATAGTTTGCTGTATATCTCCAAAGCAGTCAATCAGACAAAAAAAAAATACTTATTGGAATATCTGTGGGAAATTTTCTGCTCTTTAAAGGCTCCATTAGTCTTTTTGTGCTGTTTTGTGTGTTGCTGCGACATTATGATAACACGTCACAAAACCTTTTTTGTACAATTTAGCTTATAAAAATACAGAACAAATGTTCTAGTGTTGGTGGTTTAGTTTTGTTTTTATGTGAGAGCAATCAGCTGTTTTATTCTACCACTTAATGTAGTACAGAAAATTGTGTTTTTAACAGGTTCGACCGGCACTACAGACAAAATAACCACACACACTCATTTTCATACATCAAGAACAAATCAGCTGATTCGTCACAGAACGTAACGGACAAACTAATTCAGTCTTAAGTTTTGTGAAAACATTTATTTCGTCCGAGTATATTAAGCCAGATATTTGCAAAAAACTAAAAAAAAAATAAAAAATCGTGAACTTTGACCTTAATATTCCGACTAGCGGACACGAGATTTATTGCAACTGTTTTCCCAGTTTAATCAACTAATAACACCCTACGATCTTGCTATGATCAAACCGAAATACATTCATCCATAAATTAACGAGGGGCGTTTGAAAAATCATTTTGTTACAATTTTTGATTTTGATCGCTTAAAACACCATGATAGGTAATATATATCTCAAAAGTGCATAAGAGAAAAATGTTTGCCATCTGATTCTGCATTAAAATGATTATATGGATTTTTTTTTCTTAAAGCCCTTAGCTTAAAAGTTATAGCATAAAAAATCTTTGTACTAATTTAGGTCCAGTTTAGTCGAAAGTGACTGGCCTGTTTTCATCCGATAGTACCAGTTTTGACACGGATATTATTTTTAACGTCCAATCTACCGCAAATTGCGCTGGGAGCGGAAAAATAACGCTTTCGACATTCCTGTGTAGTTCATTGGTGCTCTAGTGTACATGCAGTTAAGGCAGAATTAGTTTGTACGTTCTGTTCTGTTATGAATCAGCTGTTTTGTTTCTGTTCAATTGAAAGTCTGTATGTGTGGTTAGTTTTCACTTTTTCGATCGGTTCTGTTGCAGACAAATCTGTTGAAAATATAATTCAACGTTAAGTGACAGCCTAAAGTGCGTATGTATTAGTTTGTTGTGAAATCTTTTTCTCAATATTTGAATGTTTTTGGTTGGATTTTCTTTTACTTTTTAAAACAGCTGATTCCTTTCACAGAAAAAGTAATTACAAAATATTACCTACTAAAAACATACTTTAAAAAAAAAACGACATTGTAGCTACACTGAAATGTATCTCAAAAGTAAATGCAGACATCAATTTTCTTTTACCTCACTCTACATCTGTCAGATTGACATCTAGTATGTATAACGTCAAATGGACGTAAACAGTCTTGGCATATAAGTATCTCTCGTCATACTTAGCCAATAAAGAAAAAATTAAAAAAAAAAAAATATTGCCTACAGAACAGAACGACACAGAACGGCAACAGAAAGTAACTACTAATGAGGCCTTTACTCTAAGAATATTCTGATTATAGACATTCACTGTAATGAGAGTGTTTGTTAAAATAACTTTGGCAAATATAAACTTTTTTGGCTGAATTTTGGTACACGTCATTTTCTAAGCTATTTACATATTATACTAAGATATGAACTCATAGGTAGTCCTTTCGCGTTTTTCCCATGAACTGAACATTTTTTATTCTTTTTTTTTACACGAAACAATTGGTCAGATTTGTTTTTTTGCTTATGCACAAAAATGCTTTGATCGACTGCGAAATGGGATGATAAATTGTGAAAAAATGGTAGAATATAGTAATAAAAACTAAAAAATGTTGTTAGTTGAAAACTGCAAAATCAAATTATATCAAAAAATCTTGAGCAATATAAAATTCATTTTAATTATTTTTGGCAGCCCACACTAAACAGTGCGCTGATGGCCACTCTTACATTATGAAATAAAACACATGTTTTGTTTTTATTTCAATATTTTATATATGTTTTAATTACAGTTCAATTTTTGTTTAACAAAATACCAAAATGAAATTAAAAAAGTTATAAACAACAATAGCATAAAGTAGATCAATTCAAAACACGTTTAAAACTATTAATAATAACTAGATTATAACTATTACATACAAATTTGAATATTTGTTTTACATACGTACAAAGATTGTCGGCAGAAAAGCCAATATCACTCACAAGGAGAGTCCGTTAATGGGTTCCCGTCGATTGCTATTAAATTTGGAAATGTTATAAAAAATCCAAAATTAAGAGACCCATGTTTGCTTTTAGCGGCCCATTCTTACATGTTTTGTTTTCACTTAGATGTTTTGAGCAAAACATATGTTTTGGTAAAAAAAAATGTATGAAAAAATATGTGCGAAACATGTATTGTTTCAAAACACATTCAATGGAAATGTAGCATTAGGGGGTTAAAAGTGGCGTAAAAATTACCCCATTTTTGCTGTTTTTCATATTTCTTCTATATATAAATTTGGTATCTAATGAATAGTATTTGAAATGGGCATCACCGGTATAAAGCAGCATGTCCGAGAATGCTCAACTTTTCGTGGTATTCTAAAAACCACATCAATTTTAGGGGTTTTGAACTAGGAGGTACAGTTAGCTCAGGTCCAAACTCACATATATTATTCTGTATTAAGTTTAAGTGGACAAGTATTTTTTCGTACATGTTAATATAATTATAAAGGAAATTTTATAAGAAAATTTTCATTTTCATAGCAAATTTTATATTTTAATAAAAATTTTATTTAAACAAAATAAATTGTGAAATATATTAAATACTTGACATATGTTTTTCAAATTTTTTTTGCATAGTTTTAAAACTAGAGATATAAATGATCAAAGTTGGTTATACGGTTATGAAAAAGCGAACATTTTCAGACATTTTAGAATTTTTTGATAAAAAGTGCTTTCAAAATATGTTGATATCTCTTATTACGTTTATGATTGTTAAATGTGTATATTATAACATATAGTTGGAAATCTTTTTGAAACTCACGTTATAAAATGGTACTACTTATAGTACAGTTACATATAAAAAAACAAAAAAAAAATGTAAAAACACTATTTTTTAAAAAAATTTATGGGAGCATGTCTCAAAACTTAGATATTCGAAATTATTTTTACATAGCAGTAATCAGGGTTGTCAGATTTTGCGATTTCTTGCCAAACGTGGCGATTTTTAAACTCGGTTGGTGATTTAATTTTTGAAACGGCGACGGTCGATTTTTATGGCGACTTTTTAAGTAAATGGCGATTTTACACACCCAAAATTCTTACCAGAACACTTTAAATCTATCAACAGAATATGATTTTCTCAAAAAGTATTCAAAATCTTGATTCATTTTACTAGAATATAAATTTAAGTTGCTAGATTTATGCATTATGTTTTCGAAATATTTTGTTGATATTTTACCAGTTTTTGGTAACGATTTTTTGTGTGTAAGCAATTTGGCGATTTCTGATAATTTTTTTTGGGGTATAAAATTAACTACACATTATCTCACTCAGCTTTACAGAATTGTTGGGTATAGAATTTTTTATGGTTATGAACTTATACGTTAAATTTCTGTTATTTTGCTGCAGCTTATTGAGCAGCGTTTTTTTAGTGGGTTCTTTTTATAAAGAGACTATTGTGAACTACATTTGTTCATTTAGAGCTTTTTAGAAGTGGTGGAACAAAAATTGTTAGAAATTTTTTGATAACCTACCTACAACGTTGCGAAAAAATATTCTTAAAAATAGTTAATTTTTTTATTTCTTTCTTAACTTGCTAAAAGCAATCGAATTACATATTCGATTTGTATACAACCTTAAATATCGTGATCATGTTTCGAATTATGTAGTAGACTTTCTCGGATGTAATTTTAAAAGTTTTATTCACATGCGACTGTTATTACATTTTTATAAAGTTTTTAGTGCTAAATGTCCGAAATATTTATTAAAACATTTTGTATTTTCAAGATCTTTAAGAAACCCTCAATTGATGTATCCTCTTCATAATACATTAATTCTTCAACGATCTTTTCAATACACAGTAGCTAAAATTGTTGATTCTTTGCCATTATTACTTAGAAATTTTAGCTTTTCTGTCAATGCATTTAAAACCAAACTTAAAGAGTATGCCTGCTGCAACAATGTTTAAATGTTATATATTTGAACGCAATTGTTCATTAGGGAAACTTTTTAGTAGCTTTAAAATGAGTATATAAATACTTATAAAATTTTCTGTTTTTGAAAATTGTTTAGTTTATGTTAAGATTTGATTTATTGTTAAATATTTGTATAGTAGTATTTTTAGTGAGTTGTATATAAGCCATATTTGACCCTAGGACTTGGTTTGAAATTGTATAATAAAATAAATAAATAAATAAATAAAAGCATTTTTGAGTGTTTTTCTTCTACCATGAATTAAAAAAGTGCTTGTGGCGATTTGTATCGACTTTATAATGCAAAAATTAAGTAAAATATGTTGCCAATATTTTTAGTTAGATTTTTACAGATTTTTACAATTACTCGTTAGTGGTTAATGTATATGTCAATTGAACAAAGTATTTTATATTGTTAAAGTGCGATTTGCATTACTCTGACGAAAAACTGCGAAATAAATCTGAAAACCTGGCATAAATTTATTTTCAAAAATATGAAGTTTGATACCCCTATTGCCTATGAGTTGCCACCTTGTGGCAAAATATAGCAATTCGGGAAACTTCGTCTAAAATCTAAACGCGCGCCAATATCGAAAAAAGAAAAATACATGTCGACATAAACTTAATACAGAATAATATATGAACCGAAACCCCCCAAAAATTTATGTGTTTTTTTTTCGAATACCACAAAAAGTTGAGCATGCTTGGACATGCAACTTTATACCGGTGATGCACATTGCAAATACTGTTCATTATATACCAAATTTATATATAGTTTCTTTGGAAGTATAAAAAAACCGAAAAAAAACAAAAAATGGTGTAATTTTTTACCCCACTTTTTAACATGGGACTATTAATTTTGGATTCTTTATAACATATGAAAATTTCATCGCAATCTACGTGAACCCATGAACGGATTCCCCTTGTCAGCCACAAAAAAAAACAATATAATTCGTATTACAACAATAAATATGGTTTAAAGGAAAATCTTATAAATTACAAAACAAAAATTAAAATAAAAACGGGGAAAATAATAAAATTGGATACTACTTGCTTTAAATTTGTTTTGGTACGGTTTGAAATTGCAAAATAGAGCGAAATTTAAATTTAAATTTGGGTTTCCCTAATCCACGTATTTTAATATTTTCCAAATGAGCTCATAATAAATATAAAAACCTTTATAGATAGTTTATTTTTTTGTTTGAAGTGCTTTCAATAAACTTTTATAGAAAAAAGATCGTCAGTTTTCTCTACGAATTATTTTACGTGAAAGTAAATTCTGTGCCAGGGTGATTTTTAAATAAGGAAGATATATTTCGAAAGAGTACAATACAAATTAGGAGATAATAAATTAGATTTTTTCTAGTAAAAGGTTTTCAAAAAGGATAATTATAACAAATATAAAATCGATAAGTGGTGGCGAAATGTACATTTTTTGTCTCCTAATCACATTTAGGTTTGCTAACCAGGCAGAAATCGCTAACGGAACAATAAATAACACACTGACAGGGCACTGCTTTCACAGAAATTATTGCGATTTGTTAGAGTAAGAACAAATTTGAGTACAATGCCTATTATTTAGTTATGATGTTGGATTTATTTAGATTACTCTTCAATAGTTTTTATTTAAATGATAACAAAATTCAACTATATTTTTTGAAAAAGTCAACATCATAAAGGCTTTAAAGGTAGTTATTATTTTGTTATTAAACTACTTATTGTTTTTTTCCCATGTCCTGCTAACGTTGACAACAAACGAGTGGCCGCTGTTGTCAATCATGCCACAGGAGAGCTCTGTTCGGACTGCCAGCGCATAGCCGGCCATTGCTGATGCTTTGGCAACACTTTGCATATTGTATTTTTCTGCCTAAGCTTGTAGTTGCTTTTGCAGTTTTTTTATACGACAATGTTTCCTAATCCCGTAATAGTTGTAATTCTTAGAAGGTTGGTGTAAAAGGCACACTATAATTTTTATTTGCGAACATTGCCAACAGTTGAAGTTTCTTGAGAAGTTGGTGTTGATATAATTACTGTTGAATCTGGTTGAGGATTACAGAGGTATGTTGTGGTGGCAACTGGGGGCATTGCCTGATGTTGTATTATTGATTGAGCAGCGTTTATAACATTAGGATTTGATTGTTGTTGGCATTGTGATGTATTGACTGTGATTGGTACTGTTGTTATGTCTAAAACAAAAAAACGATTTCCAGCTATAGTAGAATTTTTTGCATTTTCGTGAAAAATATACTTACAAGTTGCGTCCGTTCCAGTTGTATTTAGGTTAGTAACATTTTGAATCATAGCCTGTGAGTCAGCACTTTGTTGTAAACCACCTGCTATATTTGATTGTTTTGGAGCCTGCTGCTGCATTTGTAGCTGTTGAACATTTTGATTTGATAATACATATGGTAAAGATATATGTTGTTGGTGTTGTTGTTGAGGCGTTGTTTGCGGTTGATGTTGCTGCTGCGGATGTATTTGTTGTGTCTGTGACATCATTGATAATTGCGGATTAAACATAACGGCATATCCTTGAGCAGCTGCTGACATTGCCGCCGCTTGGGAATTTGTATTAACAATTTGTTGTTGAGGATTTCCGGTATTAGGAATAAAACCACCAGTAAAATTTATTAAACCCTGCTGACCTGCTGATGATGGTTGAATATACAATAAGGGTTGTTGTGTTAGTACATCATTGGCTGCTAGAACAAAAATAAAATAATGTTCCAGTCAAACAAAATGCTTTTCAAAACTTTTGCGTATGAGACTTGCAAAAACCAGTCACATTAACCCTCTATCCGGCAAGCCCGCATCTAGGCGGGGTATTTTAAATTGGCCATAAGTGCGCCAAATAAGTAATTTTTTATGAAATTTGGCAAAAAGATATTATATTAAGTATTATTAGCAAAGCCTTTAAGATCAATCAATATAAGTTGAAGATATGGCGTTTTACGATAAACGAAAATCGCCATATCTTCTTTACTAAAAGCACAAAAAGCATAATTTTTGGACTGTATTAATATCTTAACAAAAGTTATTTATTTTTATGGATTAGTTTTTAGATTCGCTCTAAACCTATTTTGGTAGAAGAACATAGTGTTTCTTTTTCGGGCCAAATAAGTGGTATAAATTTCATTGCAAAAAAGCTTAGGCCGGTTTGAGGGTTAATAGATTTCTGCTTATAATAAATACACAATACTTACTTTGACGCATGGCCTTTTGAAACTTTTCAAATTCGACATAGTGTTTCAAACGCAATTCATCTTCTTCAATTAGTTGTCGTTGTCTTAAAAGTAACAAACGCTGATGTTGATTTGTACCCAAACGTAAATTGCACAATTGATTTACTAATGAATCTAAATTGTGTTTAATATCCTAGAAAACAAATGCAATAAAATTAAAAATCATCAACTCATTTTTGGCACAGTGTTGCTTTTTCGAACCAGCACTTTTTAACGGCTATATTTTTTACTGGAGAAAGATCGTGATTTAAAATCCATAAAATTATTCAACATCTTGATTACAATAATGAATAAAAAAAATTTGAAAAATTTGTATCCAGAGTTGCCAAATAATTATTTGACCTTTTTTGATAGAACTTTTTTACAAATTTATTTAATAATATAAAAAAACTTATCTTTTATATTTGTGATTGTTATGTTGATGAAAAAATATGAAAACTTATTTCACCTTAAAATATAAATAAAATATAAATTTTCAACTAAAATATATATAATGGATGGTTTTTTATTAAAATACTACTAAATTCGCATTTCATTTTGAATAGTCAGGTTTGAAATCATAATGAAAATGTTACCATTACAAATAGAAAACACTAATTTTTAATAAATGCTGAGCGCTAGAAGAAGTGACGCACATTCGACCTAACCGACTAGGTCAGCCTCTTTCTAATCCAGAAAATTTGTGGAAAATTATTTTCTTTATGTTTATTGTTGTGTTTTTGAAAAAGTTTACACTTTTGCATTTCTCCAAGACCAATATTTCTGACATGAATACCTTTATTATTCTATCCTCATACCATAATATTACCCCCTCCATGTTTAACGGTTTTAATGGTATATTGAAGAAAACGAGTTTATTTGCACGTCAGAACAGAACTAAACTTTTATTGGTAAATCATTTCATTTTATACAATATTTTTTCTTTTCTATAAATACAATTTTGCTTACTATTTAGATTTATTGAATATTTAGTATTGCAATATTTTGTCTTTCTTATAAATACAATTTTGCTTACTATTTAGATTTATTGAATAAAGAATATGCTTATCCGATAACTTAACTAGGTTGTAATTGAATTCTTTTATTTTTATCTAAATTGGGTTTGAATAATTTATTGTGTTTGTTGTTAAGCGTGTCGGATGTGTTTTTGGGTTATTGCATTCGTTGTTGAGTGTGCAGAAAATATTTGGGTTATTGAATTTGTGTGAACCGTATAGTGTGTGTTAACTTGAGAAACATAATTGGGGTATTCAACATGTGTGTTAACTCCCCCCTTTTTAAGTATTAGCGTCCCGCTAATTATTAAAATTTTGTGGATAATCTATTTTTATCTCGGGAAAATTTGTCATAGGTGGAATTTGGAGAACTCCCCTGTTATTTTTGCATTTTGAGTAAAGTTGAAAAGAAATAATTATGAAAAACCCTATAAAAATCATTAAAAGGTTAGAACTAATAAAAATTAAGCCTTTATAAGAAATGTCCTTTATGTGTTTAATATTACCCAGATGAAGGTGATGGAGGTATTGCAGGTCTAACCTGACTTTATTTTCAGTCACATTATTTTTCATTATTGGTGGAAGTATCTGAAAAGATGTTGTCTGCCAATTCGAATAGCTGACGTTATTAACCATAATCGTTTCGTTAAAAAAGTTTATAATAAAGGTGCCATTAAGCTCCTGGGAGTTATTACTGTAAGTTAAATTTCCTATAAAATTAGTTACAAAAAGCGTTCCCTGTAGTACAAGTTCCACCACATGTTGTTTTTCAATCTGGTATTCGCATGATGCCGTTTCGCCTTCGAGTATCCTCACAATACAGTTGTCATTACTTAATTTTTCTATTTGATTTTGTTTGCATACTGTAACGTCGTCAATTTCCAAACATTTTCCGACTATGCCATACTTTTCCTTTTGGGAAATTAGTACGTTGTCAAATTTAAGAAAAATTCGTTTTTCATTTCTAATTGTTGAACGTAGAGCAACGTTATTAAAAAGGGTATCTTCAGTTTGCGGAATAGAAATAACGTATAACAAGAGTGAGTCCTTTATAACCGTTGAGGGTTCTGCGAATTGCAAAGCTTCAAGATCATTTTTGTAAGGGAGTGTATTCGTTTGTGACAGGATATTCAAGATGTCGCCTTTGTTGAGCAAATGTGAATGTACTATACCTTTTTTGGCCAATTGACTTGCCATTACTATCTGGGCTATTTCTTCCTTTATTAATCCGAGTTTGTTGAAAAGTGTTTGCGCGTGGCTTAATGTATTATCCTTATCGGATTCTGCAACTATTTTATTGTAATTATCTACAAGGTTATTTGTAGTTTTAATTAAGTATTTGTTTACGGAATACTGCTTATTGTTGTTTTCCATAATGTCACTAGTTTTCTCCAAAATTTTGTCCCAATCAGTAGCGTCAGGATTTCCTGCTACCCATTTCCACGCGGATCCTATCCAGTTAATTGAGCGTTTATATTTGGACAGGTTTTTCATCCTGAGTTGATCCAGTAGATTTTCTATTTGTTCGAGTTGGTGTTCCATTTGTAGTCCTAGTGATCCAGTTTTTTTAGATTGAAGGTAAATTATGGGCCTTATTTCTGCAACAGCTTGCTCGTACTCCTTTAGATCGATTGTATGGATTATTCTGTAGTTTCCACTGCTTATTTTTGCAGTACCCTGTTTAATCGTAACAAGTGGACTATTGTATTCGTAAATGTTAACCGTGGCGTGTGTCCAGTCGATCAGACGCCTGTAAAAAGTTATTGGTTCTTTAGATGGGATTTGTGGATTCTTTTATTATCGGTTGTTGTAATTGTGACGGTATTATCCTTCCCAACAATTTGCTTTATAAAAATAGGCTTATCTTTGCCTTTTATTTGTTTATTCTTCTTAAAGACAATGTCTCCTTGGCTGCATGTTCTAGGCTTTTGCTTCTTTGCGTTTTCTCTATATAGTTTAATTTTCTGATTCCTAGAAATTTCGTTGCGAAAGTCATTATTTACTACTGCTTTAAAATCGCTTAGTTTTTGATAATTTATTCTCTCGGTTCGTCCAAAAAATATGTCCGCTGGTTTCCTCTTAGTGACAGAATGAACCGTATTGTTGTACCTGTCGACTGTTATGTTTATTAATTCCTTGAGTGTAAAATCTGGAAATTCTTTTAGACATCTGAGCATTTCAACAATTGTTGAATGGACCCTTTCAATAGCTCCATTTACCTCACTCTTTTGGGGTGGTGCAAAATACGTCTTGATTCCTAGTCCTTCGATGTAATTTAATACTATCGGGCTAATGAAACTGCTTTCGTTGTCCATTAACTTTTGTGATTGGCGCGGAGAAAAAATGTAGTAATTTAATGATCTTATCTCTTATGTGTAGAACTGATTTATCTTTTATATGAAAAAATTTCGTAAATTTTGAAAATTTATCTACGCAGGTTATAAATTTTTCGCCCTTTATTTCCAATATGTCGATATGTAGAATTTCCGTAGGGTATGAAGGAATTGGAGTAGGTTGCAATTCTGGCTTTGGGGGGTGCCGGTCGTATTTATTTTTACTACAAACTTCGCAAGACGTGGTAAAGTCTTTAATCAACTTAGCCATTTTTGGAAAATAGTATTTTTCCAAAATTTGCTCCTTGTTCTCGGCAAAATTCCTGTGTGCGCGCTTGTGTTCGCTTTGAATGATAGTAAATTGTTCCTCTGGATCAACTATATCCTCTACCAATCTCTGCGTAATTCTGATTTTAAATTTAGAAAAGTGTTCCGTGTATATCTTTTGCAATATTGTGAGCTTTTCCTCTGGAATTTTTATGCCATTTGTTACGTTTGGGTTTAATTTGCTCTTTAAAGCCTGCTTAATGCAAAAGTAAGCGGCTGATGATCAGTGAGAATTTTTATTTCCCTGGCTCCATATAAGTAGGAGCGAAGTTTGTCAAGAGACCAAACTATAGCCAGCATTTCTTTCTGTATCGTAGAGTAGTTTTCCTCGGTTCTATTCAAGGATCTGGATAGATATATAATCGGTCGATCTTTCCCAAGCTCTCCTTGCGAGAGAACAGATCCTATTGCATAATTTGAAGCGTCAGTAGTCAAAATGAAGGTCTTCTCGAAGTTAGGGTATGCTAAAATTTCTGATGACGTCAGTAGTTCTTTTAAATTCCTAAATGATTTCATGGCATTTTCGTCCAAACTAATGTTTACGCGTTTGGATTGGTTCGCCTTAATTTGAGCATTTGCCCCACGAGTTAGATTTGTCAAAGGTTTTGCTACGGCAGCAAAATCTTTTATAAATCGCCTGTAGTATGAGGCTAATCCCAAAAAGCTTTTTAAATCTTTTAGATTTTTTGGAGCTGGAATATTTTGAATTGCCGTTATTTTACCTGCATCCGGTTTAATGCCATCTTGGGATACTGTGTGTCCAAGAAACTCCACACTAGTCTGTAAGAATTTTGACTTTTCGAGGTTCACTTTTAAGTTTGCTTTTTCCAATAAAACAAATACCTTTTTTAAATTTTCGATGTGTTCATTCCTATTGCTTCCAAAAACGATAATATCGTCTATGTAGACGTAGCATGCTTTTCCCAGTAGTGGATGTAGTACGTCGTTCATCATCCTTTGGAATATTGAAGGGGCATTCTTAAGGCCGAAAGGTAACCTTAAAAACTCGAACTTCCCATTATTTGTAGAAAATGCCGTTTTTTCTATGTCCTTGTCCTTCATCCTAATTTGGTGAAATCCAGAGGTCAAGTCTAGAGTAGTAAAAAACTTACATTCTGCGAGACTAGAAAGCGTGGTGTTAATGTCCGGTATCGGATAGGCGTCGGCAATAGTTACTGCATTGAGTCGTTTAAAATCGATTACAACTCTGAACTGTTTTTCGCCATTTGGTTGGGGTTTTTTTGCGACGATCCAAAGGGGTGAATTATAGGGACTTTTGGAAGGCCCAATTAGTCCATTTTCTAGCATTTGGTTTATTTGACTTTCCACTTCGGGCTTTAAATGACTTGGATAGGGATATGATTTTGTGTAGATTGGTTCCTCAGTTGATGTCCTGATTTCCGCACGAATGTTTGTTTCAATCACCCACTATCAGATACTGGACCAAATAGTGAGCGGTGTTCGTTTATTAAGTTCTGTATTTCCTTATCCTTATGTTGTATAGTGTTTATATTGTTGACTTGTTTAGAAATTTTTGATTTAAGTTTAATAATAGAGCCATTGTAAAGCTTCAGCGTGTTGTTTTTTCTGTCTATTACTGCCTCTAATTGCCTTAGAGTATCATCGCCAATGATCCCATCGAAGGATTTTAATCCAGGAAGGACAAAGAAGACTAAATTTTTGTTTATGCCGAGTGTTTTAAAAAAGGTGCCATAAATTTTATGAGTAATTGGAGTTTGACCGGTTGCCGACTGTATATAAAAAATAGAATTTACAGGTTTGGAATTTTGTGAAAATGTTTCCGAAACAAAATTTTTGTTGGCTCCTGTGTCAATCAAAAATTTTAAAATTTTGTTGTTTTTAGAACGCACTTCTAGGTAAGGAACGCTGGATAGGCGTCCATCGTAAAATTTAACTCATTTAGCCCAAATTCAGTGTCCTCTTCGTAGCAGTTATCTTCTGAAAGGTCTTCAGCGTCCTGTTGGTTTTCCTCGCATGAAGGGTATTGCTCCTGGTTGTCTGCGGTTTCAGTATTAAAAACTCGCTGTTGTTTTCGCGGTATATTTGATGAATTATTACTAGAATATGGCAATGGCGATTTTTCGGGCCTATTCATATAATTTATTTGTCGAGACCTTATTGAAGGGTCTATTTCCATAGGTATTGGTGGTTTTGGTTGAGTAGGCCTAGGAGGTGGTATGTTTTGTAAATGAGGCTGCGTAGGCGTATTGTAGATTCGTACTTTTTCATGAACATTTAGTGGTCTTTGCGGTGCTTGTGGCCTATTAAAATTTGTATTTACAGACATTTGATTGATTGGCGTGGTGACGTTGTTAGAATATCGTGGGTGAATAGTTATTTCTAAAATTTAAATTTTGAAATTCAAGACAAGAGGTGTAGGCCTCAGGCAAGGTTCTAGGTTTCTGAATAATTAACATTCGAGAAACATCCCCGTTTATACCTCGTATAAAAACATCTAAGGCCCTGTTCCTATAACAAGATATTAAGGCTTCAACGGTTTCCACTGAGTAATTATCGGTTTTCAATTTATTTATAATGAGGGAGAGCTGGTGATTTACTCTAGCATAAAACTCGTCTATAGTGTTATTCTTTTGACGCATAATACTGAGCTCATATTCTAATGTTTGAAGGTCCCTTTTGTCTGCATAGTGCAGAGACAATTAGATTAGATTATATGGCACTATGCACCGCGACCAACTTAGGTCTTTTGTGCTGCCTAAAGTTACCCTAAAGATTCAAGCTACCTATAAAGCCAATAATCCTATTAGGCAAAATCTTCATAATGTCCGAAGGGGAGACAAAGCGATTGCCAAGAAACTTGGCACGCCTTTCACATAGCCTCGGACATTCGCAAAGAACATGCTCTGATGTCTCAGCTACCAGTTCGCAAAACCTACACTCATCCGTGTCCGAAAGACCCCTTTTGAGCAGGTGGTATCTGAGATTGCAGTGTCCAGTCAGGTAAGACACCAGGGTTCTCAAGTCACCCCTCCCGAGGGACAAGAGTCTCCTCGATCCTGCACTGGAAAAAGAAATCAATCTCTTAGCCTGTCGTTGGCCAAGAGAGTTTTCCCAATAGAGAGAGAATTCTGACTCCCTCCACGACCCGAGCTTCTCCCTAACATACCCCAAAGGTATACCACAGAATGGTTCAGGGCCAATTGTGTACAGGCGTCGCATTTGTTTGGGTCTCTCTTCTGCTATACACATCTTAAAACATTAGTAGTGCAGAGACAAACAATTTTTTATTTTGTCCCAACTCTCATCGAATATGTTGTAGGAAATGAGGGCTGTGTCGGCTGGTCCCCTGACCTTCTGCCTAATATGTTGTAGTATTGCCCTGTATATTGGCTTCCCTCTTACAATCTCATAGTCCCTTAAGATAGATTCTATGCTATGGACCCAAGAGATATATTGAACAGGGTTACCCTCGAAAATTTGTAAATCCCTTACGCAATCTGGGAGTTTACGTATATCTTCCAAGTCCCTAACGGTTTTGGGTAAGACAAGATCTGATTCTTCAGTGGTAGGCTTAACTATCTTAGTTTCTAAGTTTGTTATCCTTCCTTCCCATTCAACCATCCTGTTACTTAACTGTTTGACCTGCTCTATTTGTGCGTTCATTGCACCCGTTAGTTGTGTAATTGCTTCTCTAATTTGTTCCATTATGTGTGTGTGTGTTTTTTTTGTATCAAAGTGAGACTGTGTAGTGTAATTCTTTTTCCCAAAAAAAACGAAATATAAAAATATTTGCAAGTTTCACAAAAATAGAAATATATTTCACAGTTCAAGAATAAACACTATGCTTGTAAAATACTTCGCTTTTTTTGTTCTAAATAAATTTTTAAGGTAAAGGTGATTGTTTATAGAAAAATATAATTTTAATAAGATCTAAGTTTAATTCAGTTTAATCGATCAAAAATGATTTTTTGGTTTCACAATAATTTGATATATTTTTTAATAAAAACTAAGAGTTTATAATTAACTTACAATAAAAAGATCAGCATGCTGCTTGTATTTATCCTGTTTGAAGTTGAAGATCTACTAGGGTACGGCTGGCGTCACTAGTAACTGATTTGTTGAGTCTGTCTGATATGCCTTTTTGGTTGATCCTTCCGCTTATTTTCTTGGTTTTTTAAAACGGTAGTTCAGCTCGTTGTTTGTTTAAGGGTTTTGTTCCCGCTTATTTTTGAATTTGTAAAACGGTAGTTTTGTTCATTGTTTGTTAAACGATTTTTTTCCCGCTTATTTTTGAATTTGTAAAACGGTAGTTTTGTTTGTTGTTTGTTAAACGATTTTGTTTTTGTTCCCGCTTATTTTTGGATTTGTAAAACGGTAGTTTTTTTCGTTGTTTGTTAAACGATTTTGTTTTTGTTTTTGTTTAAAAGTGTCTGTACCCCAAACTTTTTAATTAATCCGCTTGTATTCTCTTGGAATGTTTTTTTTCCTTTTTAAACGGTTTTATAAAAGTTGTTTCAACTAGCTTGTTTTTAGCACAAAAACTGTTAAATGTTAATGCCAATTTATTTTTCGGCCACTTGTACTTATTTGGTTTTTGTTTTTTTAGGAACAGTTAGTTACACAATATTATTTTGTTAGCACTAAGACACTTTAATATATCCGGGTATAACTTTTATTTCGCTCGGGCGCCAGAAAACGAGTTTATTTGCACTTCAGAACAGAACTAAACTTTTATTGGTAAATCATTTCATTTTATACAATATTTTTTCTTTTCTATAAATACAATTTTGCTTACTATTTAGATTTATTGAATATTTAGTATTGCAATATTTTGTCTTTCTTATAAATACAATTTTGCTTACTATTTAGATTTATTGAATAAAAAATATGCTTATCCGATAACTTAACTAGGTTGTAATTGAATTTTTTTATTTGTATCTAAATTGGGTTTGAAGAATTTATTGTGTTTGTTGTTAAGCGTGTCGGATGTGTTTTTGGGTTATTGCATTCGTTGTTGAGTGTGCAGAAAATATTTGGGTTATTGAATTTGTGTGAACCGTATAGTGTGTGTTAACTTGAGAAACATAATTGGGGTATTCAACATGTGTGTTAACTTTGATGACAAAATTCTTTATTTTTGGGTCTCAGAACTTGAAGAGAACTTCGATCCGAGTTAAATAAATTTACTTTGGTCCCATCCGACCACAAAATATTACGCCATTAAGATACGGGACAATTTATGTAAAATATGGAGTCATGTTATTATGGAGTCGGACCCTTATATCGCATACAGGATATAATGGATGCAAAATTTTATACAAATATTTTAATAGAAGTCATGATGCCTTATGCTGAGTGGGAAATGCCGCTTGAATTAATATTCCAACAGGACAATTATCCAAAACATTCATCGAAGTTGGCATGGTTTAGGGACAACCATGTGAAGCTTTTGGGATGGCCTTCACAGTCACCAGACCTAAATCACATCGAAAACTTGTGGGGCGAGGTTAAAATATATCTTAGAGGAAAGAATCTATTAAATAAAGATGAGCTGTGGACAAAAGTTGAGACTGCATGGAAAAACATTCCAGTCACGACTTGTCAAAAGTTAGTTGACTCTATGCCGAAGCGCTGCTTCGCAGTAATAAAAAATAAGGGCAGTTTTACTAAGTACTGAGGTAGTATAAGCAGCTATGTAAGCAATTATTTTATTAAACATATTTATATTTTCTTTTTAATAATTTTAGGAGGTTTGTTTAGTTGGCTCTATTTTTTATCATAGAGAAAATAATTGTATATACCGAATTTTTGTTATTTTAATTTTTAGAGCAATGAGTTCAATAGTTAATTAAATTTTATCAAAATCGGAAAACATCGATTAATTTCACGGTGATATTAAATGGAATTGCTCTATGCGGAAAATCAATCCGTTTTTGCTTTTAATATAAAAAATTTTAAATTTTCTCTCAACCACCAAAGGAAAATTTAAATTTGGGTGTTTAGAGTTGCCAAATACCAATTTTTAAAAACTGTCTAAAAATTAAAAAATGTTTACAAAAACTCATTAAAATAGTAGCAACAATCAAAATTATTTTAAATTTTTTTTAATAGACATTTGACTTGTTAAAAAAAAAATTTTATTTTGGAAAAAAATATTAACCCTTTAAGTGCGTACAAAGCGTCAACATTTCAATTTCAATTAATTATAATTGATAGGCTAAATTTACTAAAAATGCATACTGGGACAATAACGTATCGTTCTACCAAGTTTTGTTAAAAAATCACACGGAAATAATGAGTTAATGACAAGATAATCGACCTGATCACGGTTGTCTAACTTGTCGACTCCATACCAAAGTTGGATTAAATTGAAAATAATAAAGAAATTAAACCCTGCATAAATATTATCTACAATCGAATTGTTATTCAAGATCAGGGACCAGAAGTCCATTCAAATTCATGTTTTTCCCCTTGAGTCTGAGAATAGGGTAACTAAAATTTCTTTGCGAATCAAAGAATTTGTGCGAATCAATTTAATTTGCTGCATAATTTTACTTATTTTGATTTAAATGCATTTTTTATTGCAATTTTCCTGGTTTATCGTAAAAAATCAATTTCAATTTTATTTTATATCTGTTAAATTTTGGGATTAAGAAAACAGTTTTTAGTGGTTTTTCAAATGCGTATTATTCAATATAAATAATTAAACGTTCGTGTTAATTGTGCAAAACATATACAGATAATATACTATACAACACAAAATAACTTAAAAATTGAATTAAAATTTCTTTAAAATATGAAAAATAAGACTGCTCTACAAAACTGACACCTAAAATCGAGAACAAGAGTGCCTACCATTGATCCTAAATATTTCGGCCACGCTAATATTAATCTCGTACGCAGTTTTTTCACTTATAGGAAAGATTTTTCGCAAATTTGCATTAAAGTTTTGCATGTTTTCCATTTGTCGCTCGTTAAATGATCAATTGTCTGCGTCATGTTTCTCCAAGCATGATCTCATTTTCATGACTTACAATTTCCAACTGGTACTACCAGTTGAGAGAATTACTTTTCGAGATTTCAAAAGTATTCATTTTAGATTTCTCGAGGAAGAATTTTTTAAAATCGATTGGAATGTTTTGTATTCTTTGTATTCCGTAGATGACCAACTCTCTTTTCTTGAGCAAAACCTAAATTATCTGTTTGATCTAACTGTACCAATAAGGACAAAAATTATTAGTAATAAACAGAAACCATGGTTTTCATCTGAAATTAACGATTATATCAATCAAAGAGATTTTGCGTATGCACGTTGGAAAATATTTAAAACTACAACATTACATGAGGATTATCTGACTGCTAAAAGAGAAACAAATAAAATGATTAAAAAGGCCAAATCCGTTTTTTATGCTGAAAAGTTTTTTTCCGCCATTGGCTCCAAAAGAACATGGCAAACGATACGTGAAGTTGGTATCGGCAAATCTACGAATCAAGAACCATGTTCGATTGATGCCGATACAATCAATAAAAAGTTTTTAAATGTTAATATGGTTCAAGCAGATCAAAATTATTATATCAATAATCATTCTAGTAACAATTCTGAATATTACTTTTTTTCTTTTGCTGCAGTAGACCAATGTGACGTTTTATCTAGTATATTGACTAGGAATAAATCCAAAAAATCTAAATGCATAGTAATTCAAAAGCGACTTGCCAAACTAAGTATTATACCTAATATATTTATAAATAATCGAAAAATTGAAATAGTAAAATCTGCTAAGAATCTCGGAATATTTTTTAATGACACTCTTACGTGGTCGAACCACATTAACTATGCTTGTGGTCTCACTTTCTCTACACAGAAAAAACTAAAAACGAGTTTCAATTAAAAAATGTATTGAATCAATTAAAGTTTTAATTAATTTTGCACCTACAACGCAAATGATACTATTAATTAAAAAAAAAATGAGGACCTTTAATTGAAACTCTTTCAATTAAAATAATAATACTATCATTAAAAAATTTAATTGTTTTTTTTTACCAACTTTAATTAAAAAGTTTAATCAAATTAATTAAAACTTTAATTGAATCTCCATGCTGATTTTAATTGAAAATTCTAATTATTTAGTTTTTTCCTATAAATCAAAAAGCAAACTAGGTTTGTAAATTAAATTTACGTTTTTATTTTTTATTAATATATAATAGGGGTGCTCACAAGAAGTGTACTAAATGTTGTATGTCGTATTTGAAATTAGAGATGGTAAAATTTTATTTAAAAAAATACAACAATAGATGATAGTGCAATACAACATTTGTACCTTTGTTTATTGTACTATGTTCAAGTATGCCAACAGAGTGAAAATCTAACACAAAAAGCCCAAAATCTTCGTAAAATTAAAAACAAAATTTTAACATCTCTAATTTTCAAATACGACATACAACAAATACAACACTTAGTACACCTTGTGAACTCCTCTAATGTTATAATGAATGTAATATAATAAAAACTAATCACATTTCAAAAGCAAATATATGTTTCTTGGAAACTTCTTCTTTCGTGTTGACTTCAACGTGGCTTCAACTTTCTTGGTTTCTTCTGTAGCAAACAAAACACTCCTTAAACCACCTATTTCGCTTTACTTATTGCTTTTTTTCATAAAATAAGACATTTTTAATAATATTAATTACATTTAATTTTAAGCAGACGCGCACTTTTTTAATTCTTCATAAAGTGTTCACGAAAACCAACTTAACTAATCGTGTATAAACGAACATGGATTTCAACAAGAAGAGTGTTGTAAACTTTTTTTTTTTTTTTTTTTTTTTTTTATAAAGAGAGGCAACACTCAGGAAATACTTCCTATATTTAGTGTGTTGCTTTCTTTGGAAAGGGATAGTATAGAGATGAAAGGTGGGGAAAGATGAAGGGCTTCAGAAAACTAACTAACTAATCGTGTATAAACGAACATGGATTTCAACAAGAAGAGTGTTGTAAACTTTAGCAAAAAACTATGATTTGGCGTTTTTACAGAATCGTTTAACTATTAACCTAATTATAAGTTATTTGTTTGCATTTCACTAATTTTTATTTACAAATAAAATAATAAATTGCTACAATTAAACGTCTGTTTGATGTTTTAGTCGTCATAAAGCGAAAAAAAAAAAAAAATTTAATAAATATATTTATATGTTGCCAACACTGGTTAGATAAATTAGAAAATTCAATTAATATTTTAATTGAATCAATTAAATTTATTGTTTAAAATACTATTCATATTCAAACAATCGATTAATTAAATATTTTTGGGCCATAATTTTTTCTGTGTATGCCTAGAACTCTTTGGCGAACCCAGCATTGTACACCTATTAGAATAAGAATGCTACTTGCCAAAACTTATCTGATGCCTGTTTTACTATATGGTTGTGAGCTTTTTGCTAAATGTGATGCAACTAGTAAAGGGAAATTGAACGTTGCATTTAACAACATAATCCGATACGTGTATGGACTTAATAGGCGTTCTAGTGTATCTTTCTTTTCATCTCAGCTATATGGCCTTTCTTTAAATAATCTACTAAACATTAGAGTTTTAGTTTTTTTACATAAAATAATATATACCCACATTCCTGATCATCTGTACAGCAAACTTGTTATTTCAGATATAAGCAGGGGAAAAAGACTTAGATCATTTAGTTTAATTTCGGAGTGGCATTTCTACATATTCGCAGTATCTCTCTGGAATTCTATACCCCACAGCTCTCAACTTTTAAGTAACGCACGAAAATTTAAAGAAAATATTTTTAAACTGTTTTCGGCATAAGAAAATCAAACATAATTATTTGATAAATTAAATTATTTAAATTTATTTAAATTTTTTATTTAGTTTTTTTTTTGTTTTGTTCATCTTGTTTAATTTAAATTGTTTTTTGTTTTCCATATAAAAATTGTAATTAGTTATTTAGTTATTAATTAATGATCTTATAATTTGTCATATCATCAGTTCCATACTGCAAAATAAGACATTTAGTCTTGTGTATGGAGCAATTCAAATAAATAAATAAATAAAAAAAATAAAAGTAAAATTCCGTCAAAAATAAACACACAACAAATTTGTTGACAAAAGGCTTTGTTTATTCTCTATAATAATAATAATTAAAAATTACAATATTTTCTTAGAGTTATGTTTTATTATAACTTACTCGGTCGGTCTTCTTCAAGGCAAAAACGAGGACAAGTTGACTTTAACAATTACGTGACACAATTAAATTTAAAAATGGCTTTCACAAAAGATCAGGCCATGAAATTATTACTTCTTTATATAAAAAATTAACAGTTAGTAGACTCGACCAATTAAATAAACTTATCTTTTTATCCCTTTCCACCCATACATACGTAAACATAACTTCGAATAAGCTTAAATGCCACCTGATAGAAATCTCTACTTAATAAACAGGATTGCCATCATCCACAACATTCATAAAATTTTAAAAATCAAATATTTTATCTTAGTTGTTTATTTTAAATTGTAGTGTTCCACTTTGTTTTTACTCTTTACTTGCGATTTATTCTTGTTTGAAGGTAAAAAAAAAAAAAAAAAACTGCCGCGTATAAAAAGAAAACTCCATACAAAATTGAAGGGGTTGTACATAAGTGGTTTTGCAATCTATTATTTTAATTTAACTGGGTTTGCGCTCTTAGGTTTATTTTTAAATTTGTACTAGCTTAAAAAAGAAAAAGATTTTTTTTCAAAAATATTAGATTTTTGGTTTTGGAAATTGGCAGATTTTTTTTAGGAAAGAGAATGGAAACACTGGCCGTAGACCAGGCGTTCATTTAACCCTTTATAATATTAGCAAATGTGATTTGCTAATATGATAAAGAAATCTCCACCCAAGTAAGGGGGTGTGTAGTGTTCCAATTTGTTTTTACTCTTTACTTGCAAATTTAATAAAACCCTTGGCAAGACGAATCCAGGCGTAAATTGTTGATCTGGCAATGATCTGCCAAAATGTGCATTTTAAAAATGCAACACTGCATTTTTGCAATAAATTGGCAGCGATGGCCAAAATAGCGAAGTTGGCTGCAAGTGTCAATTTGTCAAATCTAATTGCAAATGGCTGTGTAACTTTCTTTTCCGGTGAACCTTCAAGGAAGACAACACGTCATTTTTAACACCACTTAAAGGAAAAAAGATCATCTTGTAGTGGATGCACATAGACCAAAGTAAAAAGTAAAACTAAATAAAACCGTGAAGAAGACTCGCCACATCCTGCAGCAACAGTGAAAATATAAACCTGCAAAAATATAAAAGGAAAATACCCACAACATTTTTGCCATAGCCAACGAACGCGAATAAGCAAAATTGGAATAATCGCTGACAGCAAAATAAAAGTCACAAGACTGGATTTATATGTATCAGCCACAACAACAACAATTGTTGGATCGAGGGGTGGTTTAGTATCGTCAACAAACAAACCAACAGAAGATATAGAGAGACAATTGTTGTGAATCAAAAAAGCCAGATAAGTACAGAAATGTATAGTAGTTTGGTGGACCGTTGGTCGTATAACATTATTATTACTTTTTATAAGTATCTTAAGGAAATTAGTGAAACTCATTAACTAATTAAATTCTAAGTGTTTATCTGCTAAATTTTTTTTGAGCCTTTGGCATGAATAATAGTGTGACGTACTGGTTTATGAATCCAAAGACGGAAATGTTGTTTTCACCGGTCGTCTAGTTGGTAGCGTAAAAGGTCGTATGAGTTAAATTAAAGCTAATTTTTAGTGTTTTCTATAGATCGGCAGTTTTTTGATCGCGCGTTTAAGTTTGGATCGTTTATTTATAAAAAAGGAGTATTTATACCTTTGGTATAAGCACACAGAAAGAAAAGGGTAAGATCGTAGGTTAATTTTCTGAAAGGTCGTACAAATAATTTGTACAGAAAGGTTGTACAAATAGTTTGTACAGAGAATATATAAAATTTGGAAACGAAATATTTAAAGGCTGTACTAAAAGCTTGTACATAAATTATTAAAAGTTTGTACATAAATTACTTAAAGTGGGTACACAAAATATTTTGATTTTGTACATAGAGGTTGTACATAAATTTTGTACCCGAAATATTTAAAGGCCGTATATAAAGTTTGTATATAAAATATTTAACGTTTGGACATAAAAGAGGTACCTAACGTGCGTACACAAAATATATAAGCTTTGTACGTAAAGTTATTATTTTTAATGAAAGTTGTCGCTATTAACGAGCCAAAATTTATCGTATAAGTGTAGGTTTTCTTACCATATTTGTACAACTCTAAATCTCCAACGAGGAATAATCGGTTAGTTTTTCTATGTACCGTGGTACAAAAACATTATTGTTTATGTAAATCTTCCGAGATTTCATATTGATTTTGTGACGACGTTTTGAAAACCATTTTTAAGCCCTGAGGATTCGTAAATGTTTAGTTACTGGTGCAGCACTTTATTTGGCAAAATTTTAAATATTTTTTTTATTCTTGTTTTTTTTTTGCGAAATAATTATTAATTCTTGTTTAACCTTTGTATGGCATATAATTAAAGTGAAGAATTAAGATTTTTCTGAATTAGCTAAAATTACAATTCGCAACAAATACTAGTGCTAATAGTAACAACGGGTTGCAATTCGCAGAGCAATTTTTATTAACTGAACGTCTATCGTCTCTGTAAGGTTGTTGTTCATGATAATTTCATCATGAAATATTTTTCATCAGATAAAACCCAAAAGCAGCTGTTGATAACTAATCCTTTGTTCATAGGAATTTTCCATCAACTAATGATATGCAGCTGTTGATAACTAATCCTTTGTTCATAGGAATTTTCCATCAACTAACGACATGCAGCTGTTGATAACTAATCCTTTGTTGACAATTCATTTGAATTTTCCATCCACTAATCACCCTAAAGTAATAAACTCATTGTTTCTTACGAGAAAGCAATAAACTACTTTATCATCACACATGTTATTGTGTTTAGTTATCTTTCTTCCACTCTACCAACGCGATACTACCTGCTTATCAATTGACGTATGCCACACAAGGGAACGTTTCTAGACATACTTACAACGCCTGCAGTGTAACACCATTTCAACAATATCTACCTATTTCTAGTTTTATTTTTATTATTGTATTATTTCATATTCTATTCAATTTTCTATACTATTTAAGGATGTACATTATGACAAATAAAGGCAGTTTTTAATTTAGTGTTCAACACATAAGTCGCGTTATTATTTCAACAACGAACAAAATTGGTCCTTCGATAAAAAAAAAATATTAAGACCGTTATACTAGTGAATATTTAAAACGAAAAGTGGGACTCAACCAATAAAAACTGAGATAAGTCTGCGCTTTCCTGCATCAGCACGTTGTCAGGGTATCCATCAGCCACACCAAGTGGGCAAGAAGGAAGAGAAAAAAGGCAGAAAACAAAAAGTGGTACTCAACCAATAAAAACTGAGATAAGTCTGCGCTTTCCTGCATCAGCACGTTGTCAGGGTATCCATCAGCCACACCAAGTGGGCAAGAAGGAAGAAAAAAAATCAGAAGACGAAAAGTGGGACTCAACCAATAAAACTGAGATAAGTCTGCGCTTTCCTGCATCAGCACGTTGTCAGGGTATCCATCAGCCACACCAAGTGGGCAAGAAGGAAAAAAAAAGGCAGAAAACTAAGAAAAATCACCTCCCAAAACGCCCGACTGATGGATGTTCAGCAGGATCTAGTAGAAAGTCTGTACTGTTCCTTAGAAAATTTCAAAAAAGAAAGGAAAGAAAGACGGACGAAAGAACGTTTAAAGAGAGCTGAAGAAGACAGAAGGTCCATATGGGAAAGAATTGTGAAAAACAATGAGATACTGAAAGCGGCAGATCCACCGGTACCCGAAGGTTATCACCAAAAATTCGCAGAAGCAATGAATAGAGAATACATCGAAAGGATGGGTACGTGGAAAGTCAGCGAAGATAGTGACTCAGAAAATACAGAACCACGTGGTGCAAGCAACATGCCACCCTTCGGTGGGGGGGGGGGGGGGGGGGGGAAGATCATACAAATCAAAAAATTACAGAAATCCAAAGAAATGGCGCTCGAACTAAGAATTCTGGGGAAGTGTACGAAACACGTGACGCAAGCAGCATGCCGCACCAAAGAGGGGAAGATCATACGAATCAAAAAATTACAGAAATTCTGAAAATGTTGGCAGATCACCAGATGAGGGATAAGTCTGAACTATACAGAGTAGACATCAAACCTTTTGAGGGAAATTTGAAACATTGTATTTCCGCAAGGTGAACAACCAATGGCCTGAGTCCCACCAATTCATGTTCCTACAATCACATTTACGGGGCGAAGCATATGATTCAGTAGCATCCTTATCCACAAATAGACATGCACATGCACTTGCTTGGGAAATCCTCGATCGTCGCTTTGATAATAGACGAGGACTGTTGGAGTTAGCTATACAGGATCTGTCACCAGAAAATTGTAGAATAGAGCACAATAACATCATATCAGGTAAAAAGTTCCGAGATACTTATCAAAATATACGTGCCAACATCGAATTGATAGCAGCAACTACAGATGAGGTGTTAATGGAAATAATCCTCACCCGAATGAATTCTGTAACTAGAGCCAGATTTGAGGATTTCGTTGGCACATCAAACGACACTCCCACATTCAAATTATTAGACACATTCATGGACAAAGAATTAAGAATATGGTCAAGTGCATCAGAAAAAGAGGTACAACAAAAATCCAAAGCTCAGCGTTCTAAGGCATATGTTACTACTGACGAAGAACCTTCATATAAAGGATGTTTTATATGCAACAAACCACACGAAGTTATGAGCTGTGAAATATTTTTGAGTAGCACCAACAGAAATAATCTGCTACGGAAGCATAAAGTTTGTATATATTGCACAAAACATAAATACGTGGGACAGCAGTGCAATTCACGACGAAATTTAAAGTGTGATATATGTCAGACGCAAGGCAAGCACATCACTCTTATGTATCCGTTGGTTACCAAACCTGTAACGGTGTCTACAACCGTACATGTAACCCACGGTGGAAATAACTCTTAAGTTAGTGTCCTTCCAACAGCAGTTATCAATCTGTTAGATCAGAGTTCAAGGGAATATCCAATCAGATGCCTGGTGGATCTCTGCGCAGAGCGCAGTTATGTTTGTGAGAATATTGTTCAAAAATCGAGCCTCAAGCGCTATAAAACAGACAATAATCTCAGGAATTGATGACTTAACAGGCAGATCAAACTCCTATTCTTAACTAAGGTTTAGAGTTAAGGACACTATACTACAAGTGGACGCCTTGGTAGTGCCAAAAATCACAGGTGAAATACCAGCAGCATCAGTGGAACGAGATATACAAAACCAGAAACTACAACTAGCAGATCCTAACTATTACAACAAAGGATTCATTGGAGTGCTACTTGGTGCAGACATAGCTGCAAAACTATTCCTAACTGATACACCAAACCGAGTTACCTCTACAGGCTTATTACTTCAACCCACACAACTTGGATGGTTGGTTTGTGGTTCAACTACTTCTGTTCACCAACATGTATCTACATTTGTTACTCGCCACGAAACCTTTGAGAAGCTCACTCGAGATAAAGAATTAACCAAAAAAATCAGGGACTTCTATGATCTCCCAGAACCAGAGGAGTCAAAACAAGAGCAAGACGAAATTGCCGAACAAATCTACAGGGAAAATCATTATCGGCAACCGAACGGAAGATATGTGGTACCAATTCCTTGGAAAACTGATGATCCTAAACTTGGACATTCATACCGCAAAGCCGTAAAGTATTTCATCGGACAAGAAAGTAGGTGGAAACGTAATTATGAGCACTACAGGAAAAGCAATGAATTTATGAATGAATATAAGCAAATGAACCACATGACCAGGATCACGATTAACCTACATAGTGATAGTTCAGATGTTTATTATATTCCGTATCTAAGCATTCTCCGCAAAGATTCATTAACCACCAAATTACGAAATGTGTTTAATGCCAGCATGACTACACATAATGGGGTTTCATTAAATGACACAATGTACGAGGGTCCTAAGCTGCAAACTCAAATTAAGGACATTTTAACAACAGCAAGGTCGTTTAAATATATCTATTCCTCAGATATATCAAAAATGTTCCGTCAAATTCTGGTTGTACCAGCAGACCGTGACAAACAACGTATCCTTTGGCGTCCTTCCTCAGATGAACCGATAATGGAATTCCAGCTCAACACAGTAACTTATGGAACTGAAACTGCACCGTATTTGGCTATACGGACCATACATCAATGTGCCGACGACAATGCAGATCCAGACGTGGCCACCATCATTAAAAAAGCATTTTATGTCGATGATCTTCTGTATGGAGCTGACCAAATTGAGGAAGCTAAAGCACAAATAAACTCAATCCAAACTGCATTAGCATCAGGTCAGTTTCCACTAACTAAGTGGATGTCAAACAATAACGAAGTACTGGCAGATATTCCAACACAGGACAGAATTACGTCTTATTTAGATACTGCTACTACTGAAATAAAGTTACTCGGAGTAACTTACGATTTCCAAGATGACCAGTTTATAATCAATTTGAAAGATCCTGAAGCACTGACGTTCACAAAGCGAGGAGTTTCATCAACAGCTGCTTCCTTCTATGATCCTCTCGGGTTCATATTGCCGTTTGTTATGATGTTGCGACTATTCCTTCAGCGAGTATGGCAACAGAAGGTAGATTGGGATGATGAACTTGATGAGACTACAAAACAGGAATTCACTTCTTTAGTATCCGGAGTGACTCAGTTGAACAGAATTAAGATTCCTAGGCATATACCTGCAAACAATAACCAACAATTGGAATTAATTGGATTCTCCGATGCCTCTAGTCACGCACAAGCAGCTGTAATTTATGCAAGAGTGAAAACACAATTGGGGTATAAAGTCATTTTACTCTCAGCTAAAGGAAATGTTGCGAAGAATAAGACTTCAGCTGTGGTAGAAAGCAAACAGTGCACAATTCCTAAGCTAGAACTAGCAGCACTACTCTCACTTGCAGAATTATATAAAGGAATAAAGGATACCTTAAGTCATCACAGCATCATGTTTACTGCATATACGGATAGCACTGTGGTCCTGCCATGGGTGAGAAACTCAACGAATCTAAAGAGCAATTTCCTCGAGAAGCGAATCAAAAAAATTAAAAGTATACTTTCACCGTTTCTAGACAAAGAGGGCCTACTTAGAGTAGGAGGAAGGTTGAATAATGCTACGACAATACCAGACACACAACGGCATCCTATTCTGGTTCCTAAGTGCCATGCTACACATCTCTTAATACGTTACACTCATCTTGTGAATGGTCACGCATCGAACTCTCTATGGCTAAGATTGTTACTGAATGACTTCTGGATACCCGGAGTGAAGAATCTAATTAAAAAATGCATTCAACAGTGCCCAACCTGCATTAGGTGGAAAGCTAGAACTATACAACCTGAAATGGCTCAACTACCACCGGAGAGAGTAACTCCTTCCTCGACATTTGCAAAGGTTGGAGTGGATTTATCTGGACCTTTTACTATCAGAGCAAGCCCTTTAAAATTTGAACGAAAGCAAAAAGTTTGGGTAGTTAATTTCGTATGTCTAGTGACTAAAGCAGTACATTTGGAAATAGTAAGCAGTTTGTTTACAGAACATTTCCTGGCATCATTCAGCAGATTCTGCAGCAGACGAGGAACCAGTTGTGAAGTATGGTCAGATAATGGAACAAATTTTGTAGGTTCAAACAGACAATTAAGAGAGACTTGGAACAAGATCGTAATGTATTGTGAACAGCGAACTGCTATACAAGAGGTGACCTGGAGATTCATTCCTAGACATAGTCCCACATTTGGCGGACTCTGGGAAGCTTGTGTCAAATCCCTGAAATACTTCGTACGACGAATGGCTGATGTGACGAATTTAACCTATGAAGAGTTTGATACATTGCTTTGTAAAATTGAAGCGTTGTTAAACAGCAGACCTATTTGTGCCAATCCACTTACCCCACACGACGCCCAGCTTTGACTCCCTTTCATTTTATCAATCAAAGAGGGTTTAAGCCTACCTCCATGGATGGAAGCCGCAAGGTTCCTCTGACTAAGAAATGGCTTATGATACATCAGATTCAACAACAGTTCTGGCAGACATTTCAAACAGAATACTTTAGAGAACTACAGGCCAAAGCTAAATGGATAAAACCTCAACCCAATTTAATGGCAAACGATGTTGTGTTAATAAAGGAACCAAGTACAACACCCGGAAATTGGAAAATGGGTCTAGTTCAAACAACTTATCCTGATCCACAGGGAACAGTCAGAAAAGTGACGGTAATTGATGCTGCCAAAGACATCAGAGTACATGCTGTCAATCAGCTGGTACCATTACTGAAGGAAGACCCGAAAGATGATCAACTAACGAATAACCACAAACAGATGATGACTCCTTCAACAACTGATACTGACCCACACGGCACATCCACCGAAATCGCTGACAGTCCTAGCAAATCAAGGACTAGAGTTCAAACTAAAAAATTGTCTCTTATTCATCTTTGCTTACTTGCACTCTGTACAATTACCCCACTATCAACTGCTCTCGCCACACCAGTTCACATTGTGCCGTTGTCTCCAGGAATTCATGTAGAGAGCTTGGGAGAGATATATCAAAAGCTATATAATGTACCTTTTGACATCAACACACGAATAAATGTGACTTTGGACCTAATGTTCTTCAACCAATCGTTGGGTATCTTTGAGGAGGATTGTAAGAGGCACCAAGTTAATTTTGACTCAATCTTCAAACATTGTATGACTCTGTTGAAGGATTTACGGGCAAAAGCTAACCTGACTATAGCCATCATAAAAAATGGATACACCACTAGGCAGAAAAGAAGTGTAGCTTTGACAGCTATAAAACCAATTCTGCTAGCTGCTACAAGGGTTGGACCAGGATATATCCTTCCCTCAGTAACTTCTATGCCATCTCTAATTTCTAAACTACTTGTACCAGCTGCAATAACCACAGCAGCTACTGGATCTCTAATTACAACGAAGTACACGATCCAGGACGAATTAAGTACCAAAGAGTGGAATTCACGACATCCGAAGCCATCATCTCTCAAATATTCCGCGAAGGAGGCTATTAATCTAATGTTGGACGAACTGGCTTTTAGAAGTGGCCTCGGAACCACTGGTCCCAAACCATTGAGTAGGACTAAAAGAAATCTATTTCTTCTAGCAGCAAGGCCTATAATAACAGCTACAGCAAAATACATACTTCCGGTTTCTATAACAGCTGCACTGGTACACAACGAAATCAGGATTAGTCAGCTCAAAAAAGAGTTAGAATTTACACAAACCTCTTTGGTCAGAACCATTAATCTGCTAGCGGCTGCAGATGCGCCCGCGTCTATGGATGTAATCCAATCACAGTTGGACAAAATAGAGATTGAGCAAAGGGAGTTAGCACTCATGGAAGCAGTTATTGATTACGCACAGCAGATAATAATTCAGTTTGACAACATTTTGCTTCGACATCAAACTATCATTCAGATAAGTCCATATGACGAGTTACAAGAATTCATAGCTAACTTAAAGCAACAGACACCTAATATTGACATACCGGATATTGGCAGGGATATTTTTAAACTGGACACGCCAGCTAAGAGTACCACAGAGGATGGAGTGGTAGTAGTGTCATTTAGCATTCCGATAGTGAGGTCTAGACGCCTGAAGCAGTGGATATTTATGAGTGTTCCAAGTAGCAATGGAAGCATTCTTAGATTAAGTAACAAAAAGTATTTCCAAAAAATTGTGGTTGATTCAGTTAATGCTACCTATGTTGATGTTACTAGCGTTGATCTATCTTCAAAAATACTACCTGTACAGCTAAAATTCCACCCTTTGGATAACTGCACTGCCAGTGCACTATTAAATTCTGAGACCATGCACTCATGTGATCTCATATGGGAAACCTGTGATACGCCAGAAAATATCTACGCTATAGACAGATTACGGGCATTTGTCTTAAATGGATGTGATCACACTACTAATATCATTTGTAATACCAACAATGAAACTATTACGTATGATGCATCTTTAATCACCAGTCCAAAATGCGGACTGACAAACAGTCATCAATCCATTTTCCCACCGATAAACCTTGTTCGTCAGAAACGAGACATTATCGATGAACCGCCGTACCATACTATCATTCCCATTCATTGGAGTGAGAGGAAAAGTAATGTTGTTCCTCATAGCAACATCAAGAAACTTCAAGAAATTGCTACTGAATTGGAGAAGCATATATCTCACTCTGATACAAGGACATTTCACCCATATTGGTATTCCATAGGTTGTGGAATAGGATGCTTGGCACTTTTCCTATGCATGCGAATGTTAATTCTTCCATGAATTCATAAGCGACGTGGTCGAGAGCCGTCAGATAGATGGTTTGCACACTGGGAACGACCTACACTCGCCTCACTGGAGCTGGCAGAAATAAAATAAAGCCTCATCTTTTCCGGGGGAATTTCTGTTCATGATAATTTCATCATGAAATATTTTTCATCAGATAAAACCCAAAAGTAATAAACCCATGGTCACAAAATGAATTTTCCATCAACTAATGATAAGCAGCTGTTGATAACTAATCCTTTGTTCATAGGAATTTTCCATCAACTAATGATATGCAGCTGTTGATAACTAATCCTTTGTTCATAGGAATTTTCCATCAACTAATGACATGCAGCTGTTGATAACTAATCCTTTGTTGACAATTCATAGGAATTTTCCATCCACTAATCACCCTAAAGTAATAAACTCATTGTTTCTTACGAGAAAGCAATAAACTACTTTATCATCACACATGTTATTGTTGTTTTAAGAGCCTATTGTTTTGTTTGACTTAGGCCAAACGCTATTTTTGTCAATTTATCATAAATAATTTTGTGATTAGACTCGCGGGTGCTAGTAAGCTAGTTATGAATTGTAAATTTGTTGGTGACATCTTAAGTTTATTGTAAACATCCAACCGATTTTTGGTTAAGTATGTCGCCATCGTTAAACTAAAATCTGAGTGTTAATGTTTTTCTTAATATATTTAAGAAATTTATACATATCTATACCTCGTTATTCTTTTATACGTTTATACTTTTAGATTTATAAATTATAGATTGGAAATTTTATATCGCCAACTTAAGTCTTAAGATTAAGAGTTATATATTAGTATTTTTTTTTCTTCGGAATTTTAGTTCGAACGTCAATATTAAATATTATTGATTTACACTGACCCCAAAATAGCGCTATTTAGGTAAAGGTTTTTTTGCGTTTTAATGGACGTTTTAGTCCATGCTTATTTTGAGCTAAGATTTCGACCATATAATAATTTAAATCCCTAGCTTTAATTTAAGTTTAAATAGTTTTAGCGATAAACTTAAGTTATGGAATAATACATTTAAGAAAATTTTAGAAAAGAAAAATCAAATATATGAGTTTTTCATTGAATTTTAAATTGAAATTTGGCATTCTGTTCTAATGAAGATGGCTGAATAGGAAGATGAAGGACAGGTAGGTATTTGACAGATGAAGAAGGCGTTAGGGCTAATCGTAATTTTGAGGTTCATCGGTTACCATGGTATGGTATCGTTTCGGTACTGTGGGAGGGCCTCCTCAGGTTTTTAACACCTAAGCCTAACTTTGATGATTTGATTTGCACATTTGGAACCCCCACAACTTTTTATGATCCGGTTTAGATTTTTTTTAGCACTGGTACAGTATAGCTGTGTCCATGTCCGCTTCCTGCAACGAACACCCGCCCAAGCCCGACGAGCCTTAGCCGCGCGCCAATTGTCAGTTACCAGTGTGTCAGGAATCGGAGGTGGCAACACTCTTAGGAGTGGGACATGATAGTTATTTGGCGCCCAACGTGGGGCGCGAAAGGCATATTTGTTTTTAGAAAATTTATTAATTTTAGCAACGTTTAAGTCAGAAGTTTTAGAATTTATCGGGAAGGGGCAAAAAGTTCGTTTACGAGTTGATTAGATTTATTTTGTAGGTCATGTTCAGTAGTTCGATAGATAGGCTGTTCATTTGCGACAATATAGATGTTAGTCAGTAGATTTTTCTTTTTCGCTTAAGTCTTAGTGGGCTATAATTTAGTGACGCTAATCGCGACGTGAAGTAAAGTAAAAGGTCGTACACAGTTTCGGCCAATTGTAAGTCCAGCTAGTTTTATGGAAAACTTTCTTGTAGCCACAGTTGGAATTAACTGCAGTAGATCTTTAAACCTATGACGTTCGTTTGCTACATCATGTTCCTTGTTTTATCGAATCATTTTTAGTTTTTACAGGCCTCCTCAGTCAAATACCTTCCAAACATCTTCCAAAGTCATTGTACAGCATCTGAAATTTATATTAAATTCAAATTCCAGTTTTGAGTGAAATTTTTAATCGTCTTGTCGGAAAGCGACGATTTGAGGTAAAGCCTTTCATTATTTTACATTAATAACTGTTTTTTCGTTTTTATTTTTGTAGCCATACATTCATTTTTATTTAATTTTCGTAGCTAGTATACTTAATTTTTATTTTTAATTTTTATTTATTATTTTTGGTTTTGATTAAGATTTTTTTTTGGAGTTCGGTTTACTACTAACCACCAATTTATGAGAAATTGAGACAATTATTCGGGGTTTGACCACCGTGAAACAAATTTCAGTCCAAATCCTCGGACTTGAATTTTTGTCATAAAAGCAACAACGCATCATTTATAAACCTTGATTTTACTAAACTTTGAACCAGCTCGAATCAGATCACTTCAAATGGAACACCTGGTTTTTGAGTAAATTATTCTTGAGAAATTCGCTTTTCCTATTCAGGAAAGCGTGCCAAAGTCTTTGATTAATACTAACCATTCTTATGAATATTTTTATTCGTAAAATTTTAATTTTTATTGAGGGTTTTGGTGTTTAAATTGGAATTGGGGTTCCGAAATATTTACACTCAGGTGTTCAATGTTTTGGTCTCCCGTTTTCTAAGTTTTAAGGACTAAAAGTAGTTTCATACCATTTTTATTTTTTTAATTTTATTTTTTTATGGAAACTCAACGTAAGTTTTTAACCATTTAATTTCAATTATACTTTTTTATTCGGCGGCACTCGTTCAACCTGAAAGCGTCGACATATTTTGGGTTCGGGAACCAACGACGGATAGTTTAGATTTTGGAAATTGAGCTAAAATATCTGGGTGGAGACTTAATATTGCAGTATTGGGTAACTACCTTGGTATTTCTGCGTCAAGCTGCCGACGGACGTCATAGGGTTTCTGATACTTTTGTGTTGAACATTGAACGGAACGATACAAATTTATCTATTTACCTGCTAATTTTATTTGAAACACATTTACGGAAATATTTTGCAAATCTCGGCAGAAACCAAACTTGATTGGCTGTTCTTCGAAACATTTATGAATTTTTGGGTTTAATCAGGGAGTTTGATTTTGTCGTGGTTGAGCATCCGGAAGAGGTTTTGTCGAATTTCAAACATAACCCGGTATCATTGGGCCCGGTATTTTTTTAATTTTATTCTCGTGTCATAATTTTTGGCTGCAGGTTAAAAATTTAGCTTAAACGTTGTGTACCAGGGTATAAATTACCAGGGTAAATATTGAGGCTTAAGATTTATTATATCAAATTTTTGGAAAACGTTTCAACCGTAAGGTTTTTCTGCTCGAGTTGCCTTCAAGGGCGTTCACAAATTTGTTTAAATCCGCATAGTGCGGTAGAGGAATTAAACACCTAAGGTGTTTGTCCTCTGACGTTTTTGGTAAACTTTTTTCATACGTTAAAATAAAAGGGATTTTACTACGTACGTTTCGGGCGTACACAGCCTGTTTGTAGCACTTCCAAAAGCTGGGAATCGGTTTGGTCTCGAGGCTAAATTGGCTCCTATATATAGGTTTTGACGGGGTTACAAACGGGGAGTGCCTTCGCTGGCTCTTGCCATTTTGGTGCTTCTACCGCGGGACAGTGTGAGTTCAGCGTGTCGATTTCCCTTTATACCTTTAGATTTGCAGTCTTATTCTTAATTAAGGGTATACTGAAACGGACTCGAGATCTGTTTTGAGGAAATTCCAAGAGAACTCATTCTCTTCTTCGTTCCGGGTTTACTTGAGTAGGACTTTGAAGTAAACTATCAACCCGGAGGGGTTCGTTATTTTTATTTTTGTTTTGATTTTGATTTTTCTGATTAATCCTTCGCTCAGTTACAAAATTAACATCTTTGACATTTCACTAGAGTTTTGATTAGGTCATCAATGGCACATCAACGAAAATCCAAGTCATTTTTCGGACACATCTAGAAGAATTGATAAATGGGGCTTAGAATTTGATGGAACAACGAAAACCCTTAGTGTAGAAGATTTTGTCTTTAGGGTAGAAACACTGCAATCTTATTTTAGAGTTTCTTGGCCCGACGTTCTTAAAAACATGCATCATTTTCTTCGCAAAGCAGCTTTAGATTGGTTATGGGACTATAGAAGAATGAATCCTAACGTTTATGATTGGATTGTTTTTAAAAAGGCTTTAGTTAAGTATTTCCACCGATTCGAAAGCGACTTCGATATTCAGCGGAAAATTTTAGAAAGGCGTCAGCAGCCGAATGAATCATTTGACGAGTTTTGTAATGCAGTTTTACACTTGAGAAATCAGCAAAGTAATCCAATCAGAGAACAAGATCTAGCAGATATTATGAAAAATTACCTTAAACAATCAATGATGCAACTTCTTTTTGCCGTAAGACCTTTTGGATTAGACAATTTTAGAGCAGAGGCTAGGCGAGCCGAAAATATGCTTAATAATCAGCGGAATTTTAATTCGAGATATCCAAACAGGCAAATCAATGAGCTTTCTTTTGAACCTGAGGAGGAAGAGGAATTATATGAAGTAAATGCGATAACCAGAGAACGTAAATTAGTCTGTTGGAATTGAAAGGAAGATGGACATATGTTTATGAATTACCCATCGGAAAGAAGAAGATTATTTTGTTTTAAATGCGGTTATGACAATACTGTTACACCAAAATGTCCAGTCTGTCAGGGAAACCGAAGTACGAACGGCCCTCGTACAGGGTTGGAGGCCCGTTCCAGGAATGTACAGACCCAAAGTCAACAGATACCCCAATAAATACCAACAGAGACTTAGAGAAAACAATTTCATTAAATGTACAAATTTTACCTGATATTCAAATTCCACCTGATATCCAAAGTTCACTAGATTTTCAAAGCTCACCGGATGGTCAATTGCGGCCCGAAGTTCAAGTTTCTCAGGATTCTTCTGAGAGTTTAAAAAGCGAAAACCCAAGTTTTGGGAATTGGTTAACTGAAAAAGATGGATTAAACCATAAAGTTATGATTTTGAAAAATGATCAACCGTCTACATCAATTATTGAAAAAATGTTGAAATTCCGATTAGGAAACCTTGGCACGTAAGAATGCAAGAGTACACTGAAGCTAGAAACCGTATTTTTAGTGAAACTTCAGAGAAAATTAAGACAACCAGACAACGTTACGAAAAGCGAAAATAACTTCGAAAGGAAATATCCGCTTCGTCGGTATATGAAGGAGTAGATGGCCGAATATATACAACTATAGAAATAAATGGTACTCCAATTGAAGGAATGCTAGATAGCGGAGCAATGGTGACAGTTCTGGGAAAAGATTGTCTGGATTTCGTAGAGAAAGCTAAGTTGTTAATACACCCATATAGGTCTACAATTTGTGTAGCGGAGGGTTATCCGAATCAGATAATAGGTCGTGGTAGGTCTACTATTACTTTTAATGGAATGTCGCACCCGATCGACTTCTTTTTAGTGCCGACGTTGAAATACAAACTTTATTTAGGAGCAAAGTTCAACCCGATGCTGATCTGGAAAATAATTTTCCACGCATGCATCTGCTCGATGCGAAACAACAACAAATTTTGGAAAGCGTTATTTGCAAGTTTCCGTGTTTAACTCACAAGGGATTGGGGAAAACTGTACTGGAAACTCATGTTATAGACACGGGGACAGCGGTACCCGTGAAAGAGAGACACTATCCTGTTTCGCCAGCGGTTCAGAAACTGATGTATGCAGAATTGGATAGGATGGTTTCGCTGGGGGTAATTGAGCCAAGCGAGAGTCCATGGAATAACCGAGTCACTTTTGTCCAAAAGGGTGAAAAGGTTCGTATATGCCTGGACGCTCGCCGACTCAATGAACTAACAGTGAAAGACGCATATCCTCTTCCGCATATTGAACGTCTTCTGCGTCGTTTGGGAGACACCCACTTCATTTCAAGCATAGATTTAAAAGACGCATTTTGGCAGATCCCACTAGCAGAATCAAGCCGTGAAAAAACTGCCTTAACTGTGCCTGGAAGACCCTTGTACCAATTTACGGTCATGCCTTTTGGTCTGTGTAACGCAGCCCAAAGGTTATGTCGTTTAATGGGCAAAGTTATTAGAGGGCGGTTGCGGGAAAAGGTGTTTGTTTACCTTGATGATTTGCTGGAGGTATCTTCCAACTTTGCCGAACACATCGACTGCTTGAATGAAGTGGCCTCATGTCTCGAGAGTGCTGGGTTAACGATCAATGTCGCTAAATCCAAATTTTGTTGTAAAGAGTTGAAATATTTAGGTTATATCCTACAGGTTCGTTTAAGCCCGATCCTGATAAAATTCAGGCTATAATGGATATGCCATATGGGGGTTTTCACAGAGGTGCACTTCGGTGTGGAACGCTATCTGCCTGCTATTCACTTGGGAATAGCAAGAAGCAATTCCTCTGATGGATTTCCCAAGCAGCTCACTACTTCCGGTCCTTTGGCCAAGTATCCCCTGGTAATGACGTTCTGACGCCCGTCTGATGTCAGCTAGAGTGAGAAGGCGTACAGCTATGAGTAACCTGAATGGCATGTTAACACCGGTGCGTCTCAGGTAACTAGGTGGTAATCCAGACTACATTTTTACCTCTGAAACTCAGCTGTATTTTTCTTTTTTTTTTTTTGCCTGCCTAGAGGTAGTTGGCAGCCCCAACACTAGGATCGGAGTGCAGTGGTCCAATCAGCCCTCACTCTTAAACTACTACGATTACAGAAACGTCAATAAATTTAAATAATGATCCCCCCTCGATGACGACTTATGGCTTTAAACAACGGTTTATGATTGGTACTTGGAACGTTAGGACTCTTTCGGAAACATCTCGAATCGAGCAAGTACGTAGGGTAATGGCTGCACATAGCTTGGATGTCTTAGGACTTAGTGAGGTACGATGGCTCAACAACGGTTCCACTTTTTTGCCTTCTGGCTATCGTTTTATTTATGCAGGTCACGAAGCGCATAGAAAAAATGGAGTTGGAATACTACTTTCTCCAAAAGCTAGCTGCGCTTTATTGGAATACAATGCTATCTCTGACCGTATTATCACTGCCAGGATAAACTCTAAGTTTCGCAAGATCTCCATTGTTCAATGCTACGCTCCAACAGAACCTGATGACGACAGTGTAAAAGATACTTTTTATGATCAATTAGATTCAGCTATTAGCAAGATTCCTACTGGGGATATAAAGGTTTTCATTGGGGACTTTAACGCGAAAGTTGGTAATAATAACAACAACCTGCAGTCCGTTATGGGTAGACATGGTCTGGGAACGGTGAGGAACAACAACGGCGACAGGCTGGTTGACTTTTGTGCTCGAAACCGATTATTTATCGGTGGTACGAAATTCCCCCACAAGGACATACACAAGTATACATGGGTGTGTCCTTCTGGCCGCACGCACAACCAAATTGACCACGTCCTGATGAGTAAATTGTTTTTGGGATCCTTAATGGATGTCAAAACCCGTCGGCGAGCGGATATTGATAGTGACCACCGTTTACTCGTGGCAACGTTTCGTTTTAGACCTGCTGCAATTAAAACTAGGGATAGGCCCGACAAATTTAACACAACACGACTTCTTGATCGTAATATTGCACATATGTATAACGAAAAGTTAAGGACAGCCTTGCTCGAAAACCAACATCAGAACACATGGGCAGACGTTTCGTCTGTTTGCAAGGAAACTGCCAGATCGGTGCTTGGAACACAAAACTGCAAGGTTAAGCCGTGGATCAGCGTAGAATCGTGGATTGAGATCCAAAACCGTAAACGACTGCACAGCGAACGTATAAACGCTAAAACCCAAACACAAAAAGAACAAGCAAGATCGCAATATCGACAGTCTTCTCGTCGAGTTCGAAACTTGGTACGCGCTGATCGTGAAAAATATTATAATAGCATTGCTGAACAGGCGGAACAAGCCGCAAATACAGGCAACTTGCGTGGTGTGTATTCGGCCATAAAACAACTGAGTGGAAATAATATTAGAGGTACCACGATTCTAAAAGCAGCCGATGGAACTGAATTAACATCACCCGAACAACAACTTGAGCGATGGCGCGATTTCTTTTCCTTGCAAGCTTCAACAAACCACAATGATCATCAGGAAGATGATACTCTTTTTCTTACAACTCGTCGTAACCCAAGAAGGGACATATCTACAGAGCCACCGTCATGCTCAGAAGTTGAAGATGCTTTAAATAAGATGAAAAACAACAAAGCACCTGGCACGGACAACATTCCTGCTGAACTTTTAAAATATGGAGCTAGGTCTTTAGCGCAGTTTCTCACTCCTATCATTCAAGAAGCATGGGCATCGGACTATATACCAGATGAATGGAAGGAAGGTATAGTGGTCACACTACCCAAGAAAGGGGATTTAACGCAATGCAAAAATTGGCGCGGTATAACCATTCTAAACGCCATTGGTAAAGTAATGGCAACCCTCATTCTTCATAGAATCTCCCCTATTGTGGATCAGATATTGCGTGGTGAGCAGGCTGGTTTTAGACAAGGTCGTTCGTGTGCTGACCACATTAATACCTTGCGCATTATAATTGAACAGTCCGCTGAGTATAACACCCCTCTTTATTTACTTTTCGTCGATTTTGAACGTGCATTCGACACTATATCCCGAAATTCTATGTGGTCTGCATTAATCTACAAGGGAATTCCTGATAAAATAGTAAACATGATACGTGAGCTATATAGGGACGCTCAATGTAGGGTACGTTTCAATGGGAATGAGAGTCGGTCGTTTGTTCCAGGCACAGGTGTGCGTCAAGGCTGTGTCCTGTCTCCAACGTTGTTTTTGCTACTGCTCGATTGCGTATTGGAACAAACCAACAGAGATGCTCCTTTCGGTATTCGTTGGACATTGTCTGATTTTCTATATGACATAGACTATGCCGATGACATATGTCTAATGGCCCATCGCTTCTCGGATATAGAAGCTAAACTCACAAGTCTGTCTGAAAACGCCAAAAAAGTTGGTTTAAAAATTAGCATAAGTAAAACAAAACTTATGCGCATAGGTACAGATATCGTTACCCCATTAATAATAAATGACCAACGTATTGAAGATGTGGATGCTTTTTGTTATCTTGGTAGCAAGATAACTAAGGATGGTGGTTCAAATGCTGACGTTACCGATCGCATTAATAAAGCTCGAGTAGCCTTCTTTTCCTTATCTAAAATTTGGCGAAGAAATAATATTTCTCGGAAAACCAAAATCCGCATTTTTAACTGCAGTGTGAAGTCAGTATTACTTTACGGCTGCACCACATGGAGCTTAACGCAAGCTACCACTAGAAAAATTCAAACTTTCATCAACAAATGTCTAAGACAGATCTTTAACATCCACTGGCCAGATCGTATTTCAAATGAAGCTCTGCTCCAAAGAGCAAACTCCTTGCCAGCACACATTGATATTCGTAAACGGAAGTGGACGTGGATAGGCCACATATTGCGAAGACCACAAACAGAAATTGCAAGAACAGCCCTCGACTGGAACCCCCAAGGACAACGCCGCCAAGGTAGGCCCCGTAACACCTGGGTTCGTTGCCTTAAACAAGAATGTTTACTTGCTCGAGTATCCTGGAATCAAACAAAAACAATTGCCAGAGATAGAATCAGATGGAGAAAATTTGTTGACGCCCTATGTTCACACTGAACTTTATTTAAGTATTTATGGTGTTCAGAAATGTAATTCTATTTATATTTAGATAAATAAAGGACATATATATATATACCCTACTACTCCTAAACAGGTACGCAGCTTCATGGGAACCACCGGTTGGTACCGGCGGTTCATACATGACTACGCCACCATCACCGCACCTATTTGCGAAACCTTGAAAAAGGGTAAGAAGTTTGAATTTTCGGACCAGGCCAAAAATGCTTTTGACCATTTGAAAACACGTTTGATATCCTCTCCAGTCCTGACAAATCCCAATTTTGAGAAATGTTTCTTTGTACAATGCGATGCATCCGATGTAGGATTAGGCGCGGTCCTTTTTCAGGAAGGTGACGAAGGGGGTGAACACCCAATAGCCTATTTTTCTAAAAAGCTAACAGCGGCACAGAAAAACTACTCAGTGACTGAGCGTGAGTGCTTAGCTGTGGTTTCTGCAATTAAACGTTTCCGCCCTATATTGAATTAATGAACTTTATAGTTATCACCGATCATTGGAGCCTTAAGTGGCTAATGTCACAGAAGGACTTAAGTAGGCGTTTAGCGCGGTGGAGTCTGCAACTCCAAGGGTTTAGCTTCGAGATTCGTCATAGGAAGGGAACTCAAAATGTCGTACCGGACACCTTGTCGCGTTACGCTCTGGAGAGTATAGATTGTCGTCCGTTTGTGGATTTGTCTTCGAAAGAATTTCAATCAGAGGATTATCTAGAATTAATAAAAACGGTTGAAAAAGAAGGATCATGCCTACCAGATATCCGAGTTATTGATAAGTTTGTATACAAACGCAGCAATTTTTACAGTGGCCACGTGTCACACGAAGACCACGCATGGAAACTATGGATACCGGCAGCGTTAACCGAAAATTTCAATTTCAATTTATTTATTCAGTCTATGGATACATAAATCCTTACAGACTATGATATAACAATTTTATAATAATCTTAATATTTACATTATTTATTTAAATACCTAAATCCATCATTATGGAATATAATTGTTGTTTAAAGCTAGTTTTTGATGTCCAAAACTCAATTTGTTGCTTTAAAGTAATTAGCTGTTTATTATTAATCTCATTCATTTGAATAAAAGTACGGGTTAAAATGCTATTAAGCCCATAATTGGTACGATGTAGTGGTACATCAAAAATAGAATTAAACCTTAATATTCTTGGTGGAACATGAAAATTAATACGGGAAAGCAACTCAGAACAATCAATACCACCACTTATAATATCAAAAACGAATAAAGCAGATTGCAGTAACCTACGAAATTCAAGGGTTTCTAAACCTATTAGTAGACCTCTAGATTTATAAGAGGGTATAGGATCAGTAAACCTAAACGACGAGGTTGCAAATTTGACAAATTTCCTTTGCACCCTTTCAATACGAGCAATATGAGTACCACAATGAGGAGCCCATATTATGGCAGCATACTCCAGTTTTGATCTGACAAAGGCAGTATAAATTAGCTTTAATGTAGTTGGATCGGAAAAGTTAGCACAATTTCTTTTTAGGAAAGCTAACATAGAGTAAGCTTTTGGAACAATATAGTCCACATGAAGCCCAAACGACAACTTTGAGTCAAAAACAACACTTAGATCAAGAGTTGAATCCACAGATTCCAAATTATAATCACCAATATAAAAAGTAGCTTGAATTGGATTTAATGCCCTAAAAAATTACATATGGAGGCATTTACTAAGATTTAAATAAAGCCTATTTAAATTGCACCATACAAGAAGATTATTTAAATCCGCTTGTAAATCAAAAACATCAAGAAATGTGGAAATTTTATAAAATACTTTTAAATCATCGGCATATAAAAGAAATTTGGTTTTATTAAAACACGACGAAATGTCATTAATAAATAAATTAAAAAGAAGTGGCCCCAGGATACTACCTTGAGGTACTCCTGAAGTCTGAATATAAGGTTCTGAAAAATTGTTTTCAATGTTAACCTTACAAATTCTATTGGATAAATATGATTTTATCCAATTTAAAAAATTAGAATGAAAGCCCATTTGACGGAGCTTAGCAAGAAGAATAAAGTGATCCACTTTATCAAAGGCTTTCGAAAAATCTGTGTATACTGTTTCAACTTGACTACCCTGTTCTAAGGCTGATAAAACTGATAAATTTGTCGTTGTAGATCTACCCGAAAAAAATCCATGTTGATTAGGGCAAATCCATGATTTAGTTATAAAAAGAGCCTATTATAGACAACACCTTCCTTTAAAGACAAATTAAAAATATATGTCAAGGCAAAAGTTACGGAGGATGCACACTTTTTAAGTTTTGAGCCTTCAAATGACTACCATTTGAAGGCTCAAAATTGGATTTAAATTAGTCTGCAAACATATTTACAGACTCATCACACGATCGAGAAACTCTATCAGCATATTTAACAGTAGAGGGTATATCAGATACTTGTTTCAAAGACTTTATAAAAGTCCGAAAAGATTTAGGATTACTTTTAATCTCATCCTCCTTTTGAAGAAGATATTGTCTATACAGAAACTTATTTAAACAATTAAACTCACGTTGATAATGAATAAATTTAGTTTGAGAATCAGCTGATCCAGACTCCCTAAACCGTTTATCAAATTTATTACGAAGATTTTTAAGTTTTTTGAGACCACTAATGTACCACGGCAACTTGTAAGGCTTTGGTCTTTTAAGCGGAATATTTTCCCTGCAAATATTCAAGGTTTTATCCAAAAACTCAGAATAACAATTTGATGCTACATGCCCGGAAAAAATCTCAAGCCAATTAATTTGATTAAAAATTGAGTTTAGTGCATCAAAATTATAATAATTAAAATTTAAACAATGTAAAGATTCATGGCATTTAAAAAAGTTATATGAATCAATTTCAACAACTAAAGGCATATGATGAATATCAGAACGTGATATTGGCAGTAAACACTCGTATAAATTAAATTTACAATCATGAGGAACAAAAATTAGATCTAAAAATCTGTTTAATTGATTAGCAATATGATTAATTTGAATTAAATTTAAACTAAACAAGCTATCAATAACCTCAATTTCATGAAATTTATTAACATTTGAAGGTAATAAAAAAGCATTATCATATAGTTGAGACCAAAAAACATCGGTGAGGTTAAAATCACCCATTACACAAAAACGAGAGTTTACTGTCAAGTTCTCATTTACTGTTAAAATATTAGAAACATGTTTAGAATATAATGAATCCGGACTACGCGGCGGAATGTAAGAGACACATAAATATAATGTAATATTAAAGCCAGATATTGATACAATAAGTTGATCAAGCAAACCTTTATCGTCATCAATAGCAATTAAAGAAGACTTATAATGACTTCTTACAGCAACTAAAACACCACCACCCTTTAAAAGTCCAGTACGTTCAGCAATTCTATCCTTACGATATATATTATACAGGTTAGTATCGAAATATTCACCATCACAGAAATCTGCATTCAACCAAGACTATGACATCATATTGACATTGAGAAGAAAAATCATATAAAATTTTAGATTTTGTACGCATACCAGATAAATTCTGATAATAAATTTGAAAGCCAGACTTAACAGAGTCTATGATTCCACTGCTGGGGCTGGTTTTCTTCGAAAATTTACAAAAGGACGAACCTTAATATTTGCTGGCCAAAGATCAGGCTTTAATAGTTCATTATACAATCTGGGAGATACACCAAGCTTAAAGTTGACTCGTTTTAATACATTTAGATCAATATCTTTTTTGACCAATAAATAGCAATCAATAAGTTCTTTATTGATACCAGCGTTTTTTTCAGCATAGCTTTTAATTTGATCAGTTGTTACTGTTGGCTTGAATGATGAAAGATGCACCCATTTCTTTTGGACAACAACATCTAGATCTTCTGATGAGTTTACCCCCATTACCACAGGCCCCTTTCTTCGTCTACGCCTCTGTACATCAACCCAATCATATGTTATATGTGATTGTTGTGTGTCGTCATCAAGCATATTGGCATTATTCATTTGTACATCATACTCAGTAGGTAATAAAGAAACAGACGAAGCAGCAGACAAAAAAGGTTGACTGTTTGATATAGCAGTAGCAGCACGCGCACTTGTAGTAGGCTCAGCAACAACAACACTAGTGGCACCAATTGCATTAGCATTATCAATGTTGTTTCTTACTTTTTGTTGATTTTTTGCTTTATTTTGATGTTTAGCTTTTTGTTGGTTTTTTGGCGGTTTTAAATTTTGTTTATTTTTTGTGAGATCACGTAGACCAATATTAACAGAGTTCTTTTTGATTCTTTAAGCTCTCTTACTTCATTTGACAAAGAAGAGATATGTAAAAGTAAACTGGATGAAACATGCAAACAAGCATTGCAATTATAGACAACGTTTTTATTTTTAATAAATTCTTCACTAAATTTTTCATTTAAATTTGCACAAATTAAATGATATCTAGCTCTACAAACATGGCAGACAATAAAGTTTGTTTTTGCCGAATTAAAACACTTTGCACAAAGATGTTTTGGCACCGTATCCATTATAACACGTCTTAATAGTTTAACGATCAGGCGTAGACTGAAAATATAATTAAAAACGCGCAAAAACCGCCAAATTTTGCACATGGCGGAATCGGTAAAACCATTAGAAGAGTCCGCGAATATATGTATTGGCCTCACATGAGTTTACAGATAAGACATTTTATTAATAAATGCGAAACTTGCAAAGAATCGAAACCGGCTAATGTAGTATTAAAACCACCGATGGGTAGGGAGGTCGAAGTAGTAAGACCTTTCCAAAGAATTCATATTGATTTCCTCGGTCCATACGTGCGTTCGAAACGCGGTAATTGCTATATTTTTATAGTTTTAGACTATTTTTCGAAATTTGTGTTATTGAAAGCCATGACTAAGGCGACCGCGAAAAATGTTATCGACTTTTTAATGCTCGAAGTCTTCTATAAATTCGGGTGTCCCGAGACCTTAGTGTCTGACAACGGTGTACAATTTATAAGTAAGGAATTTAACGATTTAATGAATAGTTTCGGTATAGACCATTTACGTACTGGTAATTATGCTCCTCAAGCCAACGCTTCTGAGCGTGTAAACCAGTCCATATTACCCGCGATTCGTTCTTATTTGGATACAGATCACCAAGAGTGGGATCTACATTTGTGTGAAATCGAGTGCGCGTTGCGGTTGGCCGTTCACACCGCGATAGGAATGACGCCATATTTCGCTCTGTTTGGGGTAAATATGGTGACTCACGCTTCAACGTATAAATTGGCGCGACAATTGAGTCTGGTTGATGATTCTGAAACGCGGTTCGTAAACCGGCACGAATTCTTGGAAGTCGTTCGGGACAATATCCGAAATAATTTGCATAAGGCTTACGAAACCAACGCGAAGAAATACAACGTCAGATGCCGCGCAACTAAATTTAAAGTCGGCCAGGAAGTCTTTAGGCGTAATTTCCAGATTTCCGATTTTGCAAAGCAAATTTCAGCGAAGCTTTGCCGAAAATTTATTAAATGTCGTATAGCCAAAGTGGTAGGAAATTGCTTGTACGAAATCGAGACTTTACAAGGGAAATCTATTGTCATATTTCATGCTAAAGACTTAAAGGCGTAGACAGTATTGTCAAATGGACAGTTTTTTTGATTTTTGAAGTAATGGACCGATTCCCAGATTTTTGGAATATTAAACAGAGAAAAGGGAAACAGATAAATGCGAATACAAATTACGACAAACAATGTTATTAACGAAATTAACGTTATTTCCAACTCCCTCAGGTGGTGTTAAAGAATCGTAACTTGAACCGTTTATAAGGCTCCTCTGTCCCAGAACTAGTTATATAACGACTCCTGGAACGAGAGCGATTTATTCTTGTTTGAAGGTAAAAAAAAAAAAAAACCTGTAGCGTATAAAAAGAAAACTCCATACAAAATTGAAGGGGTTGTACATAAGTGGTTTTGCAATCTATTATTTGAATTTAACTGGGTTTGCGCTCTTAGATTTATTTTTAAATTTGTACTAGCTTGAAAAAGAAAAAGATTTTTTTTCAAAATATTAGATTTTTGGTTTTGGAAATTGGCAGATTTTTTTTAGGAAAGAGAATGGAAACACTGGCCGTCGACCAGGCGTTCATTTAACCCTTTATAATATTAGCAAATGTGATTTGCTAATATGATAAAGAAATCTCCACCCAAGTAAGGGGGTGTGTAGTGTTCCACTTTGTTTTTACTCTTTACTTGCAAATTTAATAAAACGCTTAGATTAGATTATATGGCACTATGCACCGCGACCAACTTAGGTCTTTTGTGCTGCCTAAAGTTACCCTAAAGATTCAAGCTACCTATAAAGCCAATAATCCTATTAGGCAAAATCTTCATAATGTCCGAAGGGGAGACAAAGCGATCGCCAAGAAACTTGGCACGCCTTTCACAAAGCCTCGGACATTCGCAAAGAACATGCTCCGATGTCTCAGCTACCAGTTCGCAAAACCTACACTCATCCGTGTCCGAAAGACCCCTTTTGCGCAGGTGGTATCTGAGATTGCAGTGTCCAGTCAGGTAAGACACCAGGGTACTCAAGTCACCCCTCCCGAGGGACAAGAGTCTCCTCGATCCTGCACTGGAAAAAGAGATTAATATCTTAGCCTGTCGTTGGCCAAGAGAGTTTTCCCAATAGAGAGAGAATTCTGATTCTCTCCACGACCCGAGCTTCTCCCTAACATACCCAAAGGTATACCACAGAATGGTTCAGGGCCAATAAAGGGCCTTCGGGCCCCGCAATTAGCAAGACAATCTTCCCTCTCGTTGCCCTCATGCCCCTCGTGACTAGGAACCAACCCTAAGGTAAGCGAGTTGCGCCCGCCAAGTCGGTTAAGAGCCAGAATGCATTCCATGACCAGACCAGATGACACCTCATAGGACATTAAAGCCCTTAATGCCGCCTGACTGTCAGAAAGAATGTAGATGCGAGATCTAATAGTGCCCCTTCGTAGACACTCCTCCGCGCAGACACAGATAGCAAAAATCTCTGCCTGAAAAATGGAGGGGTATCTACCCATGGGTAAGGCCCGTTAGAAACCTGGTCCATAGACACCGGCACCAGTGTCACCATTCGCATGCTTTGAGCCATCTGTGAACCATATCTGAGAACCCCGCTCTGGCTCCCAGGATCTGTTGGTCCACAGGGCCCTGTCGAACAGCATCACTTTAAAGTTCCTATCAAAGATGTACTCCGGTGACCTCCTATCCGTAACCTTTGTAATCGGGTCATCAATTAGGATTCTAGAGATCCTCATGTGACCCCTTAGATCACCTCCCCTCATGTCACCGAATTCTCTAAGTCTGGAGGATCCTATGCAGGCAGCCTCCATTACAGAAATATGCAATGGTGGTATCCCCAGCATAAACCCCATGGCATCCGTCGGGCAGGTTCCGCCTGCCCCCGTTATGCCAATACACATAAGACGGTAGATCCTCTTGAGAGCATCCCTTGCCCCTACCTGTTCAACCTTTGGCCACCATGCCAGGGCAGCATAGGTGATCATAGGTTTAACAATGGTGTTAAACGACCAGTAGACCATCTGCGGCCTTAGACCCCATGCCTTACCAAAAAGCCTTTGGCAGGCATAATATGCCCTTGTGGCCTTCTTGGAGACATAGCCAAGATGTTCATTACAGGTAAGGGATCTGTCAAGAGTCACGCCGAGGTACTTAACACTACTGGAAAAGCCCACCTTGGCCCCATCAAGGACAGGCATTGTCAGGTTAAGTTTCCTCCTATAATAAAACGCTTGGCAAGGCGTAAATTGTTGATCTGGCAATGATCTACCAAAATGTGCATTTTAAGAATGCAACACTGCAAATTGGCAGCGATGGCCAAAACAGCGAAGTTGGCTGCAAGTGTCAATTTGTCAAATCTAATTGCAAATGGCTGTGTAACTTTCTTTTCCGGTGAACCTTCAAGGAAGACAACACGTCATTTTTAACACCACTTCATCTTGTGGTGGATGCACATAGACCAAAGTAAAAAGTAAAACTAAATAAAACCGTGAAGAAGACTCGCCTCATCCTGCAGCAACAGCAAAAATCAACAAAAATTTTTCACCAAAACCTGGTAGCAGAAGATTCAGCTAAATCATCAGAGCAACATCGTTAAAAGGAAAAGAAATACCGCCAGAACATCAGCAGCTTGGTTTTAGCGAAAAAAAAGGTAAACTTCGTGCCCATAAGTTGTGTTTGCGGTGACAATGTCAGCAAACATTTAACAACCCACCGACGTCGTATGAAAAAAGGGGGTTGCAGCATCAAGTGTCAACCAAAACCTGCAAAAATATAAAAGGAAAATACCCACAACATTTTTGCCATAGCCAACGAACGCGAATAAGCAAAATTGGAATCATCGCTGACAGCAAAATAAAAGTCACAAGACTGGATTTATATGTAGCAGCCACAACAACAACAATTGTTGGATCGAGGGGTGGTTTAGTATCGTCAACAAACAAACCAACAGAAGATATAGAGAGACAATTGTTGTGAATCAAAAAAGCCAGATAAGTACAGAAATGTATAGTAGTTTGGTGGACCGTTGGTCGTATAACATTATTATTACTTTTTATAAGTATCTTAAGTGAAACTCATTAACTAATTAACTTCTAAGTGTTAATCTGTTAAGTTTTTTTTTGAGCCTTTGGCATGAATAATAGTGTGACGTTTATGAATCCAGGGACGAAAATGTTGTTTTCACCGGTCGTCTAGTTGGTAGCGTAAAAGGTCGTATGAGTTAAATTAAAGCTAATTTTTAGTGTTTTCTATAGATCGTAGGTTAATTTTCTGGAAGGTCGTACAAATTATTTTTTACAGAAAGGTTGTACAAATAGTTTGTACAGAGAATATATAAAGTTTGGAAACGAAATATTTAAAGGCTGTACTAAAAGCTTGTACATAAATTATTAAAAGTTTGTACATAAATTACTTAAAGTGGGTACACAAAATATTTTGATTTTGTACATAGAGGTTGTACATAAATTTTGTACCCGAAATATTTAAAGGCCGTATATAAAGTTTGTATATAAAATATTTAACGTTTGGACATAAAAGAGGTACCTAACGTTCGGACACAAATTATATAAGGTTTGTACGTAAAGTTATTATTTTTAATGAAAGTTGTCGCTATTAACGAGCCAAAATTTATCGTATAAGGGTAGGTTTTCTTACCATATTTGTACAACTCTTAATCTCCCACGAGGAATAATCGGTTAGTTTTTCTATGTACCGTGGTACAATAACATTATTGTTTTTGTGAATCTTCCGAGATTTCATATTGATTTTGTGACGACGTTTTGAAAACCATTTTTAAACCCTGAGGATTCGTAAATGTTTAGTTACTGGTGCAGCACTTTATTCGGCAAAATTTTAAATATTTTTTTTATTCTTGTTTTTTTTTTGCAAAATAATTATTAATTCTTGTTTAACCTTTGTATGGCATATAATTAAAGTGAAGAATTAAGATTTTTCTGAATTAGCTAAAATTACAATTCGCAACAAATACTAGTGCTAATAGTAACAACGGAGAAATTTTTATTAACTGAACGTCTATCGTCTCTGTAAGGTTGTTTTAAGAGCCTATTGTTTTGTTTGACTTGAGGCCAAACGCTATTTTTGTCAATTTATCATAAATAATTTTGTGATTAGACTCGCGGGTGCTAGTAAGCTAGTTATGAATTGTAAATTTGTTGGTAACATCTTAAGTTTATTGTAAACATCCAACCGATTTTTGGTTAAGTATGTCGCCATCGTTTAACTAAAATCTGAGCGTTAATGTTTTTCTTAATATATTTAAGAAATTCATACATATCTATATCTCGTTATTCTTTTATACGTTTATACTTTTAGATTTATAAATTATAGATTGGAAATTATATATTGTATTCTTCTTCTTTTTTGTATTCTTCTTTTTCTTTATTCAATCAAAATAATTAAAATAAATAAAGATATAAAGTTCATAACAATGACTATTAAGTCGTCTGTTATACTTAATTTTAACAAATATGTGTATTTACAATAATTAATAATTAATAATTAAATTCATCTATTATTATTTTTCTGTATTTTAATGCGCTATTTACATAAAAATAAAGCCTCTTCCATCCATTTTCTCTTTCTCCATTTAAAATATCTATCAATTCACACTCGTTTAAATAATTTTTTCCTAAATGCCTGATTCGAAATTCCTTGAGTATAGGACATTTTGCCATAAAATGAATAAGATTTTCATCTTCTCTCATATTACATAGACTGCACATTTTATTTTCAATGTTATCAAACTTATTAGCGTTTAATGGTAGCATATCACATCTGGTTTTCATAATTGTTCTTATTTGGTTTAAATTTATTTCGTTTTCAATGTAGCTTGTACCTTTACTATGGTCTAAATATTTGTAAAATCGGTTTCTACTTCTCAAAGCTAACTCACGCATTTCTGTTAAATTTCTTGATTTAAGTTGTTGTAGCAATGCTGTTCCTTGACTGCGCCATTCATCTGATGATATATCGTTTGAAAAATTTATATTAAGTTCTCTTCCCAATTCGTTCATTTGATTTGCCCAGAAAATATTATTTCTCAGTATCATTACGGATAGTTTTGTGAAATTATATATCGCCAACATAAGTCTTAAGATTAAGAGTTATATATTAGTATTTTTTTTTTCTTCGGAATTTTAGTTCGAACGTCAATATTAAATATTATTGATTTACACTGACCCCAAAATAGCGCTATTTAGGTAAAGGTTTTTTTTGCGTTTTAATGGACGTTTTAGTCCATGCTTATTTTGAGCTAAGATTTCGACCATATAATAATTTAAATCCCTAGCTTTAATTTAAGTTTAAATAGTTTTAGCGATAAACTTAAGTTATGGAATAATACATTTAAGAAAATTTTAGAAAAGAAAAATCAAATATATGAGTTTTTCATTGAATTTTAAATTGAAATTTTTCATTCTGTTCTAATGAAGATGGCTGAATAGGAAGATGAAGGACAGGTAGGTATTTGACAGATGAAGAAGGCGTTAGGGCTAATCGTAATTTTGAGGTTCATCGGTTACCATGGCATGGTATCGTTTCGGTACTGTGGGAGGGCCTCCTCAGGTTTTTAACACCTAAGCCTAACTTTGATGATTTAATTTGCACATTTGGAACCCCCACAACTTTTTATGATCCGGTTTGGATTTTTTTTAGCACTGGTACAGTATAGCTGTGTCCATGTCCGCTTCCTGCAACGAACACCCGCCCAAGCCCGACGAGCATTAGCCGAGCACCCATTGTCAGTTACCAGTGTGTCAGGAATCGGAGGTGGCAACACTCTTAGGAGTGGGACATGACAAAATACATAAAACCCCTTCATTAACATTCGGGTATCAAGTTTGGTTAATAAATGTGGATCATTCACAAGTAAATTCGATTTGTTCTCAGTTTTTACTATATTTCACCATTTTTGAACAATTTCGCAATCGCTCAAAGCATTTTGGTGCAAAAGACAAATCTGAAGAAAAAAAGAAAGTGCGGTTCATGGCAAAAAGACGAAATGTGCCTAAAATTTATACAGAATAGCGAAAAAGGACAATCTATGAGTTCATCTTTTAGTATAATATGTAAATACAAAGTCAAAAAATACAAACGGACCACCGCTGGCACGGCTCCTTAGCAAGTGGTACAAGTACTGGCAACAACTGCTCTCCCAATTCCAAAATGATAACATCATTGGACAAAAGGACCGTATGATCAAAAAGTGTCGGACAAGCACTGGGAAAACAAAATTTCCAATGTAGGGAAAATATTGGTAAAACCATGAAAGGTGGTCTAAAAATTTTTTTTACAAAATAATTGTTGAAGAAAGTTCATCTATAATGTTTTTTTTTTTTTGTATTGAAATTATTGTTAAACAAATACTGTCAAAACGCTTTTTGGAAACGCTGGTAAAGCGCCTTAAACAAGTGTTCTGAAAGTAATTTATTTACAATTCCTCGGTTAACCAGTGGTATGCCAGTGCTTGATTTTTTTGTACCACTGGCAGTTTCTGACTGGGTAGAATAAAAAATCATGTTAACCAAAATTCACCCAAAAGAGTTTGTATTTGCGAAATTTATTTCAACAAACACTCTCATTGGTGTCAATGTCCACAAAATATTTTCAATTTTATTTTAAAATTCATACAAATATGGAAAACTAATTTTTTGATCACCCACGAAGAAAAAAACTGGGGGAATATTATCGAAGTGCTTAGTAATTATACAACTACATAAGTTTCAAGTTAGTTTTACAAAGTTCAAGTAAAATATTTTTTAAAAAATTTTGTAAAATATATACAAGCCTATCAAAAAATGTCTTAAAAAATTCATATATTTTACAAGAAAATTGTAGACTAACTAAAACTAAAACTTATGTAGTTGTATAATTACTAAGCACTTCGATAATATTCCCCCAGTTTTTTCTGTGCCTATTTCATGGTTTTATCAACATTTTACCAACATTGAAAATTTAGTTTCCCCAAGGCTTGTCCGACACTTTGTGAACAGACGGACCTTATGTCTAATGTTGTTATCATTTTGGGATTAGGAAAGCACTTGTGCCACTTAACAAGTTTTACAAGAGCTGGCAACAAGTGATTCCCCAACCCCAAAATGATAACATCATTGGACAAAAGCACATCACAACTTCTAACGCTGGCAAAATGAAATATGTGGTCTAAAAATAGATTTTTAAAAATAAAAAAAGTTCATATACTATATTGTTGGGCCCGCCAGAATTTGAATTCTGACCGCCAAATTAGCAGCAGCTCTAGCTAATGAGCTAACGAGGCATATAATACTTGATAGTTTAAAACGTAAGTAAATGATAACTGGGGGAAAAATGTATATAACGATAACGATAGTGGAAAAAATGTATATAGAAAAATTACTAAAAAGTATACAAAGTCGCAAAAAAAAACTCGGAACCTTCTACAAACTACAAAGCATAAAATTTTCTATAAAATAAATGCTTTACCAGTGGTTAGACTTTTGAGCCGTTGGCAATTTCTTACTCGATAGCACTGGGGAAACATTTTTTACCAACGTTGGCATAGTGGTCTCTGCCAATTCTTTGCAAATTTTTTTTTTTGTAGACCACCGAAAATATTGCAGAACATGTACTGGCACAAAGCTTTTTGGAAACGATGGTAAAGCGTCTAAAATAAGAGTTCTGCCAGTAATTTATTTACAATTCCTCGGTTAAACAGTGGTATGTCAGTGCTTGATTTTCGTACCATTGGCAGTTCCTGACTGGGTGGTTGACATTATTAGATATGGGGTTATATAACCCATTACTTGGTTTGTTCCTGGGGAGCAGATATGCAGGCCGTGTCAAAATAACGGTGGCTAAAGCCAAAAAATATCTGCGTCGGCGACTTGACCGGCTTGAGCCGCAAGGTTTTTCAGATCGGCGACTCCTTGTACTAACCAATTTATTTTATTAAAAAATTATACTTAAGAATTTTTTTATTTGCTTCTTTGGTCTGTTTTTATATGACAGACGGTTTAGCCGCCACAAGCCGATAAGGTCGGCAGCTTAAACAATATGTTCGATTTTTCTTAAGTCGGCAAAGCTTCAAAAATATTCAAAAAATGACTAACAATTGAAGTAAAAAATTAACCACATGTTAGTAAAAGTCGACAAAGCTATTTAGCCAAAATTACACAGAAATTATAATAAAAGTAAAATTACTTACCGATTGAATAACTGTCGGTAGCAAATTGGGATGAGTAGCCGCTAAAGAAACCGGTTCTTCCTGAGGCATTTGTAGGCGCACAGCATTTTCAATATCTGTTATTAAGAAAAAATAATTCAAACGTTACAAAAATTTTTATTAGTTTCATGAGTTTTGTCTTACTTTCATTGTGTATATAAACTGGTTGCTGTGGTTGGTTGGCTATTTGCAGTTGGGGCTGTTGTGTATGGATTGGATTAATCATATGTTGCTGTTGTTGTTGTGGGTGAGATGTAGGCTGCATCATGTAAGATGTGGAATTTTGTGTTAAAGCCTGAGTAACTAAAGGACGAAGGGCTTGTGAAAGTTGCGCTTGGGGATTTTGTGGTTGAGTTGCAATTTTTTGTTGTACATTTTGCAAGTTATGTTGTTGTGTAGATGTATGCTGAGTGGTAGTAACGTGCTGTTGTAGTTGTTGTGATGATAGTATTGTTGGGTGTTGAGGTTGTTGCTGTACATTTTGTTTTTGACTATCAGGCTGCTGATGCAGCTGCGTTTGCTGCTGTTGTTGTTGGTTTGGTGATATTGTAAGATTTTGTGTTAACGGTTGTTGCTGTTGCATATGGACATTTGGCAACAAAATTTGTGCACTCGATGGTAATTTTTGTTGTAAAATTGTGGTTGGATTTACTTGTTGTTGCAAGAGTTGCTGTTGTAGCTGCATAACATTAGTTGGAGGAGGGGGATTATACAAAACTGCTGGTTGAGGCTGCTGCTGTGGTGGTTGTTGCAAATTTAATACTGTAGGCTGCAGTTGCGTGTTAAGAGGCATGAGAACTGATGCTACAACAGTTGAAGTTGGCTGTTGGTGTTGCAACTGTTGTTGCTGACAATTTAATTGAGAAGCTACTAAGTGTTCCGGGGGTGTATAAATTAAATTGTTCTTGTCGTTGGTAGTGCCGGAATTATCTACAGCTGACATTTCTATGGTATTATTAGATGTCGGTGGTGTAATGCCATCAGATGTTGCACTCTTATTCGCCAAGTTTTCATTTGCTTTGTTTTGCTCTTGTACACGACTTACGCAAAAACGTGATATTTTTCGGATATTACGTTTTTCTTCTCCTGGTTGCTGGGCATTTGATGTCATTGGTTGTTTACTCTAAAGGAATGGTGAGGGGTGGTGTTGGCGTGGAAGAAACGAAAACAGAATAACAATTATGACAAATTATTATAAGATAATTTATACAGCCCTCCACCAGTGCTTTTATTTGTAGCTAAATAAATTTAACGTGTCAGACAAATATACAGTCAAAGCCTGGTATAAGAAACAGGGCTATTGTATGGCTTACCTCTCTTTGTTTTATTTCTTTGTTAAAAAAAATTATAAATATATATTTAAGTTTAAACAAATATGTTTCAATCAAACATCTGTTAAACTATCAAACATGTTGCATCAGCATATTTTCCCTTTTATCAAAATAAGAAAAAAGGTAGCAACGATTCTCTTAACTTGCTATCAAACGTGCTGATCGCATCCGTTGATGTAGTAATATTTAAGAGCGAAATTAATATGCGAAGGGATAATTCAACCTCCCTGTAAGGAATACTTGATATAACGAAAACACGATATAACGATCGAACAAATTGTTTGCATAAAATATATGTAAAAATGTAAAAAAAATCGTAAAGGGCTAATAAATTTAGAAGTAGAAATAACAACGTAACGTAGAATTCTTGTAATGAATAAAAAAAAAGTATAAAAATAGTTTTGTAATCTTTTTCTTGTACATAGAATTAAATGTCAAGTATGGAGGCAGAAAATTTATGTTTCAAACAGAATTTTTCTGTGATTTTACTTGACAAATGTTCAGACAAAATACAGAAACATTTTCTTTACTTTATTAATTTAATAGTCTACACTCGGACAAGTTTTACAGTTACTATCAAAGACCTACATGAATGTCGTGTGAAACATTTGCAAAACATTTTTTTGCTCCTATAATAAAAAATCTATTACATTTTGAAAACATCGAACAAATTATAGTTATCTATGAAAAAAGTTTGCATTTTTTTTATAGCAAAATAGCCTATTTTTTCCTACTTTTAGTATATTACATGACGGTTGTGTGTGTAGTAATCAGTAGTAGTTGTTATTAACTGTAATTGGTTGGTTTTCTATGAAATAATACAAACGAATTATTTTCAGTTATTTAAAAGAAAACTGAAGATAACTTCTGTAATTTTTAATAGTTGCTTGAAGCAGTTATTTTAGTAAACAACTACCAAAACAGAAATTTTGCAGTAAACAGTTAATTTTTGTTAGTTATTTAAAAATAGAAGATTATATCGAGCTTTTAAAAATTCTTCTTTAGTTTATATTTGTTTTTATTTTTAGAGTTTTTCCGAGTTTGCAAATACATATAGCTTTATATATAATTCCATACATATTTTGGTATAGTTCAATATCAAAATAAGTTATCTGCAAGTTAAGACTTTATTACATATGGCTTCACATATAACCATATTAATTTTATAACGAAATAATTTTCAAGTGATTTCCTTAATATAAATTTCAATAAAAAAATGCTTATATTTTATAAGACAAAACCACTTTAATATATATTTTTGAAACACAAAATTTTTTCTTGATAATTTCTAAAGATTTTGTTGTTTTATTTAAAGAAAATTTGGGTCTTTAAAATTGTTGGTTTCTAAAAATTTTAATGTTAACTTTAATACTTTTAAGCAGTCAAAAATTATGGTATTTAGAAAAGGTGGAAAATTGTCACGAAAGGAAAAATGGTATTTTAATGGAGAAGAAATACAAATAGTTTCCGAGTATTGTTACCTAGGCGTCACACTGTCTCCCACAATGATTTTTAGAAAACATGTGGAAAATAGAACCATTACAGCGAAAAATAGCATAAATATTACTTGGAACAACTTTCTCAATAAATCTAATATATCGCTAAGATCTAAATGGAAACTCTTTTTGGCAGTCAGTAGAGCTGTTCAAAGTTATGGGGCTCAAGTATGGGGATTTTCACTTTTTGAAGAGGTTGATAAGCTGCAGCTGTTTTTTATAAAGAAAATTTTGAAACTACCCAGCTTTACACCAACCTATATACTTATGCTAGAAACTGGGATGGAAAACGGGCATCTGTACACACTAGACCTACACTTAAGGTAAATTTCTAGGACTAAGTTTGAATACAACCAACATAGACTTCCAAATCAGTTCACTAAACTCCTAGAACAGCAGCAACTACTTTGGGTTAAGGATCTGAACAGAATAAGTGCAGATTACGGACTGTCATGGGCACAGAATCTTAACAAAACACAATGGAACTCAAATCGTGTAAATTTACTGAATTCGTTAAGAACTAAATATAAGCAAAATGAGCTGGCACAAGTAGACCAAACAAGCAGAATTTTTAGAAAACTTAATCCACTTGCAGGTGTCAAATATATGACCGATAACACAAAGATTGAAGATATAACATGGGTATTTAAGGCAAGAAGTGATATGATAAAGCTAAATGGTAATAATTTTAATAACAATACTTCAATTTTATGCTCACTTTGTAATTTAAGAGAAAAAGAAGACATAGAACATTTTATGGGTCGTTGTTACGCTTTAAGGGAATTTAGAGCTTCAAATTTTGGAAAAACTGTACTAAGTGAAGAGGAAATAATAAATTTATTAGATGGTAAAACACACTCTTGGAAGTTATTGGCAAATTATATCAAAACATGTGTAATATATCGAAATTATTTAATAGCTGAATTTAATGTATAAAAATTAATCTATTCATGTGTAAAGTAATTATCAAATAGTATACCGACTGACGACATAGGGTCAAAGTTGGATTTACAAATTATTCTTAAAATCTTTTATATTAAAATTAAAAAAGTACATATATTGCTAAATTTGAAATGAAAATAAAGAATACTACTACTACTACTACTACTTTTAAGCATAACTTTAAGTCACAAAAAGCATACCCTTCTTTCTATCGGCTAAAATTATAAAAAATCATATATGGGTAATTTTCAAAATTTTTTCATATTGATGAAACTGACTTAATTTTGCAATAACTTTTGTATTTTTTAACTTAGAGCATAGCGGTTTACGGGTTTTTGTTAACGATTAAAAAAACATTCTTTTGGCAAATTTTCAGAACATTTGAGGCAACAGGCTCGTAGTTATGTACGCTCAAAGTTAAAATTTCTTAAAAAATCGTTTGAGTCAGCGTCAAAATTTGTCAGTCTAAAGGGTATATTATTTGCAGCTTATGACGTAGAAGTCTAAATCATGGAATATAAACTCACTACACTTGAAGTAATTTACACTATATGTAAGGAAGGTGTGCCACCAATATGTAAAAAGTTATATGGTGGTAATATTTTGAAACCAAATTTTTTCGATATTTACTTTTTTTGAAATGATTGGCCAGCAAATGCGCGGCCCTTTACGTATCGTATGTTAAGAAAGTGTTTATAAAAGACAACTAAAGTTTGGTGCATGTCGCGATAATGTGCCATTAACACAACCAGAGTTAGGGTTCCACAAACATGAAAAAAAAAACGTGATTTTTTTAAAAAACTGTTATTTTCGCGAGGCACATTCATAGTTTTAGTGTCAGATGGTCCGAATATGGTGTGATCGTAATATTATACCATTTTACACATATGTGCAAAAGGCCGCTCTGAAATGTTGCAGTTTTGTGTTTTTCGCATTTTTCCATAAATTGTGCAAAAACTGATTTTTTAATTAATTTGTTTTTAGCGGAATAAAGCATTAACGTTACCGTTTTTATCCATAAATATTTGTGTCGATAACTATTAAACAATTTAGTGTGCAAAAATTTTGATCAAATGTCATCGTAAGTGAATTACGCGATAATCTTAATTTAAGAGTTTTTGCCTGGGCACACTCAAACCGTTGATGACAATGCTGAAGTAAATAGAGAAATCTTAATAGCTTTAATAGTGTTACCAACAACCAAGAGGCCGCAAAAAAATTTTGAGGAATAAGGCGTATATGGATCTTTCAATATTTTATTGATCTTATTCAGCATCACTTAATAGAATAAATAATTAGTAAAACAAATAAGTGTTCTTTATGTCACATTCTATCAATTTGGTCGTGCTTATTTTAGTTATGCCATCAAAAATTGTTTATCTGCTATAGATTTCGCGAAAATCGCGATTTTCTTAAAAAAAAAAATAATATTTCAAAAGGACATGGAACACTAAGTTGACCAGTTAATAAATCCACTTAAAGATTAAAACGAAGTTTTGCATTTGGTTTTTAGCGAATTAAGTCATAAAACGATACCACTTCGTGGAAATGATTCTAATTCTAGTTTAAAAATTACTCATAAAAAATTTTAAACTGCTATAACTTTTGGTAATTAATTATGGTAAATAGACTCAAATTTTAATCACCTGTGCATAGAAAACATTATGACATGTAACCCTTGTTCTTTGTTTAAAGAAATCATTTTTGACAGTTCACTAAATAATTTTAAAAAGTTTATAAACGTTTCAACTTTTAATCAGGAATATGGTATCTAATAAAGCTATAAAACTGCGGGAAAAGCGAAAAATTGCATCCGAACGTCAAAAGAAAAAAAATGAAATTAAACGAAATTTACGTAAAAGTAAACGTGTTAAGTCAGACAAAGTGATAGTTCGGGATAAACCAACAAAATTGAAAAGACTGCAACAAAAACATCAATTTGTAGATGTTACAAATGAAAATGTTGAGGAACTTTTAATCAAAAAAGTATTAGGAGCTAGTGATTTTGAATGCGAAGAAAGCCAACTTCATGAAAGCCTTTTGGATGAGCACAGCGGTACTGATGTCAGAAATAACATTGAAAATGAAAAGGAACAGCCAGAAATAAGTAACACTATCGATTTTGATGACTCCAATAACGAAGAGGATGATCAACAAACTTTAGAATGTAATACTTGTATATTAAATATTAGTGATGACTGTAAGGAAAAGGATTTGAATTCGTTTATGTCAATGGAAAAACAACTTAAATCCGCTCGAAAAAGAGAACAAGCTTTACGTAGAAAAGTTAAAAACCTTGAAGTGGCCATGGAAGAAAAGAAAAAGGAAGTTCGGTTTTGGAAGCAAAAATATTACAGAGCGATAAAAGCAGAGGAAACAACTCCAGAAAAAAAAGTAAAAAACACAATGCGACAAGGCCATGAGGCAGTCCGCAAACGGCTTATGTTTTGCGAAGTATTGGAAAGTCAATTAACGGAAAATCTTAAGAAAGTTGGCCAGCAGAAAGAAAAAGCTATATTTTCTAAAGTTGTGTCTGGAAGAATCATAAAAAAGCATAAACTCTCACAACGTGTATCAAATTTAGTCAGTCCATATTTGCAAAAGAAGCACTTAAACAGTACTAATCTAAAAGTAAGTAGATCAAACAAACCAAAAACAATTAAAAATGTAATAAAAGAGTTTCTGGAAAAGGATGAAAATTCTTCACTTGCCCCGGGAAAACGTGACTTTATTAAAAAATTTGGAAAGACCATGCGTAAGAGGTATTTGCAAGATACAGTTACAAATTTATACAAAAAGTTTCGTAGTGAAACTAGGTCGAAAATTTCATTAACAACATTTTTCAGATTTAAACCATTTTATATTATTTCTAAAAAAATGACAGCACGCGACACTTGCTTATGCAAACAACACGCTAATTTTAATTTCATGATACAGAAACTATCTAGATTAAAGATTTTTAGTTCAGCTAGCACAACTGCCTTTACAAATTCCGTAACTTGTAATTCAAGCTCAAAAGATTGTATGTACGGTGATTGTCAGATTTGTAAGGATAAACGTATACCTTTGCCAGATAATTATTCTATGTCAACCTTTTATTATCAATGGAGCCAAAAAACGGTAGATAGAATTGGAGCAAAAAATGTAAACTACCACGTAAAAATTACATCTAAGCATATAATCGAATGTAACGTAAAAGAATTGGTTGAGGAGTTGAACTCGAGAACTGCAGTTTATTTAAAACACGTATATGATACTGGCCATCAATATAAGTCTATTGATAACATTAAAATTAATTTGGATTGCAATGAAGCATTATTAGTTATAGATTTTTCAGAAAACTACTATTGCAAATGCGCAACTGAAATTCAAAGTGCTCATTTTGGAGCTTCCAAAAAACAAGTTTCTCTTCATACGGGAGCTTTTTTTTATAAAGACAAAATATCGAACACAATAAAATGTATTTCATTTTGCACAGCGTCAGAATGTTTGCGTCATGACGCTGCTGCTATATGGGCCCATTTGGGTCCTATTTTAAAACTTCTTAAAAGACATGTTCCACATTTAAAGACTCTTCATTTTCAAAGTGATGGCCCATCGACTCAATACAAAAACAAAAACAATTTCTTCCTTTTTGAATATCATTGTCAGCTTCTTAAGTTAAATTTTGCTTCGTGGAATTTCACAACATCTGGCCATGGTAAAAGTGTTGCTGATGGCGTTGGTGGTTCCGTGAAGGGTCTTTGTGATAGAGCAGTGTCTTTTGGAAAAGACGTAACATCTGCTCAAGATATGGTTAATATTATTTCTGCTAATAGCTCAAAAATAAATATGTCTGTAATTAATGAAAACGACATGCAAAACATCGATAAGCTGCTTATAAAAAATTCTCAACAAGCTCCAAATACAAAGAAAGTCCACCAGATTATTTGGACAAACAAAGAGAAAGGATCGCTGTATCTTAATTACTTAAGTTGTCCACAGTGCACTAAAAATCCACCTTGTATTCATTATGGCTTAACTCCAAACAAATATTCAGTTGTTGGAAAAGAAAAGAAAACAAACAAAAATAAATAAATACCTACTCGTTTTTTTGTAATTATGTATTGTTATAGTCGCTTAAACTTTAATAATATAAATAATTTAATTTATGCTAGTTTATACTAAAATCTTTATAAATTTTTTTTTATAAATTTTAATCCAAAATAAATTTAAAAAATAAATATAAAAAAAAAAAATTTAAAGGTATACTTTATTTTTTTTCCAGCTTGTTCCATTCCAGCATACCACATTCTTGAAAATAATTAAAATTCTCGTTTAAAAATGACCCCAAAAAATTTTAAAAACCGCTATAACTTTCGCGGCCCTTGCTCAAATTGATCCACGCTAACGGATTTAAAATTCTTATGTTTAGTATTTCAATTGTACAAAACATCATTGATGTGCTGTCACAAAAAAAAAAATAATTTTATCTCTTTCATACTAAAATTGTTTATAAAAATTATAAAAAATATTATATTCAAACCCCTATATTTTCTAAACCAATTAAGATATTACCTTAAAAAAAACTGCGAAAACTTTAGCATTGTTGGCAAAATGTGACGCATATTTTTGAAATTTTTTTCAATTATAATTTACTATGTTATTTTTAAAAATAGTGTAATTTAGGCATCAAAAAAAACTTTGGATCCCTATATCTCTTTACGCTGAAGAGATAAATCAAAAATTTAAACGCAGTTTTAAAGATGGTAATGATTTCAATACATACCGCCAACAACTTTTGAAATTTACAAGCAATTGTAATTTTGAAAATTTTTTTTAATTTGCATCTTTAAACCGCTATAACTTTCGCGGCCCTTGTCCAAATTGATGCACGCGAGCGGTTTTAAGTTTATTATGCCTACTGCTTCAAGTGCACAAAGTGTCATTAATGTGCCATCAAAAAAAATTTGATTTTTTTTTTTTCATAAAATGAAAGGATTTTGAAAATTACCCATATATTTATATCTAAATTAGATATAATTTAATGTCCCGGATATGGACAAATCTCGGATAAAATTGCATCAAATTATATCTAATTTGATAAAATTAGGTAGATGTAGATGAGCCATTTTTTTAACTAATTTGTATGTGTTTATACATGGGAACTTATCAAATGAAATATAATTATATTAGATTCCATAATAAATTTTTACCCGGGATATTAACTAATCTGTATTAACCCGGTAATAAATATTTAAGCAGAAATTTTCTGTTGATTTAGCTTAAAAATTCTGTTGATTTGGCTAAATTCTTAGCTAATTTACGTAGTATTATCAATGTATTTAATTCAAATTTTTAGCTAAAATTAAGGTCACCAAAATTTAGCAGAATACGATTCTCAACTTCCCAGGTGAAAATGATAATATATGGTAATATATGAACATGCATGATTCCATGTATGAGCATATATTGTTTCATATGTCAGCATGTATGAAGATGTATGCCATGTATGGAAGAATATATGGGTTCAACCATCCAAGCAAAAGGTTTATTTATGGTAATGTATATTATCATGTATTGAAATAAATGCCAAATATTGTTCCATATATAATATTAATTTCATTATGTGATTTCATATGCGATTATCAGGGCAAGTTTTTTTGGCACGAAAAATGTTAAAAATCGCAGGCAAAATAGCACGAAAAAAAAAATAAAAATTGCACAAAAAATGACAAAACAGCTAAACAAAATATGTAAAAAATACAAAGATAAATATTAAAGTTTTATTAAGTTTTGCTTTATTGCATAGTACAATTATGTGCTTTTTCAAGTTATCTTCAATCTTATCCTTAACGCAATCTATAACATCTAAACTTTCCTTTATAGAGAGGGTTTTTGTTTCCAATTTGGTGATACTTAAACAAAGACATTCGAAATTACTTTTTATATAAGCTCAATAAGATTTTATTCCAAGTTTTTGAAATATCAATTTCGCATGAGTCTATACGAAGACTCTGCATCATCGTCACTGAACATATCTAATACGTCACAAATTTCATTGAAATTATTAAAACGATATATTGCAACTTTAATCCAAGTTCCCCATCTGGTTACGCGTGGTGCTAGTGGTTTACTTAAATTCGGATACATTGATTGTAACAAATTTTGGCGATATGAAGCTAAAAAGATATTAAAATTATAAACTGCTTTACAATTTGTAATAAGTGAACTGACATCTTCAAAATTTAGACGTATAAAGTTTGCTACTCTTTAATCTGGCAATTTTAATGCAAAATGGGTAAATAGGGCATTTTAAAGGACAAAATTTAAAAAATATTGCAAGACAGTAGAAAATGGCATTTTATGGCAAATGCTGCAGTTTATGGAACATGCCAAAAACAAACTTGCCCTAGTGATTATATATTAATTATATATCGTTGACTTAGAAAAAATGCCGTTACTGTTCATGAATCATTGACTAAGAAATAAAAAATTATTGTTTCTCAAAGTTGTTAAAAGCTAGATTTTAAAGTCGCAGAATCTAAAACGGATTTTATTTTGAAAAAGTCTTATGAGCGTTATAACTCTAAATAGACTCGCTAATAAAAAATTTAAGTTTTGTTTTAAATTGTTTTATTTATATTTAAAATAGATTTAATAAAATACTCAGTTTGTTTTTGGCAAAATATTGTTGCATGATTGCGTCTGATATATACGGCTACGCGGTTTTTATGATATACAGGGAATGGTGTATTTTAAAATCTCAATAAAAAACTTATTTTAAAAATCCCAATAAAAAAACTTATCATTTTGAGTTTTTAAATCTTCTTCCATATTTTTTTGTTTGTTTTTTTTTCAAAACAAATTAAAAATGTTTGAAGTTTCTCTCAAACAAAAATAACAAAATAGAAAAATGAGTTGAAGATTTTTGCTGTGATTTTTACAATTTTTGATTATTGATACATTTATTTATTTATTTAAATTTGTGTCGTGTTGCCAACTTTTTATAGATAAAAAAAAATTAATCGATGTAATTTATAAAATCAATTTAATAAACATAAACTACTGATGAAGTTGGAAAAAACAACCAACGAAACGTTGAGTGAAAAAAAAACAAATGTTGAGTGAAAGATGATGTAATATGGTTTTATTTTTATCGATTTATTAAAAGACTGACCATCAACAGCCCGCAGAGAAATCTAAAATTCATAAATATTAATTTGAGACTGGTCAATAAACAACTAACTAAAGGAACAAATAATATTTTCTATTTTAATAAGAATTAAATTGTTTATTTTTATATTTATTGAAAATTAAATTGAAACACCAAGTTCCGGAATGGTACCGAATTCCGAAGTAACAGCTATCAGTATTAGTAAGGAATGTTTTTTGTTGTTTGGCTTTGAGGTCCGACTAAATAAAGAACTATTATTTAATTTTTAATACGCAATAAAATAAAAATCAATCAATAGTTTTTAATTTTAACGGACCTCAGAGACAAACAACAACAAATAAAAATATAAAGTATATGGCTCATGTATGAGCCATATATGCACCCTCAATTTTCGGATAACAACATATATGATACTTGAAATTTTGCTGGCGCAAATTCAGGTACTTTTTTCTGTTGTGGCTGAATTTTCAACTATTTGTACGGACTTTTTTACGAGTGTATATTAACAGTTTCTTTCTTATGGCTAGTCAATGTTAAATTTATCTATGCAAAAGCTCAATTAGAATTCCTCTTTGGCATCAAAATTGTTGCTGCTATTGATTGTGCCAGTGAAATTTCGGATGTGCCGAAAATTACACAATTGTGCCACACACCAGAGAAGACAAAAAAAGCGAAATTCAATATATTAAAATCAAAAAAATATTGTAAAAAAGCAAAATTAAACATCTTGAAAAAACAACACACACAAACAAGTTCATAGAAATAGAAAAGTAACATTTCATGAGTAAATAAAGCATTTCAAGACAGAAAATCTTAAAAAAAACAATTAAAAACTCAAAATCTTATGAAAATACTAAATTCGGAAAATCCAATAAAAGCAAAATAAAGCACAAGTAAAAAAGCAAATTTGTCTTCTCTGCACATCACTGTTACGCATGCGCTTTGATAAAATACATGGTGGAGGACATAACATTTGTCATAAAAAGATAAACCTCATCTGGTATTTCTGCATTTCGCAGAGCTGCTAATTTTTTTTCCAAATCAGCTATAGAACTTTGTGTTAATCCTCCTGGACGTTGTGTTGTATTTGTAGATATTGTTGCATCCGCACTGCTTGTTTGTGGTATCACATTTTTTTCAATACTATTTTGTTTCGAAAGTTTTTGGACGGCATTAACATTTTCGCTTCTACCATTTTCTGGATTTGGTGGATATTGCGTGGAGACGTTTTCATTATGTCCGATCACATTTGATGGTACATTTGGTGAATCATTGCAAACACTATTATCTAACGATGTACGTCTAGAGTTATAAGATGAAGAAGTTCGTGCCAAACTCAAAGGACAAGTCGGTGTACTTTGCCCCAGTGCATTACATGAAACAGTAGGATTCAAAGGTAGTTGTTTCTAAATAAATAAATGAAATAATATTTTTTTAATGGACTAACATAAAAAAACATGATAAAAGTAAAACAATTACGAGGGAGAGAGAATAAATTTCATTGAACCACGCAGCAACACAAAACAGTTCAAACAACAATTGCACGGTGCTACAAAAACCAAAAAATTGCAATCACTTTTCAAGTGACCTAGTGTAGGTTGTAAGCCTAGCTACAACCCGGTTTGAAAAGTTGCATTATACCCTTAAATTTTCGAGATAACGGTAAGAGTATTTTTTGCGACTGGAGCATTTACATTTGCAACTCAATAATTTTTCAACCAAATTTCAATTCTTAAATGGTATTTTAAAGAAAATTACCTGGTCTTTTTAAATATATATACTTTTTATATTATTAATATAAATAGGCAGATTTTTTTAATAACAATAGAAATTTAAAAATATTTTTAAACTAATGCATTAGTGCGGAAGAGGAAGAAACAAAATCAATTTACTCAGTAGAACACTAACTTTAAGAAAATTGTTGTTTTAAAAGAATATTTGAAAAAGCCCTCGTAGAAGTTGAAAGTTTAAAAGTTTAAAAATTCAATTGTTATTAAAAATTTTTTTTCTTGAAAATACTGTTTAAAAATTCAAATCGGTTGAAAAATTATTGAGTTACAAGTGTTTAAATGCACCAGTCGCAAAAATACTCTTACCGTTATCTCGAACATTTGAGGGTATATTGCAACTTCTCAAACCGGTTTTATAATACACCCAGCTAGACTTACAACCTACTCTAGGTCATTTGAAGAGTGAATTTTGTGTGTAGCACAGTGTAATTAATAAAATATGAACCCAAATTCATTTAAAACAAAATACTCAGTCAAGCCATATAACAGCTGTTTATAAAAATACCTCTTCTTGTTGTTGTTGCAGAATATTAATTTGTTGTACTGGAGGCTGCTGCTGTTGTTGTTGCTGCTGCTGCTGATGATGATCATTGTTAATGGAAGCTACAATAGCCGAAGCAAAGGCCTGGGCGTGTGTAATATTTTCCAATTCAATTTTTAATTGTTCCAAAGAATTATTTGTGTTTGTGGTTGTATTAGCTGTCTGCGAAGAAGAAGAAGAACACCCTCCTACACCAGTTGACGGTTTTGTTGGGTCATCATTAGAAGTACAGATTTTATCCAAAAGTTCTTCAGCATTTTCCTTATTTTCAGTTTTAGATGGAGACGTTGTTGTACTTGTACTGTATTCTAGTATTGTTCCACCATCTTCATGTTGCGGTTTAATTTGCATCTGATTAACTATTTAAAAAAAATAGTTAAAACTTTAAAATTTTAGAAAAAGTTAATTTGTTCAAAAGTTGCACATAATTTAACACTTCGGTCCTGTTTAAAATTATACCCCATCTGTGTTTATTGGGTTAAATTGACCCAAATTTAAAATCATCGTGCTATAACTTTTTTCAAATAATTTTTTTTTATTATTACAAATTTAGGACACTCTTAAGCGATAATAATAATAAAAAATAATAACATTAAAAAGAAAACATATTTAAATATTTTATTTAATAACTTTTGAAAGACTGATGGGATTGGGATGAAATTTTCGTCAAGTAACTAAAAACTTATATTAAAATGTTTGGCCCCACTGAATTTTACAATATGGTAATCACAAGTATGGAATCTTCAGCAAAATTAGCCCCTAATGAAGTTTTAATATATATATATATATTACAGTTCGTCATAAAAGTATAAAGTTCATTTGTTTTTGGGATATCAACACTTTTTAAAATGTTTTTTCATCAATAAAAATAATGGCGTTATTATTTTTTTTAAATTCCAACTCCTTCCACTGGAGCACTGCGCCAAAAAGTGCACCATTTAGGAAATAGAGCGGTCGAAAAAAAAAACAAATTTTATTACACACAATCAAAAAAAGCATTTTTAGCTGAGAAAACTGATGCAAAAATTTTCGCTTTGTGGTAACCCAGTTTTAACAGGTCGCGATACATCGAAAATGTTTGTGGTATTTTTCTTAGCTCAAAATACTTTTTCAGGTCGCGATACATCGAAAATGTTTGTGGTATTTTTCTTAGCTCAAAATACTTTTTCATTGCGTGTGCTAAAAAAATCTTTTTATTATTTTTTACAAAAATGCTACCTTAATAACTTTTCAGCGGTTTGCGATATGTCAAAAATGTTTATTATTTATTTTTATTTATCGATTTCCTGCGCAACAAGAACAAGTCTTATAATTAAAGCACAGGATTATATTGGTTTACAAGGAATGCCACATAAAAAATTATTATTAAATATAACAAAAAAATAAATATACTAAAATTAATAATATTAAAAGTTACATAAAAAATTTAAAACAATATATAAATAAACATAAAATAAAGATATGATAACATTTTACAAATTAATCTCAAACGAGAAATTTTTATTTAAGTTTAGCAAAAGATTCAAATAAAAATTTCCTAAAAAGAATTGCGTTGCTATTTGTTTGTTGGTTGTTTGGCACATCATTCCATAGACGAACGGCGTTTATGAAAAATTGCCATTCTGACACAAGACATTTAAATCTAGGTATAATCATGTTCTTACCCCTGGTAGATCTAGCAAAAAAATTAAAAAGGTGGTTTTTCGGTGTATACAACTTTGTGCAGAAAAATAAGGACTCTAATTTTAAGAAGGTTTTCGAAAGATACACCATAAAGATTTTTTGAAACAGCAGAGACTCCATCACTCTTCCTCAATCCGTAAACATATCTTATGATGTTGTTATACAAAACCTCTAATTTTTTCTTGCTGATGGAATCACAGTTAGCGAAAAGTTCACAGCCGTAAATTAGACTAAGAATCAGGTAAGCCTTTGCAAGAAGTTGCCTTACTCTTAGTGGTGTATGGTGGTGTGTTACCCACAGCGTTCGAAGTTTCACATATGTTTGAACTACGAGAGTATTTATGTGGCTTGACCAGGATATATTGTTGTTAAACACTACCCCTAAATTCTTAACTCCTTGCACCATTTCGATTTTTTTTATTGTTTATTAAAATATCATTTTCAAAAAGTGGTGTAATGGATTTTTTATGAATTACTAATCATTTTGATTTTTGTGGATTAAGACAAAGGCTATTCGTAACTGCCCAGCAATGTATTTTATTTAGATTATAATTAAGTTTTTCGACATTTTCACTAACAGAGTTTGCAAGACTACTTAAGTACAACTGAACATCATCCGCATACATATGTATTTTACAATAAGTAAGTTGCTGTGGTAAATCATTGGCATAAACTGAAAAAAGGAGAGGTCCTAGGATCGAACCCTGTGGTACACCTTTTGTAAGTGTTATAGGATTTGAAGTAGTGTTATTAACGTGTACAGATTGACTTCTATCAGTAAGATAAGACGATATTAAATTAGTTGATGAAGATGAAAAGTTGAAACATTTTTTTAATTTCATGCATAACGTTTGATGGTTTACAGTGTCAAATGCCTTGGAATGGTCGAGAAGTACCAGGAAATTAATTTTACCATTATCGAGTTCGCGTCTTATATTGTCGGACACGTCAACCAGTGCAGTTACACAGCTAGGGTTGGGACGAAACCCCGAATGTTTTTCGGACATTAAAAGATTTTCGTGTATGTAGGAACTCATTTGCAAATTCAAAATCTTCTCCAAAATTTTTGAAAGAAAACTTAATATTGCTATTGGGCGATATTCCGTGTTCGACTTTGGTAGTGGTATAACCTTCGCGTGCTTCCATTTTGTAGGAAAAGAACTAGAAGTTATAATAGTATTAAAAAGGTGTGTAAGAAATGGCAATATTAATGGTAAAAGAATTTTAATAAAATTAGGATGTATATTGTCGAAACCAACTGCATTGGATTTAACCAATGCAAAGCATGATAAAACTTCAACCTGGCTAACACAAGAAAACTCGAAAGAATTTTCTAGAGAAATCGAGCTATTATCAATAGGAGTAATGTTTGGTATTACATTATTCGTTGAAACCGATGGCATATTGGTGAAGATATTATTGAGTTCATCAGCGTCAATGGGACAGCTATTAGTTTTACCAGATTTTCCGATACCAATGTCTCGAATAGTTCTCCATGTGTTCCTTGAGTCAATGGCAGAACCTAATCGTTTTGCATAATAGTTGGATTTAGCCAATCTTATCTGACTATTAACATCCTTTTTGGCACAGCGAAATTCACCTTGAAGTCCTGCTGTTCTAAAACGTTTCCATCTAGAGTAAGCTAGATCTCTATGTTGTATAGATTGCTTAATGTTCTTGGTGAACCACGGTTTAGTTTTACTTGTAATTTTTTTCCTAATTAAAGGTACAGTGTCATCATATAGGGATAGAATGTTGTTTTCCAAAAATGCCAGCTCATCGTCAACAGAACTCATAAAGTAAATGTTATTCCAATCAAAAGAAGAGAAACTTTCATATAGCAAGGTGTAGTTTATGTTTCTAAAATTCCGGTAACTATAAAACTGATCCTCTTGTTGTAACGAAAAATCATACACTAAAAACATCAAGTCATGTTTGGAAAAACAAGAGGCAGAAATTTGATCATATAAAACAACTTTCGATGGATCACCCACAAATATAATATCAATTAGTGTGCAATTGAGAGTTGTAAAATGTGTTGGCATTGTAAGATTAGTAGGTAAAAGTCCTAGTGATTCCATGATATCCGTAGATTTGAATTGAAGTCGCCTAATATCACTACATCATTGTACGGCATGGTTAAATTTTCTAAAGTTTCGACAAAATTGTCAAAAGGAATGTTAAATTTGGGTCTATAAACGCATCCAACTAGTAATTTTCTCCCAAATGATGAGATTTCGGTAAAAATGTATTCAATCATATCAGTTTGTTTTGACGTACACCAAAATTTGCATGTAATACTATTTTTTACATAAATTGCAACTCCACCTGCACCACACCTGCTCCTATTAAATCTAAATACTTTATAGCCATGTATGCTTATCAGACTATCTGGAATAGATTTATACCATTATTCTCAGTTGGTAATACATTTTTATTGTTTGTGATTAAAAAATGTATTTTTAAAAGTTTTTTTTGAAAAAATACAAGTTTTCCCTCTATTGACTTAACGGTGCACTTTAAAAAGGGGAAAAAAATTTAAATAATTTTTGGCGTAGAATCGAATGTCAGGTTCCAATCTCATATAACTTATCCTATTTTTGCTCTGTAGTCAAAGGGACCCTACATTAGCGTTTTTGGCCACCTCGCGCCGGTGGAAGGAGTTGAAATTTAAAAAAAAAAAATTACACAAACCGTAAAAAAGTGATGATATCCTAAAATGCAATTTTTGTGACGAACTCTAATATATATATAGGGGACAAAGGCATAATGTAACTCTTGGACAGTGATGGTCGATGACCAAATAATTTATAAAATACACATTTTTAAGAACTGCTTCGATCGGTATGAATCAAGTTGATAATTAAAGCGGGGAGTAGGGCTTTTCTAATACTATTGAACTTAAAAGGAAAGTATGCCAACACTCCGATTTCAATGAAATTCGGATATGTTATATAGAAATAGAAACTGAGATCGACCGCTATTTTTAATATGCTTTTTACTGCTTTGTGACATCACCTTCCTATCAAAAGTTATAGTCTCTTGAATATTGCTGTGTCTTTAAAGACACGTTGGTAAAAAAATTGTTAAGCAGCTAGTGCTAACATATTCTTAACTTTGATCTGTACTAAGCTCCAATAAAAAATCGTTCTAAAAACAAAACTAGTGTTGATAAAAACAACAAAAAAAAAATCGAAAAGACGCTTAATCATATTCATTATTATTATTTTATTTATAATATTAAATAACATAAACAAAAATAAAAACAATTAGAAATAAAAAAACCATATAAAAAAGTGTTTCAAAAACAAAAAACTAATATGTAAGCTGGGGGCTCTCAGGGAACTCCGAATAAATTGTATAATGCAACAACAAATTCAGGCTCTCCCGCGCAAATTGCATCTCCATCTAATGTTACATTATATCAACAAGTACCTCAAAAATTGCACAAAACTCAAGCTCTTAAAACAAATGGCCAACAGATTATAAAGAGCAATACAGTAAAGAGTGCAGATCTTACCATAAACGCACAAACACAGACACTATTCCCTTTAAAAACAGGAATATTGCAACAATCGGCATTAGCCACATTAAAGGGTGCTACACCAAAAATGAATTAATCGACTAAAAAAGCTAATATTACAAATATGAAAAACCTCAAATAGGTATTGATAGATATAAAAAGTTAAACCCCATCAAAAAGTTAAACCCCCATCAAAACTTACAAAAAATACTGAACCTGTTGAAATGGTAAGTGAAAACCCTTATGCAATTTTGGATATAGTAGAAAACGATGATACGCCACCGCCTATTCACCTCCGTGCACAAAACTCAAACGAACTTTTCAATATAGATTTATTTATAGATGGATTTTAACAACCAAAATTTTAATAATAAGCAAAAAAAGACCGATGCAGGTCTATCCTCAAATGGCCAACAGGTTTTATGCCTAAATATCATTGAGGACGCAAATAAAATAGTCAAGCAGAAAAAGGACGTTCTCCGTCCAAACCTTGCTGAGCCTATGGATGTGGTTATCGTGTCTCAGGATCATCAGGGTCCTACCACTGACAAAGACATCCCTACGGACGAGGAGGATGAACTTTTATGTTCCCAGCCTATAAGTACCGCGAACGAGGTTATGAAAACTCCAGGTGATCAGTCGAAACCTGCGACTGAAAGAGTGAAGCTATGTGGCGCTGCTCGAAAACGTCTGAGGATGTACCTGGACGAGGGTATTGACCCAGAGGCAGCGCGGCGACTTTGTTTGCTACCAATGCGCGAAGCCCGAATAGAGGTTAAAGAGCTCGCTGGTAAAAGAAAGAGGGTACGCTCAGATGGCTCAACGCCACCAGGGTCGAAACAACCTGCAAAACGGACCGCTGAGATTGCTGTGGATGGCACCCCTCGCAAGGTTGAAGGCGGCACATTGCCAAAGCCTGCCTTGACGGTTCCATCGAAGCAGCAAAAATAAATGGCGCCGTCTTATAAAGAAGCAGTCTCCACCGTAAAGATTGGTGTAATTCCGCCTGATTTTCCGGCGCCTAGATGGACAGATGAACAGCTGCACTCCATTCAAAGAGCTGTCTTGTACAAGATCGCGGAGCTTAGAAAAGGGACAATAAAGCCCAGTTTCTCCAGTTGCTCCTACAAGCCAGGTTGGCTCAGTTTTGTAAGCCGCGACAAAGACACAGCGCAGTGGCTGGAGACTCATGTCTCCACTCTGAAGCCATGGAGCGATGCTGTGTTGAAAGTAGTGGCGGAAGATGAAGTGCCGAAGGCCCAAGTGTTCGTGGGATACTTTCCCGAAAAGGAGGACACGTCCAGTGATTTACTTCTTGGACTAGTTGAGGGCCAGAACTGTGAACTTTCGGTTGGGTATTGGAAGGTACTGAATAGGGTCATAAAGGGTGGTATTGTTGAGCTAACCCTCTCCATTGACCCAATCTCAGCCGACCTACTCAAGCGAAAGAACTACAGAGTGAATTTTAGATATGGAACAGCGCTGGTAAGACATACACGTCAGCAACAAGAGGTCGGGCGTGACATGCCCAATAGGGCAAATACAAATAATTGGGCAGCAACGACTAAATCCGACAACAGGGTCTCTAATGACTCTAATATGGATGATAAACCGGGCTGCTCGAAGGACCTTGTAAGGCCCAATTCATCTGAGCCCAAAGCTAAGTATATGGCCAATCAGCAGGCTCCCAACAGGCGGAAAAAGTGGGAGAGAAACTCGGCAGAGGAGGCGGTTCTGCTGAACTCCAACAGGGGCAGAAAGGTGGCAAAGCGTGCCGCCAAGCACGCTCGTAAATAATGGCTACCGGAAAAGGTAAGACACCGAAGCACTTAAAGTGCTTACAGGTGAACCTTCACCATGCCAAAGCGGCATCGGACGTCGCCAACAGAAGGTCATGGGTGCACGACGGAGCCATAAAAGGGCTTAACGCAAATCAAGGTAGGTTGATTTACGATTCAAAGCATATCCGGCCAAGAGCGGCCATCCTAGTTAGGGACAATCTAACATTTCTTCCAATTTCAGAGTTCGTTATGGGAGACTTGGTTGCGATCTGGGCAAAGGTGCCCTCCTTATCTGGGGAACACGAGGTAGTTCTGGCCTCTGCATATCTACCGGGCGATTCTGACACGGTACCAACTACTGAGGTCTCGGCCTTGGTGGAATATTGCCGAAAGAGGAAACTCAGTTGGATCCTCTGTTGCGACGCCAACGCACATCACACAACATGGGGAAGTACCAATGTAAACAAACGTGGTGAGTACCTGCTTGAATTTATATGTAGCAATAATATAAACATAGCAAATAGGGGTGACGAGCCGACTTTCAGGAATGCTATTAGGTCAGAGGTCTTAGATCTCACTCTTACTAGCTCTGATATTTCTTTCGCCATCTCTAATTGGCATGTCTCCAATGAAGTATCATTGTCTGACCACCAACACCTGGTATTCGATGTTGTTAGTTCATTGGACTCATGCCAGATCTATCGTAATCCCAGATGTACAAACTGGGAAAATTTTCGTCATCATTTGGAAAACGGTGCAGATCTTTCTAAAGGGCTCATCTTGAGCACAAGCGAAATTGATCATGTAGCATCTGATATTCATTCAAATTTAACTTCTGCTTATACTCTGAGCTGTCCTGAAAAGACCAGGAGGACGAAGAGGGATGTTCCATGGTGGAACGATGGTCTGGATAAGCTCAAAAGGGAGGCCAGAAGACTGTTCAATAGGGCAAAGGAAACGGGAGACTGGGTTACCTATAAGGCAGCGCTCACTGAGTACAATAAAGAACTACGTAGATCCAAGAGGTCCACGTGGCGCAACTACTGTGAGAAGATCTCTGATCTTCCTGTGGCGGTGCGTCTACAAAAGGCCCTGTCCCAGGATCATACGAATGGTCTATGTACTCTCAAGAGGCCGAATGGTACCTACACTGAATCTCCCATTGAAACCTGTGAACTCCTACTTGATTCGCACTTCCCAGGATGCGTTGACAACTGCGGGTCTGTCGTGATTCAACGAATTCCAGACCTAACAGGCAGAAATGTACGCCTATCTAGTGCTGTCTTTCAGGAGAACAGGGTAAAATGGGCGATAGGTGAATTCTCTTCATTCAAATCTCCGGGTCTGGATGGGATCTATCCTTGTCTGTTGCAGAAAGGGATGGATTTAATTGTCCCACAACTGGTTAGGATATTTAGATCTAGTCTGTTATTCGGTCATGTACCGACGCCGTGGAGGGAGGTTAGAGTGGTCTTTATACCGAAGGCGGGGAAGAAGTCTGAACAACTGCCCAAATCCTTTAGACCAATTAGCCTGAGTTCGTTTCTCCTTAAAACAATGGAGAAAGTCTTGGACCAGTACATTAGGGATACTTACCTAAGGCGAAAGCCGATACACAAATTACAGTTTGCGTATCAACGAGGTAAATCTACCGAGACTGCTGTCCATCATGTTGTCACTACAATAGAACGGGCACTAGAGGCAAAGAATATTGCCCTTTGTGCCTTTATTGATATACAGGGCGCCTTTGACAACACGTCCTACGAGGCAATTAGGGTGTCCATGGTTAGAAAGGACATCTCTCCAATTATCATCAATTGGACTTTGGAGATGCTACGCTCTAGAATAATCACGTTCGGCATAGGGACTACTAGTAGGACCGTAAATGCGACTAGGCGCTGTCCACAGGGGGGTGTTTTGTCGCCGTTACTCTGGACGCTGGTCATTGATGAACTACTCGAAGGTTTGAACGACCTGGGTTTCAGGACTTATGGATACGCGGATGATCTTGTCATTTCTGTAGTGGGATTTGATGATAGGACCATATCCGAACGTATGCAGCAGGCTCTGAACTATACTCTTTCTTGGTGCCGGGAAAAGGGCTTGTCTGTCAACCCGTCGAAGACAATCCTGGTACCATTTACGAATAGGAGGAAACTTAACCTGACAATGCCTGTCCTTGATGGGGCCACGGTGTGCTTTTCCAGTAGTGTTAAGTACCTCGGCGTGACTCTTGACAGATCCCTTACCTGGAATGAACATCTTGACTATGTCTCCAAAAAGCCCACAAGGGCATATTATGCCTGCCAAAGGCTTTTTGGTAAGACATGGGGTCTAAGGCCGCAGATGGTCTACTGGTCGTTTAACACCATTGTTAGACCTATGATCACCTATGCTGCCCTGGCATGGTGGCCAAAGGTTGAACAGGTAGGGGCAAGGGATGCTCTCAAGAGGATCTACCGTCATATGTGTATTGGCATAACAGGGGCAGGCGGAACCTGCCCGACGGATGCCATGGGGGTTATGCTGGGGATACCACCATTGCATATTTCTGTAATGGAGGCTGCCTGCATAGGATCCTCCAGACTTAGAGAATTCGGTGACATGAGGGGAGGTGATCTAAGGGGTCACATGAGGATCGCTAGTATCCTAATTGATGACCCGATTACAAAGGTTACGGATAGGAGGTCACCGGAGTACATCTTTGATAGGAACTTTAAAGTGATGCTGTTCGACAGGGCCATGTGGACCAACAGATCCTGGGAGCCAGAGCGGGGTTCTCAGATATGGTTCACAGATGGCTCAAAGCATGCGAATGGTGACACTGGTGCGGGTGTCTATGGACCAGGTTTCCAACGGGCCTTACCCATGGGTAGATACCCCTCCATTTTTCAGGCAGAGATTTTTGCTATCTGTGTCTGCGCGGAGGAGTGTCTACGAAGGGGCACTATTAGATCTCGCATCTACATTCTTTCTGACAGTCAGGCGGCATTAAGGGCTTTAATGTCCTATGAGGTGTCATCTGGTCTGGTCATGGAATGCATTCTGGCTCTTAACCGACTTGGCAGGCGTAACTCGCTTACCTTAGGGTGGGTTCCTGGTCACGAGGGGCATGAGGGCAAAGAGAGGGCAGATTGTCTTGCTAATTGCGGGGCCCGAAGGCCCTTTATTGGCCCTGAACCATTCTGTGGTATACCTTTGGGGTATGTTAGGGAGAAGCTCGGGTCGTGGAGGGAATCAGAATTCTCTCTCTATTAGGAAAACTCTCTTGGCCAACGACAGGCTAAGAGATTAATTTCTTTTTCCAGTACAGGATCGAGGAGACTCTTGTCCCTCGGGAGGGGTGACTTGAGAACCCTGGTGTCTTACCTGACTGGACACTGCAATCTCAGATACCACCTGCGCAAAAGGGGTCTTTCGGACACGGATGAGTGCAGGTTTTGCGAACTGGTAGCTGAGACATCGGAGTATGTTCTTTGCGAATGTCCGAGGCTTTGTGAAAGGCGTGCCAAGTTTCTTGGCGATCGCTTTGTCTCCCCTTCGGACATTATGAAGATTTTGCCTAATAGTATTATTGGCTTTATAGGTAGCTTGAATCTTTAGGGTAACTTTAGGCAGCACAAAAGACCTAAGTTGGTCGCGGTGCATAGTGCCATATAATCTAATCTAATCTTCAATAATTTATCACAACTAGTAGGCAAAAACAATTTTTAAGTTGTATCAATACGGGTAGGAGAAAATTATAGGGCAATTACCGCATACCTTGATTCTAAAAATAAAAATTATTATACTTATCAACTAAAGAGTGCTAAAGGCCTAATGGTAGTTATTAAGGGTATCGAAAGCACAGTCCCCACCCAGGAAATAAAAGAATCTCTTCAAGATATAGGCTACGAAGTAAAGTCTATCCAAAACATAATAAATAGGAACAGAGTCCCTCAACCACACTTTAGAGTAGAAATAGCATTCGATTCTAACAAACTGAAGAAAAACGAAACGCATCCAATTTATGACCTACGTTATCTCTTTTTATTTATTTATTTATTTTAGTCTATAGAAAAATCCTTACAGACAATAACATCAAATTGCATTAATACAAATAACATGGATATAAATTTATGTGTTTAGAAATAAAATAATATTGAGTTTAATAATCCTAACATTAATATTAAAATCAATAAAACTATAAAATTCATTAAAATCATTACACATTCTAATAAGAGGATCAGCATCAGCATAATTTTGACGAAAAAATGGAACATATAACAAATTGAAGTTTCTCGTTGAGCGTTGAGGAATATTACATGACAGGTTATTCGTTAGAAATTCGGAGCATAAGTCATCGTTAATCAGCTTGACTACAAAAGTACCATTTAGCATTTTTCTTCGGCTTTCCAAGGTTGGTAGTTTGATACGAGCAAGTCTAATAGAGTATGATGGAAGATTAACAATAGATCCCAAGTAGAAATTTCGTAAAAAGAAAAGTAAAAACTTTTTTTGAACTGATTCAATCATTTGAATACGAACATTATGTTGATCCCAAATTACGGAACCATATTCTTGTACAGGAGAATAACCATGGAAGAGCCTCATAAGCTCTACCTCAATGTTTAAATGCCAAGAATTTGGACATACAAAGGGCTACTGCAAGTTGCCATCTGTGTGTGTAATATGCGGGGACGTACACAAAACTTCTGAGTGCCCAGTTCCTAAGACAGACACAAATAAGAAAAAATGTAGCAATTGTGGTGGAGAACACAGTGCCAATTTTAGAGGATGCCCAGTCTATGTTCATATTAAAGAGACCGTTGCACAAAAACCTGTTCGAGCACAACAGATTCGAAAAACCTTCCCCAATCTTCCCAACACTGGAAGCTCAAACTCTTATAAAGAACAACCTTGCACTTCCCATAATAACAGATCCAGAAATACCCCAAGTGCCCAAGGACACACTCACAGTGCTACCCAGGACAATAAATACGCTGAAATCTTGCAACATCCTACTTCTTCCTCTCAGAGAAGCTCTTTGGAAAGCTCTATAGAAACCCTAATACAAACAATGAATCACTTCATGAATAATATGCATGGAATGATGCAGGAATTGCTTTATAATCAAGGCATGCTTATGCAAGCACTCTTAAACAAAAAATGAATTTATTAAAAATATGTTATTGGAATGCAAACGGCTTAAGCCAACACAAAAGAGAAGTCGAATTCTTTCTCAAAAATCAAAATATTGATATAATGTTAGTCTCGGAAACTTACTTTACTTCAAAAAATTGTTTTAGAAATGATGGATTCTCCACTTATGATACTAAACACCCAAGTGATAAAGCTTGTGGTGGAACTGCAATAATAATAAAAAACAATATAAAACATTTTCCTATGAAAAATTATGAAACTAAACATATACAAGCTACAACTTTAAATATTACAAAATCAAATATTATAGTCTCCTCAATATATAGTCCGCCAAAACATAAAATAACTCAACCCCAATTTTTTTCATACATTGGGCAATAAATTTATTGCCGCTGGTGATTACAAGGCAAAGCACAAATATTGGGGCTCAAGACTCAATACCACAAAGGGAAAGCAGCTCTATGATGCCATCTCTACAGCAAAGCTAGACGCGATATCGGGGGGTCATCCAAATTACTGGCCATCAGATCTTAGAAAAACTAAAGTTACAAAAAATATAAAAAGAGAACAAATCTTATTTGTTTCTTCCTTAGACCTCTCATCTGATTACTCGCCAACTATAATGATGTTGGAAACATTTCACCCAAACATAATAAACGATACGACCAGATTTCCCAACAAAAGTACAAACTGCCTCAAAATCTCTCATTTAAATCTGAAGAGGAAATTGAATATGCCATCGAAAATTTCTCTGACTCACTTTTATCAGCCGCAAAAATAGCTACCCCACAGTCTAAGTCAATGTCAAAAAATTTTACAATTGGAGCTGAAAAGCAATAAAGAAACGTCCTTAAAGAATTACCTGCAAAGCCTTCACCAAACATCAAATACTGATTATAGCCTCTGGAAGGCAACAAAAAAATTAAACCAACCCACAAATTACGAATCACCTCTTCGACTCGGTGATGGTACTTGGGCAAAATCAACACAAGAAAAGGTGGACACCTTCGCTGATCACCTTGAACATGTATTCACACCCAATTATACAAATTCACATGTAACACCTCCAATAATATATGATACTGTTTATGTACCTTTAAAAATTCGATTTTCAACCCTAAAATCAAGCGCACAAAATCTTAACGTTAAAAAGTCTCCTGGTATAGACAAAATTACTCCAAAAATTATATACGAGCTTCCAGATAGTGCTCTTAAAATTCTTCATTGGGTTGTTAATGCCATTTTACGTACTGGATTTTTCCCCTCATCTTGGAAAATATCATAATGACTCCCAAGCCTGGAAAAAATGTAGCCCAAGTCACGTCTTATAGGCCAATAAGTTTGTTGCCTATACTGTCAAAGCTTTTTGAAAGAATAATTTCAAATATACTATCATCCTATATATCACACAAAATATCATTCCTATCACACAAAATATCATTCCTATGCACCAATTCGGTTTTAGTAAAAGCCACAGTACCATAGAACAAGTACATAGGATTGTAACTCTGATTCAAAAGGCGTTTGAAGACAAACAATACTGCTCTGCTTTATTCATTGATATCTCTCAAGCATTCGATAGAGTCTGGCACGAAGGCCTTGTGCACAAAATAGTCACGTTACTGTCCACAAGCACACATAAACTACTCAAAAATTATCTGTCGGATAGGTCCTTTATAGTGTAATCCAAGGACAGTATATATACGAAAAGAAAAATAGCAGCGGGGTTCCCCAGGGCAGTATATTGGGTTTACTACTGTACATACTTTACACTGCAGATATGTCAACACATTCCGCAATTCATACTTCCACTTTCGCGGATGACACAGCATTTATGAGCATTCATATAAATCACAAAGTTGCGAACAACCGTTAGATTTAACGATGCATCACCGGTGCTCCATGGTTTATTAGAAACCAAAACATCCATGCCGATCTCAATATCACAACTGTTCGTGAGGAAATAAATGGAAACTGCATTAAATATGTTTCCAAGTTGGCAATTCATCCTAATCCTCTTGCTCAAAACTTGCTTACATTTTCAGGTCACAGGCGTCTAAAAAAATTGGACACCTTGGACCTCGCTTTAAACTAATCTTGCAGATCCCTGCTTACTAAAATTGGATTTGCTGCACTGGCAACAAACCAAGAGGAAATTAGATATAAGATTTGATAACTTATTGTAAATTTCTTAAAGAAAAGATTCAATAAATACAAATATATTAAAAAAAAACAAAAAAAAAAAAAGCAGCTAGTGCTATGACATGTTTTTTACTGCATCTGTTATTTCTATCTGAGGGTAACAACTCTTAAACGAAGGCGTATCTTTGCAGACACGTTGGTTAAAAATGGGAAAAATAAAAAATATTTTAAGTTTTGTTTATACCTGTCGGATGCACGGTTGTGTTTGTAGTAGTGGTTGCATTTGCGTGACTTGAGTTTGGCAATATAACGGGATTTACATAAAACCTAGATATTTTTCGAGCCGCTGTATGTGCTGGAGTTGGTACCACGGTTAAGCTGTTAGGAGCTAATGGATTAACGTTATTTCCATTTGCACCATCATGATCACTGTGAGGCATAGAAGAGTCCTTAATTACACAATCAACTATAGCGGTAGCAGCATTTCCGTCATTGTTACTGGTTGCTGTGGTCGTATTATTTGTTGCAGTTGCCGGTTGAATATATTTTTCCGCATTAGTATTGGTATTTAATATATCGATGTTATCGTTTAGTTCAAAATAATGGCTGCTGCAAGCATTTTCTGTCAAAAACGTTGAGTTTGGTGTTATTGTGTTGTCCGGTGTATAATCAGAAGACAGAGAAGTATATTCAGAAGCCGTGCTAGCTTTACGTGACGTAGAAGTCGATGATAACACATTGTCACTGCTGTTATAACCGCCCTCGGATGTGGTAGTTGGTGTGGACGACGAAATTGGTGTTGAACATATATTAGTGACATCTGGTTTTTGCTGCTGATACTGCTGCTGTTGTTCGCCTACCTCGCTCACTCCATCATTAAAAGATTTCCTGTTGACTGTTGAATTTACAGTTGTAAGACTAGAGCTGAGGATTTCTTCGTTATTTATATTATTAGCAAGCAATACAGCTGTAGTTGTAGTAGTAGTATTATTTGTCGTTGTAGTAAAATTTGTGTCAAACATTTTTGACAAATCGGTAGAAGTTTCGTCACGCTAAAATTGTTTGTAGTTTTATTTAAAAAGAAATGAAATTTTAAATTAATTAAACATTAACCCCCGTATTCATAAAAATATTAAACAGCATTTCAAATACATTTTAGTTAAAACACAAATTTTAGAATAAAACTTTAATCATAAACGAATATTAACTTTTACACAAGTTTTAAAATATGTATTTTAAGCTAACATTCGTTTATGAATACAGTTTTAAGGCATAAAATGTGTTTTAACTAAAATGTATTTGAAATCTAAATTAATATTTTTTATGAATACGGGAGTAAGAATTTTTTAACTTTGACAAATAGATTATTATAATAAAAACTAAAAAATCCCAGGCAGTATCTACCAACCGTACAAACAAAAACAGTACTGGCAAACCACTGTTCTTTTTGTAAAACCCATTATTTTCGAATAAACCCACCCAGTCAGAAAAAGGCCAAAGGCGCGCTGGCAAAGCACTGTAGCAAGTGGTACAAGTGCTTTCCCAATCCCAAAATGATAACATCATTAGACAAAAGGTCCGTCTATTCAAAAAGTGTCGTACAAACACTGGGGATACAAAATTTCAAATGTTGGTATAAAAATAGATTTTTCAAAATAAAAATAAACAAAAGTACATGTATAATTTTTTTTTTGGTCCGGTCGGTATTCGAACCCTGGCCGACAGCTCTTACTAACTTCAATACTTGGCATTTAACTCTGTGTACAAGAAAATGATAACAAAACTATTCTTGTACTCTTTTTATTCATTACAAGAATGCTACGTTAATTTTTACTAATTAAGATTTGTTGCTGCTCAAATATGTTAGCACTGGCACAAGGTTTGATGGAAACAACTTCCCAACGTTGCTAAATTAAAAAAAAAAGTTGGTCCTTAAAGAGCTTTTCCGGAAACAAAAAAAAAAAAAAAAATTAATTCATATGAAAAAATATTAAAAAGTATAAGATTACAAAAAAATGTTTGCCTGAAACCGGGCTCGAACTCGAAACCTTCCGACTATACACTTTTTTAAACAAAGCATAATTTTAATAAAATAAATGCTTTACCAGTAGTTAAACTTTTAAGCCGTTGGCAATTTCTGACTGGATAGCACTGGGAAAATACTTTTTCGTTGGCATAGTGGTCACAGCAAAATTCTTTGCCAATGATTTTTTCTGTAGACCACTGCAATTATTGTAAAACAGATGCTTGCAAAACGTTTGTAAGGCGTCTTAAACAAGTGTTCTGCCAGTAGTTTATTTACAATTCCCCGGTTAGAAAGTGGTATGCCAGTGCTTGATTTTTTGTACCGCTGGGTATTTATAATTAAAAAATCGCAAAATATTTTACAAATTGCAATCAAACATTTTGTGTTTCGAAACCGTTTTATGGAGGTCAAATATATGGAACTTAATGTCTTTTAATTTAAATATATTTGGATTATTATGTATCTAATTGTATCTAATTATATCTAATTGTATTAAATATAATATGATTAGATGTAATTATATCGGCACAAAACTTGGATAGAATTGGAATTTTTTTTTATTAAATTGATACAATTTAATAGAACCGTTTTTTCAGATCAAATCATATCCCCTTATATGTGCGGAAAATATATCATTGTATATAATTTTATATAAACTTTTTACTCGAGTGTGGTCAAAATTCGGATGAAAATGTATCTAATGTCCCACCAAATATGGCAATATGAATACGATTCCCCTATCGTAGAAAACGTGTCCCGAATGCAATACGTCACCGCACTGCGAAAGCAATTCTTTTCCGAGTATAAATAAATAGGCGATACAACGAAATTATCATCTGAAAGATAAAAAGGTATCGGATATATCCCCGATATATTACCCCGAAGTTTTAAAAAAGATATCACCCGATAACCACCCAGAAGATAAAAATAAGTTTTAATATACATTTTCTAAATTTTTATTAAAATAAAGACACGTTAAATTTTTATAATATATCTCACAATTTTTCGCTTTGTTTGAAATGTATGCCCCATCTGCCTTGAAGTTTTTTTTGCCACGCTCGCACAACGTTATTTTCTCTAAAACAAACGGAAATTTAAATTTCATTTGCAATATTCAATCAAATAATGAAAAACAACTTAACTTACCTTCATATTTTCAATTATATTTTATAAAATTTCCCTAATAGAGCTGCTTCTTAATTTAATTATTATTTTCCAAAATTTCCAAAAGTTTATTATTTTAAATTAAACAAAAAAATATGTTTTGACAATTATTTTTCAATGTATCTTCCAGCGGATAAAAAGAAGATATGTTCAAAATATTACTTTGATTGTCTTCAAAAAGAAACATTATTGATTTAGCCGCAATATCTTCTGGGTGATATATCTTCCAAATGTGAATTAGGATACATAAAATTGTATAAACTTGTATCTAATTGCATCGAAATCGAGATAATTCGATACGATTGTATAAAATTCGATACAACTTGATGTATTTTTGATACAATTATATGTTCATATTTTTCGGATCAAGTTTGGTATGATCGCATATATAATTTATATATAATTTTATATTGCGCCATATCAATTTCTTTAACTTGGGATCCCACGATTTTTTATTTCAATTTTAATTTAAAAGTTGTGTTAATTTTTGTTGATTTGCTTTTTTCAAGATTACTTGGTCGCTTAAACTTTTTTTTATAAAAACGAATCACATTTTAGACATGATTGAGCCTACAGGTTCTTTTTAAATATTTTATGAAAATGTTTTGATTACAAAAGAGTATTTTCATACCAGTATAATTTAGTATCCAAAAACTGTTAAAAACTGTTTTTTTAATCATTAAAAAACAAAACACTGACTAATTTAAAAAAATAACTTACAGATCTATGCCTTTGATGGGTTCTGAATGCCGACCGCTGGCGTGTTAAGGACGCATGTCGTACCTATATTTTTGTATATAATATATTAAGTAAAAAAATTTATTTAAAATCATGTTAAAAATATATTTACTTGTGCTTTTTATGTTTAATAAATGTGCAAGCTCAATGTTGATAGAAGCAATTCTAAACAGATTAAACATGAACAATAGTAAAACTTGCAATCAAGTTTATTCACATATCGCACTTGTTCAACAAAAAGAGTCATAACTCAAAATTTTCCAACAAAGTGGTCATAACTCAATATTCATTTTTTGCAAGAAAATGGCTTACAGTGGTCATCTCTGCAAGCTGTAAAAATCTTAGTTCGGTCACTGTACTCTTTGCCAACAAAAAAAACCTGATCGAAGATTTTTATGTATGTCGTATTCTTGCAAAAAAAATTGAATTTGAGTGATGAACCTTTTGTTGAACAAAGGCTATAGGTTGTTTTCCAAGCCAACTGTCCAGCTAAAAAAATATAACTATATGTCTAACTAACAGTATTTGTTCTCCCATAAGAGACGAAAAAATGGAACTACTTTTCCAACAATTGGCAGAAGCACGCTTGGTTAAATATTCAAAAATTTGGCACTCTTTTTTAGGGCTTATAGGCCAACTCTTTCGAAATGGAACTTTTGAAGACGAATGGTTGATATATGTCCATTTTTTACTTTCCAGCAGGAAATCCTGCATTACGATTTTAACAAAACTTGTTTTTAGAGCGATATCTATAAATTGTAGACCGATAGTCTCTGAGCCTTACAAGTTCAACTCAAACTAAAAAAAACTTCTAGTTTTTTTTAATGATTTTTTTACGTTTTTGTTTTTAATTTTTTAATGTTAAAAATTAAATTTTAAGTTTATACTAAAACGGATTAGCAAAACCAGTTATTTCAATAAAACAGCTACCCACAGTCGAAATACCATTCTTTTCTGCCTAAAACATGTTTATATATTTATATCAAGTTCCATGAATGGTGGTATGCCAACCTTGTTTTATAATGCTTAAAACAAAAACATTACCTTTAAAGGAAAATTAATCATTTTAAATGAAATATACTAAATTATAAAAATCGTTTAAAAATGGTGAATTTTGAAAATCTAATGTCAGATTCGTAATCAGCGATCTTAAAAAGTGACAATTTTAAATCAAATTCCGAAACTTTCTTAGATCCACCATATTGGATCAACAATTTTGAATTTTAAATATCTGATGCCAGATTCGGGTTCAGCGACCCCAAAACCACCCGTGAGCCAAATTTACTTTACATATTTTTAAGCGTCTGTGAGAGTAGTATCTCAACTCGAGCCTCCACTAAACCTCCAGCTAAACCATCATTACCTGCATATGGCTCCATTCGATTTTTGAAAGTAGAGATATGCACTAAAATTTGAATCCATCTCTACGTCAAGCTCAATTTTGGACAGGGGGTCTCATTTTTATAAAAGCAATTCCATTAGGATGTCCAGCAAAAATTGATGTAGGGTATTCTGTATAAGTCAGTAATGACCGACTATATTCTCTTATTCATTGCATTTGTAACTCACCTTTTCCAAATTTCGTTTATAAATCGAAGGTACCGGAATTTTTTGGGGATTTGACTTAACTTGGCGAATAATATCATTAATCATTTCAACAAATGAGTTGTTTTGACATTGTGATAGTAAATCCTGTGCAATCTGAAACAAAAGGCGAAGATGATGAAACCGAAGAAATTTTTTTTGAAAAAAAAAAATTAAACAGAATCTGAGGACATATCGATAGATATTTTCTATGGGAAATAGTCCTGAGAATATCAGATTTACCATTTTACTAGCCACATCCACTGGATTTACATCACGTATATCAAATTTAAATGTTATTGTTTTTTGTTTGTTTTCCATGTGACAATTGATTACAGTGTCATGGTCGATGCCTGTTACACTCAACTTTGGAATACGCTCGTTGACAACACGATTTGAACGGCGGGGCTTTGGCTTTGTTTTGTCTTCAATATTTTGCTGTTGCTGTGAGATTAGAGGATAACCAGGAGTTTTATTTATCACTTGGGCATTTGTATCAAGCTTTTGATGTTGTATAGGTTGTACGTTTGTTGGTTGCTGCTGTTGTTGTTGTTGCTGCAGCAAATTTTGCTGTAATGATGGCTGTTCAATCGTTTGAGGTTGCATTTTTACAGCTGTACTTGGTTGTATTTGTATAGCTAGCTGTATATGTTGTTGTGTTGTTGGCTGCTGCTGTTGCGATTGTGTTTGGATTATTTGTTGGTTTACCTGTTGCTGCTGTTGTTGCTGTGCTTGTTGAACAGTATACTGCAATGGAAATTGCTGGGACTGCGTAGGAAATTGCGGTTGATTTTGAATAGTATGTATCTACAAATTAATGTAAAAATATATTCTACAAATAGAAATTTTTTATCTAAATGTAATGTATCGAATTCTAAATAGCCATCTTTCTATTTATATATTCCCAATTAGAAAAATACGGACGGAAAAACGCTTATCAGTACTTTAATTGATTATACAAAATACTGGCAAAAAGTGCTTTCCCAAACCTAAAATGAATACATCATTAGACACAACAATAGTTGTTCTACCTCCTAAAAACATGTATCAGTACCATGTACCACGTCAAGTGAATGGTTTTTTGCTACTCTTTATTTTCCCTATTTCTTCAAATGCAATAACGATAGTATGCCAACTGTTAAATATATTGCAGAAAAACGTCAAAATTATGTCAATTTAATGGTTTGTTTTTCACAGAAAGAAAACATTCTTATTGAAAAATTTAACGGACACAATGGATATGCCAGACAGCCGCACTTTCGTCCCCACCAAGGACTCGTTAGTGGTTAATTTATGTGTCAAGTAAACAAAGTATTTCATATTGTTAAATTACTCTATAAGAAATTTTTTTTACTTTGTGTGGTATTGAGTTTCAAACCCACAACATATTGTATTATTATATAAGTAAAGACATTCAAATATGATTTTATGTATTGATACCCGCAAATGTTTTCTCTTCTAAGTTATCTTCTAAAATTGGCCTGTCATAGGCAGGAATCATATCAAATATGATTCTTTAAAAGTTTTTCTGCCTAAACAACTTCTTTGGAAGTATATTACAAATATGAAATCCAAATTAAAATCTAAAACTCGGATGTCGAGAAATTGGAAAATTTATAAAAATGAATTTGCTTTAATAACGATTAATCGATTAATTCGATTAAATATTTTTGAAATCGAAAATCTTTAAAATACTGTAAAAAATCAGAAAATATTTTTTTATAACCAACGATTTTGAAAATGTATTTATGCAATTTTGTAGTGCAACTTTTTTATTTTCAAATCAATATAGTTAAAAAGAAAAATTGATAATATGCAATAATTTTTTGGTAATACATTTAAAAAGGGGAAAATATTGTGAAAATTTTTTAATTTTGTCTTTATAAAGTTAGAAAATCAAGGTGAAAATAAATTTGCATGAAACATACTTGGGAATATTTAATCGAATGAACTAATTAATTCAAGATTTAATTAGCATTATTTAATGTCAATGATAATTAAATTTGTTAGCATTACAATTGTTAAAAAAGAATGCTAACCCATGTAAAAAAAATATTTTGTGATTTTTCGTATTATATATAATTGTATCCGAAATATGAGGACATATAATTGTAACATATTAGATCAAATATGATACAATCATACATTATTTGATACAATTAGATCTAATGTTATTCTATTATATATAGTTTAATGCAATTGTATTCAAATTTTGTACTCATCCAAATATATCAAATTATATATAATGTGATACATTTACATCTAATTAGACACAATTGTATAGACATAAATGCAATTACATGTGACATATTTAATCATATATAGATTGATATGTAATTATATATTATTACATAATACACTATATAAAGTGTAATATAAAGAAATATATAATTATATACTTGAGATATAATTTTATAGGAATATATATTTTATAATATATCATTATAAATAACTATAAAGTAATACATAACTATATCCAAATTTTTTTACTTGGGAATAAAACTTTTTTTCAATTAGCATTGATAAACGCCAATGCCTTCAACCACCAATTATTATGATTGTAATCTGGTATATAATGAATTTCACTTTCGATCGAAATAGACAATTTAATCGATTATAATTTGTTTTAGAAAGCACATAGATTATATCAATTGATTCAGTTAAATCAGATATTTCAATATATGATATTAAATGTTATTTAAAGCTAAAATGTGGCGAAGTAATGATATTTTAAATTTTAAGTAATACAAATATTCGCTATTTGATCACCTATTATTGGTAATCGGTGGTTGAATATGACTAAATAGGTGATAAAACTAGAAAAACTAGCCACTAGTTTTAAAGTTAGGACTTTAACTTAATTGTTTATAAACTATGTTTTGTTTAAAAAAAAACATTGAAATGGTAATAAAATTTTGGAATTGACTTTAAGTAATGCCAATTAGATATCAATGCCAATGAGAAATTCCCTAGTATGAAATAATTTATTTTAATAAAAGCATTTTTTATTAAAATATATCAAAAATTAACATATATCAACAAATAGTAGAAAAACAACTACATGAGTTCCTTATGAAAAACGAAACATTATTGCATATTCATATCATATTGTGTTACATATTTATAACTTAAATTTTAATAGTTTATTTTATATTTAATTCAAACGCCATTCATGCGCCATATATGCAAGCAAAAACAGAAAATTTATTATTCTTTGTGTATTGTTTTTCAGTCATATTCATTGTAAAGCATTTGCAGGGAAATTGTAATTATAGTTGAATATGTCCTTAGCCAACAGCCGATCAAAACTGATAGTGTCTGCGGCAGCGTCTGTTTAAAAAAATCCTGTCGACAGCGGTTAACCGGATGACGACCGGCCTCTTGCATCAAAGTTCTAGAACCAATTCTTGTATCTCCGTGATTTTTGTATGAAATTGTCCAGCGTGGTGCTGGGTCTAAATGTGTGCAATTTTTTTATCCATCTACAACAGAAGAAAAAAGTGGTGCCATATTTTGTGCAAAAGTATTGTACATCTTATTGCACGGTGTAGGGTAAAATGACTAAAATATTGGAAATAATATTTGCAACAATATTTTATTTTATACGAATAAAAGATGTGGCTGAATTAAAATTTCTAAAGTTAATAGATCTTCTGCTTTTATTAACAGCATTTTTTATTAAAAGCTCAAACGCAAATGTGGCTTTCAAAAAATGTCTAACAATCAATTTACACATATGTTACAAACATGTTTAAAAACAATAACTAAAAACAAGCTCGTTCCATAGAACCACAGTATAAAAAATAATTAAGAAAATCTTAAACTCCTGCATATGTGGTTATCAAAAACAAATCAGATATAGTACAGATTTACCAAAAATTGACAATTGTTTGTAGCATAGATAATAGTGCACTTCTAACTTTTTTACGAAAGCTATTATTTGTATGATGTAACCACCTTTTTTAATTTCGAAAAAACTTAAAATTTGTTTAAGATAATTTGCATAACAGTAATTGTAAATACATTTATTGCGTTTATACCTGTTGTTGTAACATTATTGTTTGCTGTGATGTGTTTTGCTGCTGTTGCGATAAGTAGTTTAGTTGATGTTGAAGAGCAGCATTTGATAATGCCTGTTGCTGTGTTGTCTTTTGTGTATTATAAAATTGAGTTTGTGGCTGCGCAGTTGTGGGCGATAAAGCTTGCTGCGGTGATTGCATTTCTTGCGTAGTTGGATAGTTACACTGAGACATTATTAACGGCTGTTGTTGAAAATTCAAAAAACTTTGTTGTTGTTGGTCGATATTTTCAATATTTCGTTGTTGTTGGATATCATCTGTTTGAATTTGAGTTACGAGTTGAGTTTGCTGTGGTTGGAGCTGTTGTTGCGGTTGTAGCTGCTGTTGAAATAATTTTCTATCATCATCTTCATCCGAATCTACATCATCTTCTTCTTCCTCTTCTTCAACATTAGGTGGTAGCATTTCACGTTGTTTTTGCAAAGCTAGTTTCTCCAGACGTGATTTTTCGTTTTGCAATTGTAATTGTGTTTGGCGTTGCACGCGTTCTTTTAGTAAAGAGAAAACCTGCACTTTTAGCAGCCTCACAACAGCTCTAGCATCTTCCTCCGATATGATATTTTCCTGTTTCATATCGTGACACAGTTGTTCACAATCATCTTTTTTAATGTTAAACTCAAATTGTATGGCTTCGTTTTCTTTGTGTTTCGATGAGCGTTTCTTGGGATCTAAGAAACGTAAACGAAACTCTATTACATTATTATCCGGATTGTTAAGGAATGATTCTGTTGCAGTTGGCTCCACACGTATACCGATGTCCTCTTCAAAAAATTCTGAATTAAGCAAATCTTTGCAACTAGGACGATCTTCTTTTCTCAGCTCTATACATTTTTCGATAATTTCTCTTACTTTCGGATCTTCAACTTTGCTGAGAGCAGCCGGTTTTATTCCTGATATAACTTTCTTGTAAATTTGAGCTGGTCCTTTACATTCACTATACGGATATTCTGATACCGCCATTTCCAACATGCACATACCGAAGGCATACACATCCACTGACTCGTCATAATGCTCTTCGTACATTTCAGGAGCCATAAATTCCGGTGTACCAATAACAGACTTAGCATGTGAACGATTTTTTAAGGTAGCCAGACCCAAATCACCGATTTTTACACTGCCTGTGGTACCTGTTATAAATATATTATCACATTTTAAATCACGATGAATTATGGGTAACTGACGAGTGTGCAAAAAATGTAGACCCTTTAAAATTTGGCGGCACCAAGATTTAAGAACTTTTGGATTTATTTTCTTAAAACGTTTAAGATAACTAACATAAAAGGGGAACAAAAACATTACATTTGGGCATTATTATTTTCGTTGGATATATGGTGTACTTACGATTTCAGAGTTCCTGATAGCATTAATTCGGTGACTAGAACTATATTCTTTCTACGACATACGGTAAATTCCCAATAGGTATAGAAACGAACTATATTAGGATGTTGTAGCTTTTTTAACATATCTGCTTCTTCGCGAAAACGCTTGCGTTCACTTTTCTTAACTTGTTTATCCTAAAAAACAATAAAAATGTTTTAACTTATTTTTAAAATTTTTGTATAATAAAACCTACCAGTAATTCGCACCAAGCTACAGCAACGCCAGTTTCTGTGTCTAGACCACGGTAAACTGTTTTGAAACTACCACGCCCAACTTCTTTGTCGTATTTAAAAAAACGACCGCAAGGTGACATAGCAACCGGCTCATCATCATCATCTTTAATTGAAGACTTGTTCAAATGAGTTGACGAAGTGACAGAGGATGAAGAGAGCGGTGAGGTCGATGTGTTAGACGCTGGTAATGACGATTTATGCAATAGTGTTGTGGTATGTGGACTGAACTGTGTACTAGAACTGAGTTGATATTCGCTACCAATATCCAATGGCGATTGACTCACAGGTGATGTCTGCGGCTGTTGAATGTCCAGACTACGCGATAGTTTAGAAGTTCCCTTTGGTACAATGCTGCATTCAGCTATATGTTCCAAAATTTTTTCTTCAACTTTAAATCCAACACGCTTAACATTTCCACCAATTTCTTTTGATTTTGTTTCTTTTTCAACCGGTGTGATAGCATCCGCGGAGCGCTGATTAAATTCCGGTAGTTGAGATTCTGTACCAACAGCAACCACTCTGTATGTCAGAAGTGACGTGGACTGAGCACCAACTAGAGTGTTCGGAGAACATTGTGGACCCGTTAAATCAGTTGCACTGGTTCTCGTGGGTGTACGAAATTGCTCTTCCAAATGTTCCGCTTCACGCGATAACATTTCAATATTATCATCATAATCTCTGGGAAATTCCGTTTCCAATTCCAAATAATTCGTATTAGCATTTCGTGCGGATTGTTCAACACTTTTCCGAATGAATCGCATGTTTGGATTGAACTTTTGTATAGCCGTGCAGGACCCAGGCTCCAGAGGCTGCTGGACTGCGGCTGAAAATGCCGATGAGTTTATCATTTTGCCGACTGTTCCTGGTTTTGTTGTGTAATTCGAATCTAATATGTCTTTTGCATCGGTATCTACTGGCATTTGAAATTGTTGTGGTGATTTTACCGTACTTGTTGCGTCTGTATTCGTACTACACAATCTGTTTTTGCTCTCATCCATTGTGGTTGTGGCTTTTTTAGTCTTTCTGGTTCTCAAATCACCACCGTCTACGCCACTATTATTACTGGCTTTATCTTGACTGCTGCTTATGGTAACTCCTGGAGACTCCTTAGAAAACCTTTTGCTGCTTGAAATCTGAAATAAAAATTATTATATATATTAATATTATTTCTCTAACGTTACGACGAAGCTTGAATTTTTGCCTTACATTATTCTTTTGGATATGCAGTAAGGTTTTTGTAGAACGTATTAACAAATCTCCGGAAAATTCCTGTAAAACACGATATAAAGTATTTGAAGACCTTCTAAATGTGCTGGATTCCGCTGTTGTACATGTTAGATTTCCACTGCTTACAGTTAATCTATTACTTTTTTTTAGGCGTTGCAAGAATACAGACGCTCTATGAGAAGATGATGAAGATATTGACGATGTTAATAAAGTTGAAGACGAAGTTGATGCTGGTGCAGTTACTGCTGTGGGAAACTGAATTGAAGTTGTTATATCTTTCGATGACACCGACAATGATCGGTATTGATTTGAAAAATCATCGGCATTTTGATTATTTTTCACATTGTGGTAAATATGTTGCTGTTTCTCTATAAAGTGTTCTTGATTATTGCCATGATGGCATTTATGGACATAAATATGTTCAAAATTGAAATTTGAAGAACTCGTCCTATTTAGGCGTATCGCCGAAGAAAGTGATGATGATGTGGATGATGGTGAAGTAAAGCCAATTGTTTTAAGTCTTGGAGTTTTATTATCAATCTTAGCTGTGGTTATAGCTGCTGTTGTTGTTTTTCGTGTCCCACCTGGTGAGGATATACCAGCAACTGTAATAGTAGTACTGAAACAGAAAACAGGAGAACATGTTTTTTAATAAACGTATGACTGATATATATATATTGAAAAGTGTAATTACTTTTGCGGAGTTGTGGTGGACCAACTTGGCCCATCTTCGCTATTGTTACCTATGTCCGAAGCAATATTTGCTGGTACGACCTCTCGCAGTCGTACAAAGTCGCAAAGAGTTTGTCCAATTTTGCAATATTTTATATTTTAAAAGCACTCGAAAAATATGAAAATCCTAAAAACAAATATGGAAAAATCAAGATACGAAAGTAAGAAAAGCACATAACGAAACGATGATTATGGAACATTGTTGCAAAATGTCGGATCTTTAGTGACTTTGATTTGAAAAAATATATAAATTATTATTAAAGCAGAATTAGACATTTAATTAAAAAATCTAAACGATCCAATCCTCCCTAGTGAAAAGGTTGTTCACTTTTCTCAATTGTGAAAAGTTATATTGTTGTAATGCTTTTGAATTTTGATAGGTATTAGAGCAACGGTTACCAAATAGGGGTCCGAGGACTCCCGGTGGTCCGTAATAGTATTCCAGGGGGTCCGCGAAGAGTTCCGACAAAATTATTGCTTAAAACAAATTAAAAAATTCACGTAATAAAATTTCAAGTTGTCGAGTAGTTGATGAGTAGCTCGACCCTATCTAGTAGATAGAGTACTGAAAGTGCACTTTTTGTTCTTCCGGACTCATGTAAAAATGTTAATATTAAAGATAAGTATAACAAATTTATACTTATTGAAAAATTAAAGAATATTTCCAACAACTACTTACTCGAAAAAATCACTCAGATCACAATAAAAAAATTTAATTTTTTTTGATTTTGAACTGACTATATCTCGCTCGTTTAAAATTTTAAAGTGTTCCTATACAAATTGTGCAGTTGGCGAGCAACTACTCAAAAAAACTCAACCATTCCATTACAAAATTGTAGAAATATTTTTTAAAAATATTGGTGTAGTGTATCCACTCATTCTACCACTACCTTAAAAATATTGGTGTAGTGTATCCACTCATTCTACCACTACCTTAATACTATTGTAAAGTACGATCGAGTGCAACGCATCATATTGCACATATCAAACATATGTGTCATGCACAATACACTCAATCGTACTGATAACTCAAGTATAATAATTTTAAGTTATTTGAGTAACTTTAGAAAGTGACTCAGAATCTAGGTTAAGATTTATTCACATGTTAGCTATATAAGCAGGGTAAAATTTAAATAAAGAAACAGATCTTAACAGACTAAACAAACTCGCCTTTTAATGTACAAGGCGGACCAGCACTCGCCTTATTTAGTGGAAACTAATACATGGCGATTCCACCTCGCCTCATAATGTATTACATGGCGATCCTGCCACTTTTCTAGTGCTCCCCGATAGAGCACTGAAAAGAATAAGACCTGAAAAAAAGGCACCTAACCCACTCCACGGTTAGAAGGGCTATACGGCCAAAGTATAGTCGAAGGAGGTTCCCTGTTATCAAAAAAAAGGAGGAGCAGCAAGAACTCTCCACTTTATTTTGAGCAGCCATCACCAAACTGGAAGCATCATCCAACACCAAGCTGGAAGCATCATCCAAGACCAGATCGAGGATACAAGATTATTTTTTTTTAAATCGGAGTGCTCCTGGTTGAGCACCTAGTTGAACGGAGGCGACTTCGCCCATGTTCAGAAATAAAACAATAAATAATTAAATACAAATTGGACGGAAGAAAAACTTCCAAGAGGCCAAAAATTTTAATAATAAACTAAATATGTTGAAAACTAAAACAAAATACTACTTAAATCGTGCTAAAAAAAAAAAGAATAAATATATATCCCTTAAAGTGCTTTAATAAATAAATTAAGAAATCAAATACAAAAATTTTAAATATGAATACTATTTTCATCCTCTTAATTTCTACTCTTCATATTTTTGTTAAGAAAAATGTATGAAAAATCTTAAAAAAAAAAAATAACAATTTTATAAAAATATATATTTTAAATGATTTCTAGAAAAATAATATACTTATAACTGATTACTTTGATCTTATACTTAGTATATAAATTTTAAAACATATATATTTAAACAAACCAAAAATTTTAATAACAGACGTATAAATGGAAGAACATCTAACAGAATTAAAAGACATACTAGCAAATTTAAAGAAAAGTCCAGGAAGGACATACTCAGAAAAAACTATACAAGTAAAATTAGAAACTATAGACAATATAAGAAAAGAATTTTTGACAGCACAAAGTGAAGAAAAAGACGAAAAAGAAATAGTAGCATTACAATCAGAATTCAATACCATTTATAGAAAAATCAAAGAATATTTAATACCAAATACTAAAAGTTTAGACACCAAAATGGCAGCATTTAGTTTAGAATTAACTTCTAAGGCACTCCCAATTTTTGCTGGAAATTATGAAGAACTAGAAAGTTTCCTAATAACAGCAGAACTATCCGAAAAGACTCTGACTGACGCAGCAAAAACAGATTTCTTGCAATATGTCTACCACGCCAAATTGACCTCAGGTGTAAGGACAGCGATAGGTAGTTACGCAAAACCAGACAATTTCAATACCTTAAAAACACTCTTAAAACAAAGATACAAGAATACAAAAACTATTTCAGAATTACAGTCAAAGTTAAACAACATATACCAAGGAAAACAATCAGTAAGTGCATATAAGGACAGAATCATTACCATTATAGACAATTTAAATAGATTAGGAATTGAGGAATTAAACACAGACGCATCAGAACCAGAGAAAAATGTTATCATAAGATTAAATGCTAAACTAGCGTTAGATTCTTTCAAAAGAGGTATCAATGACAATTTCAAAACAGCCATATTTGCAGCTCGTCCTAAGACTTTGCAAGACGCAGTAGAACTTGCGCTAGAAATAGAAAACGAACATAAAGTAAACAACAATTCAGTAATGCACATTCAAACACGTCAACCTAACAGACAACATAACAATAACAGAAAAAATAGTTTTTCAAATGGGAACAACAGTAACTTTAACAATAACAGATCCAATAACTTTCAAAATAGAAATAGTCATATTACCAATAAAAGACCCAATAATTTTTCAAACAACAACAATTACAACAATAATCAGCAAAGACCCGTTAATAACAATAACTACGATAGAAGAAATCAAACCAACACAAATAGAAGATACATACGTACAATAAATAATGAGGGCAACGAAGTGGGCTCGGAATACATGGATATTCCGGACAGCCAAAATTAAGAGTATATAAAGTTTGCAACAATAATACAAATTTCATAATCGCTAAATACAAAAATGAACAATTAACATTTCTTGTCGACACAGGTGCCGACATATCACTATGTCGTATTCGAACAAATCTTGAAGATGAACCAATTAATAAAGAGAACAAATGTAAATTAACAGGTATTACTACTGAAGAAATACACTCACTAGGGACAATTGGACTGGAACTTTCATTCACAGACCAGACATGCAAACACAAATTTCATCTTGTAGATGACAACTTCCCAATAGAAACAGACGGAATAATAGGAAGGGACTTTTTAAAAAAATATCTCTGTAAAATAGACTATGAAACTTTCACAATATCATTATTCATAAACAATACCACCATAACTGTTCCATTGCAATCAAAAGCTCTTACGTCATTACAAATAAAAATACCACCAAGAACAGAAATAATACAAGCATTAAAACTAAACCTTAGCGAAGATAGCATAATTTTTAATAATGATATTAAACCAGGAGTATTTTTAAGTAATTCAATAGCACCTAGTAACGGCATGACCCACATAAAAATTTTAAACCCAACAAACAAAGAAATAAACTTAAAAGGCATTAAACTCCAAACTGACTCACTTAAAAACTATGACATATTAGGTTACAATAAAGACAATAACCCCAAACGTTTTGAACAAATACTGAATGAACTACAATTAAATAATAATGACGACTATGCAAAAACAGAATTAATAAACATTTTTCGTAAATATCAAAATATTTTTCACCTTGAAAATGAAAAATTAACAGTAAACAATTTTTATGACCAAACAATTACTACCTTAGACATTACACCAGTGTATATAAAAAACTACAGACTACCGCACTCACATACAAACATAATAAACGAACAAGTACAGCATATGCTGGATGACGACATAATAGAACCATCCGTTAGTCCATACAATGCTCCACTCCTTTTAGTACCAAAGAAAAATGTGGAAGATAAAAAGAAATGGAGACTTGTAGTAGACTTTAGGAAACTTAACGATAAAATTGTCAATGACAAATTTCCCCTAACTAGATTAGAGGATATTCTAGACAAACTTGGTAGAGCCAAATGTTTTTTTACACTTGACATGACTAGCTCATTCCATCAAATCGAGCTTAACAAAAACTCTAGACCGCTTACAGCCTTTTCGACCTCACAAGGTCATTACCAATTTAAAAGACTCCCTTTCGGATTAAAAATTTCTTCAAACAGCTTTCAAAGAATGCTTACAATAGCACTCTCAGGACTAGAATCAGAAGCATTTCTTTATGTAGACGACATAATTGTTTATGGATGTAGTTTAAATCACCACAACCAAAATTTAATAAAGGTATTAGACAGACTACAAAAATATAATTTAAAACTTAATCCAAAGAAATGTTGTTTTCTAAGACCAGAAGTAGTTTACTTAGGACACTTGATTACAAAAGATGGTGTAAAAACAGACCCATCTAAATATGAAATAATAAAGAATTATCCAATACCAACTAACGCTGACGAGGTAAGACGATTCGTTGCATTCTGCAACTATTACAGAAAATTTATACCCAATTTTGCAGATATAGCCAAAGACCTAAATACATTACTAAAGAAATCAACAAAATTCATAAAGAACAAGTTAATGAATCCTCCAATTTTACAGTACCTTGATTTTGAAAAACCATTCATTTTAACAACTGACGCCTCAAACTATGCGTTAGGTGCTGTATTATCACAAGGCGATATAGGTCAAGATTTACCTATTTCATACGCAAGTAAATCTTTACAAAAACATGACATAAATAAACCAATAATCGAAAAAGAACTTTTAGCAATCCATTGGAGTATTAATTTTTTTAGACCATACTTGTACGGACGTAAATTCATAGTAGTAACAGACCACAGACCATTAATCTCTCTGTTCTCACACAAAAATCCATCATCAAAAATGACAAGAATCAGACTAGATTTAAGCGACTACGACTTTACAATAATATATAAAAAAGGTAAAATAAATACCAATGCGGACGCATTGTCCAGAATTGAAATAAACTCAGACATACTAAAACAGATGATACCGTTAGAAAACGTCGATAAAGAAAAAAGAACATTAGTTATAACAAGGGCAATGAACAATAAGAAACGCAATGAGGAAAACATAATAAAAAATAAAGAAAATGAGGAAAACAAGAATAAAAGACGTATAGAAAAGAACGACATGGAAAAATGTGATTCTCAGAAGCCTGATCAACTTCAAATATGGGAATGCATATCCGTTAATGATATAAAAAATATGAAGAAACTGGAGTTTAATACAATTGAGGAAATAAATGAAAAAGATATATTTATTGAAAATAATATTGTGCACATAGGTCGTAACGATAATTCATCAAAACTAGTTTTGACTAAGAAGAAATTACGTACCCAAATCATAAATAATACAAAGCTAGCAAGATACAGTGAAAATTCAGCGAAACTAGATTCGATACTGAAGAAACTGATATCAAAAATGAATAAAGAGAATATAAAAGAATTAGCACTTGCAAGTGAAGATAAAATATTTAAAAATTACAGTAAAAAGGAATTGATAGAAGCATATGCAAAGATAAAAATAAATAACAAATATCCTCAACTAAAAATATTAATATACAATAAGCCCAAAAGAATCACAGAAGAAATTCTAAAATACAAACTAATCGACGAATTCCACAATGCCACGCATGCAGGGCACTTGGGAATAAGAAAGACAATTATCAAACTAAAACAGCGCTACATTTGGAAAAACATGAATAAGATGGTAAAGCAAGTTGTAAAATATTGTGACAAATGCAACAAGAACAAGCAAACTAAACACATTAAGGAACCACTTACATTGACAAACACTCCAAGTAACAGTTTTGAAATAGTATCAATTGACACAGTAGGACCTCTTCGAATTTCGAATGAATACAGATATATTTTGACCATGCAATGCGAACTAACAAAATTCGTTATTGCACACCCCATGGCGACGAAAGATGCACTAACAACCGCAAAAACAATAGTTGAACACCTAATTCTAAAATTTGGTAAATGCAAAGTACTGAAATCAGACAACGGTACAGAATTTGCAAACGAACTTTTGCGTAATATATGTTCAATACTTGAAATTAAACAGACCTTTTCGACACCTTACCACCATGAGACAATTGGGTCATTAGAAAGAAATCATAGAGTCTTAAATGAATTCTTGCTAACATCAGCAACTGATTACGAATGGGATAAATGGATTCCATATTTTACTTTTGCCTACAACACGGCACCCCATATAGACACTGGCTACACGCCATTTGAACTTGTATATGGAAGACTACCATGTTTGCCATCTGAAATATATGACACAAAAGAAACTAAACTATATAATTACGATGATTATGCCACAGAGCTAAAACGTAAATTACAATATTCTTTAGACAGAGCTAAAGAATTAACAATTAGAACAAAAGAGAAAAGAATATTAGAAAATAGATACAGCAATAAATTAAACTTAAAGATAGGAGACTTAGTTTTAGTCAAAGTAGGAAATAGGAAAAAGAATCAAAGTCCATATAAAGGACCTTACAAAATAGATAGGAATAATGGTGTAAATACAATCATAGATTACAATGGAAAAGAAAAAGAAATACATAATAATCAATTAAAACCCTATATAGCATTAAGAACAAATGAATAATAAAAAACTTATCATTAATAAAAACAAAATTATATAAGAAACTACAAAATACAAAAATTATGTATATTATTAATAAAATTTTAGTATTCAAATTAAAGCATTTCTAGAATAATAAGTAACAAATACAAAACTGACATATTTTAACAAAATTATTACTATTAATACTACAATTATTATTAATTTAAATCCTAAAATTTTCTCTTAAGGGTGGGGGTGTAGTGTATCCACTCATTCTACCACTACCTTAATACTATTGTAAAGTACGATCGAGTGCAACGATTCATATTGCACATATCAAACATATGTGTCATGCACAATACACTCAATCGTACTGATAACTCAAGTATAATAATTTTAAGTTATTTGAGTAACTTTAGAAAGTGACTCAGAATCTAGGTTAAGATTTATTCACATTAGCTATATAAGCAGGGTAAAATTTAAATAAAGAAACAGTTCTTAACAGACTAACAAACTCGCCTTTTAATTTACAAGGCGGACCAGCACTCGCCTTATTTAGTGGAAACTAATACATGGCGATTCCACCTCGCCTCATAATTTATTACATTGGTAAAGAATTTTGTTTTTGGAGTCGCTTGCATCAATAGATTCCATAATTATAAAACCCAAGGCATTTGTTTAAAATTGTGTCTTTGGCGAAGAACTACTCGAAAAAAAATCGACCACTTCCATTCAAATGTGTGAAAATATGCAGATTTTAGAAATTATATGTAATTTTTTAATCTTGGTAAAGACCTTTATTTTTTGGATTCGCCCACATCAATAAATTCCATGTTCCACTTTCACTACTCGCATTTTTTACATATTGCTACATATAAAAAACAAAAAAATCTGTAAAATACACAATATTCACAAAACTTTGTGTGGGAGCTTGTCTCAAAACTGAGATTTTCGAAATTATTTTTACATAGCAGTAATGGACTTTCAAAAATTGGCAATGTTTTGGCCAGAGTTGCCACCCTGTGGCAAATTATAGAGCTTCGGAAAACTTCGTCTAAAAGCTGAATGGGCCCGAATATCGAAAAAAGAAACTTAATGAACCGACTATACCTCCTACTACAAAATCCCCAAAAATGTATGTTTTGAGTAGTGGTATTTTATACCGGTAATTCGCATTTCAAATACTTTTCATAAGATACCAAATTTATATATATATATAGTTTTCGCGCCTTTTCATACATCTAGCGTATGAGATGAGGACAATTTATTCTATACACCGCATATTTCAGCGACAATTTTGGGCGTGTCCCTAAAGTATGCGCTGTGCATATATATATATATATATATATATATATATATATATATATATATATGTATGCGTAGCGCATACTTTAGGGACATGGCCAAAATTGTACCCGAAATATGCGGTGTATCGAAAAAATTGTCCTCATCTTAAACGCTAGATGTATGAAAAGGCGCGAAAACTTTGGGGACAGTCCCCAAAGTAAGCAAATGTCCCTAAACTATGCGGGGGAACGAATAAATGTCTCTAAACTATGCGCAGTGCATACATATATACAGTCCCCAAAGTAAGCAAATGTTCCTAAACTATGCGGATATATATTTTGACCCCAAATTTTTAAACCCTTAATGTGAGATTGGGCAGCTAAAAAAACATTGGTCTCTTAATTTTTGATTCTTTATAACACATGAACGGACTTTTCTTGTAGGAATGTAAACAACACATTCGTTGTTTCTAAATAAGAAACACTTTATAACACTATAAGTATTGCTCATTTTCGTTATTGCATCAAAAAAAATTAAAGATTTTTTAAAAATAATTTGAAATAGGTTCAAACAGAGTTGTAAACTTAAAAAACTAAAACCTAAACCGAAACTAACCTAAAATTTTGAGTTCAAATACTTGAAATGCATCTATTATGCGCTGCATAATAGATGGGGCCCTTTTTGGCTGACCTGGACTGCCGTTTCAAAATCACCACTTCTGAACCCCACAAACCACCTCTCGCACGTTGAAATCGATGGAACATATTCAGAATAAGCTTCGTTGAGCAATCTATGTGCTTCAGTTACTTTTTTTTCAAATTGCAAAACTTGTCGCAAATGATGCTTTGTTGGCACAAAATTCGACACATTCGAAGCAAAAAAAAATTAATAAATATAAACCGAAAATTTTTCTTTAAATTTTGAAAAAAATATTGGATAGTGAAAAAAAAACCCAAACCCAAACATGGTCTAATTCGCTTAAATACTAAAATACTGTTAAAACTTAACGTATACTTAAATTCAAATTTTATATGGGAGAATTTTAGATCCTGATATAAAATTAATAAAAAAAAAAACGTTTGTTTCTTTCTCCGTTGTATTATCAGAACTGTTTATTAAAATGAATTGTTTCTCTATTTATACTATTTATGCTCTACATAATAAATGTGTTATCCTGATAAACAAACACAGGTAGATAATTGTTTATCAGTGCTGTTGTTTTTCCCTAACACATAATTAGATCTTTATTATGTTTCATAAGAAAGGTACTAAAAGATTACAATACTAATCATGGGTTTTTCTCTTATGTGATAACACTTAAAAATATATCTGGTTATTATTATTAATCGTGGGTTTTTTCCTTATGCGATAAGACTTAAAAATACATACCTAGGACAGTTTGTCAGAATACTTAATATAATTATTCAAAAGGGAGTTTTTGCTCGTTCTTAGAGTGAGTTGATATAACACCCCCAGACGAAGATGCTTGCCCGGTTCCCAAAGGGATTCAGGGTAAGTTAATAGTAACTCCATTTTGCCTAATATTCCTATTTCGGATTTTGATATAAATGTAGATACAAATTATGATAATTGTGATTATTACAATAGTAGAGATAGATATTTTGTTAGTTTTCTCATAGATTATATTATCTTTCATTAAGTAGTTTCTATTGACTAAGGTTAATTGTTTTTTGTTAAAATTAGGTATTGGTTGTATAACAATCTCCTTATAGTTGTCTTGATTCATGTTAGGTACCTTAATTATAAAAATAATGTTTTTGTTTTGGGTCGCAACATCTAATTCGATGTTTTCCATTTTTTCCAATGTAATGTTAAAGTCTTTAATTTCCTGATCTGTTAGAATGTCCCTGTTTAGTGTTCGCAATTTTGAAGCCAATGTTTTAAAGTAAGTTAAATAATCTTGAGTTTTGAATATGTATTTTCGAGTAATTTTGAATTAGGGATATCTCTCCTATTTGGATGATAGTGAATCCATTTAAGATCGGTTGTTAATAGCTTTTGTGCTACAGCTAGGTTGATCATCAATAGGATCGATAAGGACTTCCAAAGATCTGGAAATATGTTTCTTTTGTTTAATGAATTGATCCTTATGAAATTCTTGATTATTATTGGTGTATTTTTTATTGTCTGTTTTCTTTACGTTAACTTTCTTTACTTTCTGATCTAGTTTGTTCTTGTATGTCTTCACATAGTTAGAGTTTATCTTTTTATCCACTCTATCTCTGTTTCTATATTCGCATATTTTCCTTTTCTTATCCTCCATTCTTTTAAATATCTCCTGAAGGTTTATTTTATTAGAAAAATGTAAATCTATAGGTTTTTTACCTGTAGTGAGGTGAAGTAAATTATTATAATTGCTTAGGGCTTGTACTGGTAAATCTATATTTAGATTAATATCATTTTCTATTTCTCTAATTTTTAATATTCGTATTTGTTCATTCATTGATCCATGAAACCTTTCTATATCAGAATTACCTGTGTGTCGATTAGGTGTTGTGAAGTGATATTGAATATTTTGTTTTTCCAAAAAATCAGTAAATAGTGGTGATCTAAATCCTTTTTCGTTATCTAGGATAAGGTTTTTGGGTTTCTTCATTAAAATAAATAATTTCAGGTAGGCTTTGATAAGTGTAAGAGTTGATCTGTCGGGTATCTCTTCGATCATTGCGTATTTTGTGAATTTGTCTATCATAGTGACATACATTTGTTGGTTGTTTATGAAATATATATCCGAATGATAAATTTGAAAAGGTTCTGTTGGGGTTTCCGTGTTTTCAAAGGGTAGTTTAATAGGGTTTCGTTCGTGCTTAAAGTTACAAATATGACAGTTATTAATGAATTTAGTAATTTCCTTTTTCAGATTCGGATAGTAATAAATTTTCTTTAATTCCTCATGAGTTTTAGTTATACCTGGGTGATTATTATCAAGTCTATGATGTTTTGCTATTATTTCTATTATCTCCTCGTAACTTTTTTCCGTTACATTTTCGTAAGATACAAACACATCAGTCTCCATAATGTTATTTGGATTAGATTTTCTTTCTTTATATTTATCTTGAAGTGTTATTAAGTCTTCGGTATTGTTACAAACGAAGAACTACTAATTTGTAGACTGTAATCTGGTCTAATATTTGCTCTATTAGTTCAGGATTTAAGTTTTCATAATTGTATGTAGTTCTTTTGTTTGAGAATACTATTTCCTTTTCAATATTATTTTCTGTCCCCTTTTTAAGGACAATTTGGTTAGAAAAACTTTGGAAAGATTTCTCGGTCGTTTTGAATAAGTCCATACTATCCTCTTCGGCAGAATGTATGGTTTGGTTATCATCATCAGGGATAATGGGAATATTGTCTAACATCGTTATTCTGTGGGGTTCTTCCAATTTTCTTCTTGGCCTAGATTCCTCTGTTAAATCTTCTCTATTGTGTATATCTCTTAAATGTTTATTCAGTGAGCTAATTGTGGCATATTTTCTATTACAAAGAGAGCATATATTCTCACCTAATCTGATTGTCTTTTCTTTCACCCTCCTATTGAAGTTAGTTTCTCTAATCCTTGAAAGTGCGTCAGCCACCTTATTCTCCTTTCCTTGTACATGGGATATATTAAATTCATATTCATTGAGTTTGATTTTCCATCGGATAAGTTTAGAATTAGGTTCTTTAAGACTGGCTAACCATATGAGTGGTTTGTGATCTGTTTGGAGATCGAACTTTCTTCCATATAGGTAATGTCTAAATTGTTTTACGGCCCATACTATGGCTAGTAATTCTTTTTCTATAGTTGAATAGTTGCATTCATGTTTATTTAATGTCCTAGATGCAAATGCTAAGGGTCCGTTTTTTTGAGATAAAACCGCGCCTAATGCATAATTACTTGCATCTGTAGTTAAAATAAAATTTTCATTAAAGTCGGGGTATTTCAGAACCATGTTTGACATTAATATGTTTTTCAATTTTTCGAAAGCTTCTTTATAGTCCTTATCATTTACATTGATAATTGAATCCTTTTTGAGGCGGATTGTTAAAGGCTTAGCTATCTTCGCATAATCAGGTATAAACTTACGGTAATAACCACTGAGTCCGAGGAAACTTTGTATCTCCTTAATGGTTTTCGGAATAGTTTGACGTTTTATGCCGTCTATTTTATGTGGATTAGGGCTTATGCCATCCTTTGTGACAATGTGTCCTAAAAATTCGGTTTCTTTTTTTAAGAAATCTGATTTGTTTAAAGATACTTTGAGGTTTGCTTTCCTCAAGGTTTCAAATATTTTTTCCAAATTATTAATGTGTTCCTGTAGTGAAGTTGAGAAGACCAGAATGTCATCCATGTACACGACGCAGATCCTATTTATATGTTCCCTTAAAACGTTGTTCATCATTCTCTGGAATGTCGCCGGAGCATTTTTCAGTCCAAAAGGCATTCTTACAAATTCAAAATGTCCGTTGTGAGTTGTAAAAGCAGTTTTCTCTCTATCCTTCGGTTCTACTTCTATTTGATAAAATCCTTTAGTTAGATCTAAAGTTGAGAAATAATTTGCCCGTCCTAGTTTATCTAAGACGTCATCAATTCTAGGAATAGGATATTTATCTTCTCTAGTGACTTGGTTTAATTTGCGGTAATCAATGACAATGCGCCACTCTTTGTTACCTTCTTTGTCCTCTTTTTTAGGAACAATCCATATAGGAGCATTATATGGGGAATTACTATGTTTAATGATGCCTTGTTCTAGCATTTCATTCATTTGTTTTTCCACTTCTTCAGTGTGGGTAACAGGATATCTATAGGTTTTGCTATAGATTGGTCCGGAAAGTCCAGTATCAATTTTGTGTTTAATCTCATTAGTAAAGGTCAAATCGTCACCTTTGTGATAAAAAACGTCTCCGTGATTCTGAACCAAAATTCTTATCGCCTTTGATTCCTCTGAATTAAGATGGTCTAAGCGTAATAGGTCATTAGTACCTAAATATTCGATATTGAATAGTTCTGGTAGTTGATTTAAAATTTTTGGGAGTATTTCCTCTGAATCTCCTTCATAATACAATGGGAAAGTTTTTCCGTTGATTTTAATCTGTTTTGTCTCGTAATTAATTATGGAGTTATTTTGTTCTAACGTTGGATGTCCTAAAAGACCGTTAAAAAATTCATGGAATTTATAGAGTCCAAAAGTAGTGTCCGAATTTAAAGGGATTTGAATAGTATTTTTGGGAATTGTGCCTTCATGGGTAATATGAAAATTTCCTGAAGCGGTTTTAATGTGAAGGGGGTTATTTAATTTTTTAATGAACTTAGGCGGACATTGGTCTAAATTGAGAAAATTTTCACTAGATCCTGTGTCAATTAGTACTCTAAGGGTTCTTGTCTGTCCTCTAAGTAAGATATAGGGAAGTCCACGTCGTTTGGGTTGTCCCCCAGAGAGGCTGGTACATCCTGATTCGTAGGTTTCTACGTTTTTGTATTGGTCAACATTATTTTTATAATTTGTACACTTACAATTACATTCCATTCTTGGGGTTTGATGATGATTTTGTCTTCTAGTTTGGGCTGTGGTTGTGTCCATTGGTTCTGGTAGTGGTTGTTGAACATAATGTTGTTGTTGTTGTTGGTGAAACCTTTGTTGCCAATTAGGGTTATTACCTCTATGTTGTTGGTTATGCTGAGGGTTATATATCTTTGGTGCCCAATTTCTGTTGAGCTGTTGGTTTGAGTTGCTCTTGGGTTGTCCTTTTTGTTGTTGATTATTTTGGTGATTGTTCATTGTTATAGGTTTTCTTTTTTCCTCTGTTAGAAATCCTGATTGGGATAATTCATGGATGGCTTCTTCCATTGTTTTCGGTTTTTAAAGCACATAATACCGTCCTCATGTGTACTGGCAATCTTGTCATAAAGATTTTTAAAGCTGTTTGGATATTTCTTGGAACATCTTGAAGGTTTCCTTCTTGTCTGGACTTTTGATTCAGTATTGCTAACTTATGTAATATGAAGTTGTAATGCTCTCAGTTCTTCGTACAATTGATCGGAAGTTTGAAATCCTCCGAAATTAGTTTCTAGCATTGCTTTTATTTCTGTCCAGCTGTTTAAATGTGTATTTATTTCCATTGCTCTTCTAGCTTTTCCAGTTAGTTTTGACTTGATGATGTT